>QUSF01000079.1:477976-510792 GCA_003676055.1 Chloebia gouldiae
GGGGATGCTCTCTGTGGTTTTCCCCCGTGCCTGGCAGGGCTGGGCCCCAGCAGAGCCTCCCTGGCTGTGCATCAGCCCAGCCCTGGTGGTTGCTGCCCTGCTGAGTTTCTGTGCCCAGACGGGGAATCCGATGGGACAGGAAGCTCCACCCGTCCTCAGGGTGTAACTTCAGGGTGAGAATGAGCAGCAGCCTGACAGAATGAGAGGACGCTGTGCATTTACAGCCCGGTTTCTGATTTACACCTGCCTTAAGGATACAAAACGGAATTCTTCAGCCTCGTGGTATTTTGCCAGTTAATTTTTTCAAGAATGCAGATTTCTCTGCGTTGGGATAACTCAGTAGCTTTGGGGACATTAAATCTTTTATTTCTAAAGATGCCACATGATGTGCCAGGATTCCTGCTAGGCTGGGGCCCACATTTCCCATCCCTGTTGTAAAGGAGCAGACCAAGGGATGGATTCCCCAGTGGAAGCAGCACAGAAGTGCAAACACACCTGGCTGGGAAGGGTGACCAGCTCAGATAAACCTCTGCCACTGCCCTGTTTTACCAGATCTCTGTCTTTAACCAGGTTTTGGGATTTATTGCCCAACTCAGACCCAGTTTGGGGAGATTTTATCAGCAGAGGGTGGGCGAGGATTTGGAGCATGGGCTGATTTTTGAAGGTACATTTCCAAGCTAAAAATTCACGGGTATGGAGGAGCCTCCTAAGTGTTTTCCATTTGTTGATGTTTTCATTTTTAACAAGGCAAAACCAGCCCAGTTTTCAGTACCATGTGTTGTGGGTTTGGGGCAGAGTAGCAGAGGATGAGGAGGGAGCAAAAGCCTTTGCTTAGTCCAGGTGTGTGACGCTGGGATACAGCAGGGAAAAAAAGTGAATTATTCAGGAAATGTATTTTGGTAGATACTTGGGCACCAAGAATTATACCTGTGAGCACTCCCACATCTTAAAATATGAGATTTTTTTCTGGGCTCATTTTCCATTGCAAAAGGTGTTGCTGAGGTGCCTGACCTGCAACTCCTGGTTCTGCTCCTGGTACTGAGCTCCAGGGAAGGTTTGTCTTCCTGAGAAGGAGAGGGTCAAAAATTCTTTCCACTGGTCTCATGGTTTGTTACTGTAATATTTAATTGAAGTAGAAAATTTGATCTGACATGTCAAATGTGGCCCTGGCTGGCTGCAGGCCAAGCTGAGCCGCCTAATTTCGGTTTGCCTTAAAATGGCTGGCAAAGTTCACAGCCCCAAATTTCCCTTTGGAATGTACCTCTGAAATCTTTTTTTAGTGACTGTGTAAATCTTTCTGTATCTATTTTTCCATAAAATTTGTTTCAGAAACCAACAGTCCCAAAGCTTAGGTAAATGTTTCATGTAAGCATTTCTGGGCTCACTTTGTGTCCTGAAGTTTCTTCCATCTGTGGATTGGAGAAAATGTTTATTAACAAGTGGCTGTGTCCAGCACAAAGCTCATTTGACAGCAGATTATTAAGTTGCCTCCAATGGAAATAAAAATTATTAGAAAATAAGGAAATATTTATTTCAGTCTTCTCAGGTTTTTCTTCAAGTGTTTCGTAAATTGTTTATGAAGATGGTAAAAAAGCTAGATTGGATTTTCAGTATTTCTTTTGCAACTTGGTGTGCATTTCATTATTTGGCACAGAGAAAAAAATGAAATCAAATCATCTCCATTTGAAGCAGTACCAAGGTTTGTTGGCTGCTGTGGCTGGGCTGGAAGTGTCAGAGTGGGGTATCTTGGTGCCTGGAATCTGTCCTGCAGTGGGATGTAATGGCTGAGTCACATGGAGAGGAGATTTGGTGCTCAGTGTCTGTCTTGTTCCACATCTGAGTCTCTTCCTGTAGTAGAAACTACTGGAATTGTTGCATTTTCGTGTTGTTAAAGTGAAACCTAAATCCAAGGTGGGTTTTTTAAAGCATCTACCAAGAGGCATTTCCTGCCTTAAGCAGCAGATGATCTGTGGAGTCCAGGTGGGACAGGGATGGAGAGACTGGAGGAGTCAGCAGCTCCCAAAGCAGCCCTGGGTCCCCTGAAGTGCTCCAGCCAGGCAGCTCTGGCTTCTCAGGGGTGCCTGGCGTGGGAGACGACTTCAGGGTAAAAAACCTGTGGGCTCTGCTCAGCACCTCCTTCTCTGCCCCTTGCCATCCCCTGAGGGAGGACAGCCCAAGTTTCCAGATCAGCACAGGCTTCTGGACATGGAAGTGCAGCAGCATTTCCAGGTTCTGTGCTCAGACCCTCCCGGTCCTTGGGGTCAGCCTCGACCTGAAGGCAAAAGAAGGGGGACAGCGGAGAAAGACTGAGAGAATTCCTTTTAAAGTGCAAATGAAATAATCCTGTTGAAACATCTCCCCCCAGCCTCTCTAGGGCTGTCCCTGCTCCCCATTTCCAGAGCTGGGGGTGCTGGGGCTGCTCTGGGCCCGTCCCGTTCCCGCCTGGACAGAACGTTCCGGACGGACGGACGGACGGGGGGAGGGACGGCTTCCATGCTGAGTCTTGCCACCTGTTGCCTTTTCCATTCCAAGCCCCCCTTCCTCCCCACCCTGCCGGCCGAGCTCCCCTCCCCACACAGCTCCCCATCCCCAGTGGATAGGGCTGGGAGCAGCAGTCACTTGCCAAATGCCTTTCCCATGCTGTCACTAATTCTGCACAGGCAGCATCTCCGAGAGCAAAAACAAATCTTTTCCAGTGCATTGTCCTGTGTTTTCTACAGAAGAGGGCTCAGGAATGCCTTTTCCTAGTTGGGTCTGAGGGGAGGGCCCGTGCCCTGCCGGGCAGGAGGCAGCCCTGGGGAAGCCTGAAGCTGTGCCCAAAGAATCTGCTGCAAATCCCATGGAGCTGGAATTTGGCACTGGCAGGGGCTAATTTTGTCCTGGGGGTTACACACACACCTCCCCCACCCCTCCCATGTCATCCTCCTTCATCTGCTACGTATGGAAAGCTGCCCTGAGCTCCCCAGTGCCAGGGAATGTTGTGCTGAGCCCTGCAGGCTTGGCTTGGTGACATTGCTGGGCACTCTGGGCTGTGAGGGCAGCAAGGGGGTGCTGCCAGATGGGCTGGCATGGGCTGGAGAATCATCTGCCCTGCTCCCACCGGAGCAGCAGGCTCTGCATGGATGTGAGGCTGTAATTTCCTCCTAATCAGGATGCTAATGGGGTGCAGTTAGAGAGCTCCTGGGTAGAGAGTCCAAAAAAGGGCACTTGGACAATTCTGTAGGTGCTTTTCAGGTAAATAATTTCAATCACAGTGCTCAGGGTTCAGCCTCACCTGGAGAAGCAGCCTCTGAGCTCCCAGCTGAAGGTGCCTTGAGGGGACTGATTTTCTGTCACCGGGAGGGACACCTGGGCTGGAGCATTTCAGGCTCCCAGGATATTCCATCCCCAAGTTCTCCAGACACACCTGGATCAATGCTTGTTTGCCCACCAAAATCACGGTGAAGTGAAAGGATGAAACAAATGAATGCAAATATGAGCAATTATTAATTACTGCAGTGTGGTTGTGCCACCCTTCTGGGAGCCAGGCTGAGTGGGAATGGGGAAAGGTGGAGAGTTCAGAACTGCAAAAAGACACAAAAAGGAGCAGAAACAGGGTGGGATGTTTCTTTTATTGTTTCTGGTCATGATGCAGCACAAGGTCCAGAACGTTGTCCCTCCCTGCTGTGAGAGGTGTTTGTACTGGCAGGCCTTCAAGCTGGTATCCCCAGTGCACCAGTTAAACCAGTAGTTACCAATTTTTTTGCAAGCCACGCTGGGACTATAGGAATTTTATTCCTTCACAGTGTTGAAGGAAAGGGATTTTGCTTGCCAAAGGGCTTTCTTATGCTTGAGGATGATTTATGGGCCAAGCTGAGCCACTTGTGGAAAAGGCAAAGCAGCTCTTGGCAGCACCCCCAGAATCCACTGCAGCTGTGGGGTAGTGAAGTCATCGGCATAACAACCACTGCAAACAGAATAACAAAGTCTGTTCTGTTCTCGTTTAAAATAATCTTTCCAGTTCAGCAACCACATTAAACTTACCTTTCTGCATGTAAAAATCATAAAAGGCTGATAGTTCTGTTCAGCTTGGAGCAAGTGTCTCCCTTTGATCAGTGCCCATCTCTCCCGTGCCATGCACACTTGACCCGAGTGTCTCCCATGAAGGAGTGAAGTGTGTTATGTCACAGTCTGTGTCTGCCCCTTGTTTGCACTCCTTTGTTTGGCCTTACATTTGAAAAAAAGAGGAAAAACACCCAGACTTTCTTCCTTCTAAATAACAAAATTTGTTTCTGCCTTATTACTTGTTTCTAAGCTGATTGCAAAATGAGGAACCTGACTTTGATTTTCCCTGTCTTTGTTTCAGGTCTCTTCAGATCCTCCTGCTTCCAAAAAGCCCAAAATAGATGACTCTGCTTCCCAATCTCCAGCTTCTACTGAGAAGGAAAAACAGTCCAGTTGGTTACGGTCCTTATCCAGTTCATCTAATAAGGTGATTGTTGAATATTTTGTAATCAAGAGAGATCAAATTGGCACAAAGCATTACTCTACTGAGACCAGAGGCGAAAATGAGGGAAGGAACATGCCCAGGGTTTATAAATTAGTAACATTTCTATCCTTTTCCTAGTCAGCATTGAGCTACACAGTCCCCCCAGATTCCTTGTCACCCTCCAGTGCTCATTGACCTGGATTGTGACAGGCAAGTAAGGAATTCCCTTGTGCCTTTGAGGTGCAGGAATCCTGCAAGGCTCAGGAGCTGTTTGTGATCCCCACAAACTACACAGAGCTCGTTGGCCAGCAGAACCCACGAGTGCACTTCCCCTCGGCCGGTGGAACCCCTGAGCAAGGAGGTCGTGGCCAGTGGGGAGCAGCTGTGGGTTTGACTGAGGTCCCCTGTGTGGGGCCCGATGGCGGCAGAGGTTGTTGGGGTCACTGACGTGCTGCCCTGTTCCCAGAGCATCGGCTGCGTCCACCCCCGGCAGCGCCTCTCCGCCTTCCGGCCCTGGTCCCCCGCGGTCTCCGCCAGCGAGAAGGAGCTCTCCAGCCACCTGCCCGCCCTCATCCGGGACAGGTAAGGACAGGGGACAGGCCCTTGGGCTGCCAGGGGCCTCTGCCTTCGTGGAGGCTGCTGGGAAGGGGTGCTCACCTGCAAATCAGGCAGTCATTGGAGGTCTGGGCAAGATGGAGTCCCTGTCAGGGAGATGCAGCCGTTCCCAGCCCCTGTCCGTGGTACCAGCTCCGTCCTCCCCGCTCCCCACAGCGCCAGGGAGGCTGAAGGGCAGCAGAGATGTCCCCCAATGCTCCGTGTGCAGGCCCTGGGGGATCCTGGCTCCTCAGCCTGCCACACCCGAGGCCACGCTCTGCTCTTGGAGAGGAACAGCCCTGAGTGAGTCACCCACAGCAGGTGGGACCTTGGTGTCACACTGAGAGCAGAAAGTGTCGGGGCAGTTCGACATCCCTGTGCCAGACTGGAGCTGTGCAGTCTGAAAAACCTGCGAGCCTGATCTCTGCCTGAGGGTGATGATTTCTTTGGAAAGTTTGACTTAAGTGACCAGGTGTTTTTAGGGAATATTATGGAGAACATACTGTGCTGCCCTTACGAACAAGTTTCTTAGAAGCTGTGGGGATTGATTTTTAAAAAAGGAAAAAAGAAGGGAAAATGCCTATCAGCATATCCTGATTTTTTAAACTAGGCAGGGAGAGAAGTAGTGTAAATGTCCTTGGTATCCCTGTGAGAAACTCAGCTGATTTCAGTATTGGATAAAACCCACCTATAACAGTTCCAGGAGAAATTTTAATTGATTCCACATTGTGTTGTAGGTGCTGAATTGAAGTTGCAATCTTTGCTGTGCTTTTTGCAAAATTCCATGTATTTGATGTCATGTTAATGCTCCCCTTTAACACCACAGTTTAACCAAAAGTTTGTTGGTCGTTGTACCTGTGGTTTTACACACCGACACTCAGGTGTGTGCCAGAATCACAGAGGCACAAGAAGATGCTTTTCCACTCCACGGTTTCCCTTAAGGAATTGCTGTTATGAGTTTACAAAACATCTGTGGATAGACAATAATCCAGTTGGTTAAAACAACAGTGCCAGGAAGAGCAGGAGGAAACAGCTTTAGGACTTTTAGGCTCTGGGAGATCTCATCTCCTTGGTGTTCTAAGGATATGTAGCACTTGGGATGGGATCCCTGGGTTTAATGAGGGCAAAACACTGAACAGTGCCAGGGGCAGGCTCTCAGCTGGTGCAGATCTGTGGGATTCACTGCCATTCCCGTGGGTGTTTGCAGTGTAACTCTGGGTGAGAAGCTCTCCAAAGCCAGCAATGTGACCATTTTCTCCTTCCTTTTGCCTCCCCCCTGGACCAGCTTTTACTCCTACAAGAGCTTTGAGAGCGCCGTGGCCCCCAACGTGGCCCTGGCCCCTCCAGCCCAGCAGAAGGTGGTGAGCAACCCGCCCTGTGCCACCGTGGTGTCCCGCAGCAGCGAGGCCCTGGGCTCTGCCCAGCCGAGGAAGAGGAAACACGGCACGGAGCACACGGCTGTCCCCGAGGCCACCGCCGCCCCCGAGGAGGACAAGGAGTCAGAAGCAGAGATTGAAGTAGAAACCAGGGAAGAATGTAAGTGGCCCTCGTGGCTGCCTTTATTTGGGCTGTTTTTTCTGCAGTTTCTGTGGGGTTTAAATGGAATTGTGGAAGGCCAGTGCCTCAATGGTACCTTTGTGACGTGAGTTGCACAGTCATGGTTCAAACAAATTGAACTCAATCCCTTAAGTCAAGGTTGCATTTTCATTATTTTTCAAGTATCAAAGTATAAAATGAGTAGGTTTTTCATTTCCTTTCCTATTTAAAATTGATTATCAAGTGTCTCTGTACAAAAGGGCCTCAGCACATTTTGAGCTGTATAATATATATATGAATTGTATATAATTATGCCTTAATTATTGACATTTTAAAATTAATTTTCAATGTTTCTGTTTTCCAGTCACCTCCTCCTTATCCTCGCTCTCCTCCCCATCCTTCACCTCCTCCAGCTCTGCCAAGGACATGAGCTCCCCTGGGATGCAGCCCCCGGCCCCCGTCAACAGCTCCTACGAGGTGGCTGCACACCCCGACCCCCACAGCAGCGGGCTGGAGGCTGAGCTGGAGCACCTCAGGCAGGCCCTGGACAGTGGCCTGGACACAAAAGAAGCCAAAGAGAAGTTCCTGCACGAGGTGGTGAAGATGAGGGTGAAGCAGGAGGAAAAGCTGAACGCAGCCCTGCAGGCCAAGCGCAGCCTGCACCAGGTAAGGCTGCCCTGCCCTGCCCACGCCCTGCCAGGTACAGCCCAGCAGGGAGCTCTGAAAAAGGAATTGCCTCATTTTTCCCAAATAGCAACAGCCTTTGCTGGGGCTCTGTTTGTAAATCCAGCCGGGAAGCCAAAGCACAGGAATCAGTCTTATGTTTTTAAGCTTGCCACCTGTTTTTCCTTGGGTTATAAATCCATGGTTACCAAAATCAACATCTTTTCATTACTGAAAAAATCTTCTAGTCCAGCAGAGTTTATTTTGTTTTCATTTCACTGAACAGGAAACATTTCTGGAGGCTTTAGCTGGAGTTTTAAAGGCTCTGTGAGGGAGGGTGTTCCTGGGACACGGCCACAGCTGAAGTAAGGCCTTTGTCAGGCATCCCACTGGCCACGCTGCTGAGCTTCAGGCAGGGAAGCAGCTCCTTATTTCTGGAAATCCTGGATCCATCAGTTGTACCCGTGGTCAGGCAGGGCTGCAGGTCAGGGCTGAGCACAGTGGTGGGGGAACTGCCTTTTATTTGAGCTGGGGTAAAAAGAGTGCAGAGAAACAGAAGAGGGAGCCAGCCAGGGTAGATTTGTGTGTCCTCTTTGAGTATTTGGTGTGGAGCTGTTCCCAAGCTGGGGCTGGAAGCCATGGGATGGAGCAATAAGGGCCTGGTTTGATCGAGTGTGGGAGACAAAACAAGCACTGACACTCTCTTTTTTAGTTACCCTGAGCAAATTGCTTAATTCCTTTGTGTTCCAGTAAATCAGTGTTTTATTTTATGTATTTAAAAGTAAACGTTTATGTGTAATACTTGAACAGTGTGTACTTAAAGCAGGAGTTACATGAAGCAGTTGAGTGTTAAGTCAGGCCCTGTGTCAGGGGCAGGGGACTCTGGTGTCCAACCTTTGTTCTCCATTTGGGAAGGGGTGGGACCCCAGTTCCACACACAGAAGAGGTGTGTGTGTGTGTTTCCAGGGGCTGTGTGTGCATTTCCAGGGGTTGTGGGTACTTCCAGGGGTTGTGGGTGCATTTCCAGAGGCATGGCCAAGCTAACTTCCAGCCTGCTGGGAAGTGAGATTGTCAAAAGAGTGAATTTCCCATGACCCTGCAGTGCTACTTCACAGCAACAGGGGCTGAAGGGTTTGACTTGATCAGGGAGGAAATGCTGCTTCTGGGGGGAAAAATAGATCTTTAGTTTTAAATTTAACCATTTAGGAAATGTGAGCCACGTCTCTGTGCTTGCTGTGAGCATGTAGTTTAACAACTTAGGGGTTTCTTTCTTTGCACCTTGAAGGTTCCTTATGATTATCACTTCAATTAATGGTTCCCTCATGGATTTGAGATTCCAAGGCAGCAGCTCTGAGCCTGGACAGGGGGAGTGGCAGTTCCCAGAGCAGAGTCTGGTTTCCATTCAGCTTCAGGTTTTAGCCTAGAATTTCCCAGCTCTTGAGACAAAGCAGTCTATGAGCTGGTTGTCAGTCTTGGGGCTCACCCCAGTCACCTACAGCACCCCAGAGCTAGAAAAGACACAGTTTGTGTTCTGTCCTTGCCTTGAGTGGATTTTTGGTGGGGGGCTTGATAAAATGGAGCTGATTTCTGATGTCCTGTTGAGCTCTGCTGTACACAAAGGACACTCAGAACTGCACTTTCCACATTGTGCATCTTCAGAGCCTTCAGCTCCAGCCCAGGCACTGCAGTCGGGTGGTTTGGAACGTGGAGCTGGTGCTGGAGCTCTCTCCAACTGCAGTTCATCTTTATTCAGGCCCAGATGGTCGCAGCTATTCTGCTTGACAAAGCAAAATGGGGCTGTAGCGCTGAGCTTTTTGTTATCCTGGGCTTCAGGGTAGCTGGAGTGCAAGAACTCCGCAGGATTTAAAGGAGAAAGGCTCGTGCAAAGCTCAGAGAGGGGTTTAGCTGCCTGGCTCACAGCAGCAGGAGGTGGGAATGTGGTTTGGATGGCTTCCCTTGCAGCTCTGCTTCCTTGCACTCACTCCTTACCTGCTTCTGTGTCCAGGAGCTGGAGTTCCTGCGAGTGGCCAAGAAAGAGAAGCTGAGGGAAGCAACGGAGGCCAAGCGCAACCTGCGGAAGGAGATCGAGCGCCTGCGAGCCGAGAACGAGAAGAAGATGAAGGAGGCCAACGAGTCCCGGATCCGGCTGAAGAGGGAGCTGGAGCAGGCGCGGCAGATCCGCGTGTGCGACAAGGGCTGCGAGGCCGGCCGGCTCCGCGCCAAGTACTCGGCGCAGGTGAGGCCCAGCAGGGCTGGAGCAGCTCCTCTGCTCCCTCCTGAGCTGGGACAGGCAGCAGCAGAGGGCAGCGGCCAGCCAGGAGTCCACAAAATATTCAAACTCATTCCATGCACCTGCCACGGAGGTGTGCAGGGCCTCCCCTGTTAAAAGGAGCCCTCAAAAGCTACTGTTTAATTTGTGTCTATTTTTATATACATCAAACACTTTCCATAGTTTACCAGAGCCCTGAAAAGCTGGTGGCAGAGGGAATTCCAGGAGTGCTGTTGTGAGACACAGGTGCTCCTGGAGCTGCAGGTCCCTGGTGTGGTGGCTTTAAGGGAGGAGGGGAAGAGCAGAAGCAAAGCTCACAATCTCCAGGGCTCTGATAAGGGAAGGGGAGTGGCCGCCTGCTCCCGCTGAGACATGTCTGGCCAGGAGCAGGAAATGATGTGGGGCTTCCTCTCAGCATCACAGGATGTCTCACTGATAAGGGGTGTCCAGACTAAACAGAGCCTCCCTGGGGCTGCTGTGCTGGGCGTTCCCCCCAGGGCCCTGGGGAGCAGCACCAGGGCAGGTGAGCACAGCCTGGGCTGGGTTTGGGGGCTCAGCTGTGTCCTGGGGCTGACTCTGTGACACAGGGCATTTCCAGTCTCTTAATGCATTCCCTCCTTTAAGCTTAAAGGCTAAAAATCACCTCAAAAAGAACTCAAGAAACCAATTAATTCCTCTTTTCTGAGGCTGGGCCTGGCAGGTTGGCAGTGTCCCCTGCAGCAGCCCCCTGTGATAGCCACCCCTGAGCCCCCCAGAGCTGTCCTTGGGCAAAGGGCACATGGCAGCTCCTGTTTTGTGGCTGGCACAGCTGGTAACAGAACTCCTGTGAGTAACTCACTCCCAAGGCTGAATTTTATAAGATGTCATTATAACTTAAGTTCTTAAGTCTTGAGAAATTGTAAAGTAAAGCTTTATACACCCTTGTAGCTACAGCTTGGGGTGCAAGAGGAAGTTGGTCACATTCTATTTTTGAGGAAACCGCAGTTCTCTAGACACTCAGTCTGACAGAAACAGCATCAGGCCAGGGTGAGGGAAGGCAGCAGAGTCAGGGTGGAAATGCCTCTGTGTAGGCTTAAAGTGCTAGATGCTTAATACCCATTGAGGAGCTGTGGTTTATGCCTTCCTTTTTCTTACCTTGATACTGAAATCTAAACATGGATGGGGGGAGGTTTACCTGCATTTTCGCCCAAAATGTTGGAGGTTTCCTTTCCTTGTTAAATGGCAATCTTTGCTGAGGGCTGATATTTCCTTTCTCACTGGGTGCTGCTTCTCTGATCCAGTCCTGGGGGTTTTCTCTACCTTTTCTGTCATAAAGTACCAAACAGGGAGATCAGTTCCAAAAGGGCAGCTGCAGGTCCTGCTGGGAGCAGAGTGGGGACACTCATATCTGGGAAGGCCTGGCCCATCAGCAGCCAAGGCCCTTTGTGGTCACTTCCATTAACAATCATTGCAAAAGAGCAGAAAGTGAATCCCCTGTGCCAGCACCTGGGGTTTGCTTTGCTGAACTGCTGTCACTGCCTAAAGAAATAGCAGCCATGCTTGAAGAAGTGACCAGAGTTCTGTAGCACTAAGAAATTCTTGAACTGTTTCTTAAGTCTTCCAGTTTTCACCTTCCTTTCTGGGGCTGGAGCCACTGGGAGTGTTTAGGTTTCAAAGCTAAGCAGGCGCTGTAGTGCACGGAGAAAAGGAGCAGGGAATTCCTTCCTCAATCCTGATAATCTGTGTGGAATGCAGGTTTCCTTGCTGCCCTGGCCCTGTGCAGGGTGTGTGGGGAGGAGCAGGCCCTGCCCTGGCCCTGTCCCACAGCCCTGCCCGTCCTGTCCCCACAGATTGAGGACCTGCAGGTGAAGCTGCAGCACGCCGAGGCCGACCGCGAGCAGCTCCGCGCCGACCTCCTGCACGAGCGGGAGGCCCGCGAGCACCTGGAGAAGGTGGTCAAGGAACTTCAGGAACAACTGTGGCCCAAAGCCAGCAGCCAGCCCAGCAGTGAGAGCACCTCGAGCCCCATGGAGAACTGACCCCTCATCCCCCAGCACAGGGAGGGAGAGAGTGGGACTGGGAGTGCACGTGTGAGTAGTGGTGTCCTGGCACACACCTTAGGAATATGGATTCTCAGTAGCTGGAAGGCAAACGTTGTTACTCTCTAGAACAGAAGCACTGAATTCCGCCTCTTTTTTTTTCCCAATCCATATAGCACAACATCTTACTGTGCCTAGAAAACACAAAGTGTTTGTAAACAAAATACTTTTAAGTCCACAGCAAAATTTTCTACTGGCAAACTCTAAGCAAAGCAATGTGGTCCAGCTAAACCCGGAGTCCAAGGTGAGCACGGCAGTGGCTTTGTGTTCTCCTGCCTGTTGGAACATTTTGGAATTTAAAAACAAACCGACTTTTCTTATAAGCTATTTAAAATAATTCATTACACAGACTTGGTATTAAAAAAAAAATTAACAAGATTTTTATAATGAACCTTTAAAAGCAAAACAAAAAAAAAAGACAAAAAAAAAAAAACCTTCGATGCACAATTTTTAATGACTTTATAGGCTTTGGGATTCTTTGTGCAGAAGCCCCTCTGTGGTGATGATGCCATCCATGTCAGGAGCAGTTTTCCAGCCATCTCAGAAGCCATCGCGGTTCCATCCCGTCACGTGGGTGTAAGAGAAGTTCAGAGTGCTTTTCCAAGTTGATTTTTTTCCTTAGAATGAATGATGTCCATTTCCTGCCCTGGACACAGGAAGAAGGGAAGCTGCAGGAGTGTGCAGGGGGTGAGGGGAGGAGAAGGGGCTGGATTGAGAACCCCAGCCCAGCCCCACAGACCCCCCTGTGTTCAGAGACTTCACCCAGGAGCACGTCAGCCTTGGGAAAAGAAAGAGAGAAAGGGAGAAAGGAAGGAAATGGATGATCAGTTGGTAGAGGAACAAAGCAGAGACATCTGTGTGTTGAAGTCATTCTGAAAAATCTTCAGCTTTCAGTTTTCTGGAAAACTCATCTTGTTGCACCATCTTACCATGAATTCAGTATTTCCCTGCTTCCATTCCGAACTGTCAGTCAGGATTTCTGTGCCCAAGGAGAGTCCAACGTTGCAGTGTCGGATACTACAGAACAGAAAACCAACATTTTTGCTGCTGTGAATAAGCCTATATCTTTTTTTAAAAAACTTTTTTGTTTTTAAAAAGAGAAATTACTTTAATTTTGGGATCCAAGCCGCGGCCCCGGGATACAATGCAGCAAACCATCACTGCCTTGGGGGTGGTGCTGAGGTTTTTTATATATATTTTTTTTAAACCTGCACTTTGTCAGAATCTTACTCTGCATTTTATTCCCTGTTTCTAAGATGTACATGCCAAGCATTTGAGATTCTGCCCTAACAGCTGTGCAAACCAATCTGACACCTCCCATCAGCATCCGAGTAAGCAAAGGAGGATCCAGCAGGTCCAGAATCCCCAGAGCAGGAATTGCCCCTGTGCTGTGGTTCAGTTAGAACCTGGTTTTGTGGCTGTGTATCACCCAAGCTGGGGAGCAGCAGAGATGCTCCCAAACGTGTTTAACAAATAAAGCTGGTGCTTTACTGATCAGGAGAAAATTAATTTTCACCCATAAACACTCACCTCTGACACGCTCAAGCAAGTGAAAATGTGATCTGGGGCTGCAGATGTGCCTTCCAGCTCATTTTTCCTCTCAGCATCTTCTCTAGGCAATGCTGACACTTTTTTTACCTTAAAGAATAATAATTAAAAAAAGAAAAAAGAAAAAAAAAAGAACCCCCTATGCATCATCATACCCAGAGTTATTCTAAAAGAAGAAACATATTTCCAGTAGTCTTTATTTGCTTTTGGACATTAATGCAAACCATGTAAGCTTCAAAATTATTTCCCAGTAGACAGAAAGCGGCTTCCAATCCTAAAATTATGGTATTTACTTACAGTACATTAGAGAGATTTTTTTTTTCTTTTTAAAACAAGAGCTGTTTGCTTGAAACCATTATAGTAATCATTATAGTAACTGTGAGCATTAACAAAGAAGTTCATATATATGTTTTAGGTACAAAAAAGAAGAAATACGAAAGGAGTGGAATTACTGGGACAATGTAAAACTGTTGGGAGCAAGAAACAGTCACACCAAGTCAATGACCTGAACCTGTCTGTGGATACAGGGGTTGGCCCTTGTGTGTTTGGGATGCTGGAGACTGGCTCTAGGTGCAGATCTCCTTCTAAAGTGCAATGCAAAAGGATTTTTGATTATGCTTGAGCAGGTTTTGTTTTTGGTTTTTTTTTTAATGTGGGGTTTTATTTTCTTTGTATGTTTTTTTTTCTGCAATTATTAAATCATATGCATGGATTAAACTCTGCCATATAGTCATTAATGGGCATTATTACTGTCTTATGTAAAGGGGTTCTTTTGTTATGCAGTATGCAGAAAAATGTTCTCAGCCTTATGATTTCCAGATCTGTATTATCCACTTATTTCTTCAAGGGAAACTAAACAACTGTAGCTGTAGCTGATCATTTTTGTGCATTTCAAGTCTCTCGTGCTCTGCTTTACTGCCGTGTTGGGACCCACACAGAGAACAGACCCCACTCCTGTGGTGGCTCATGGAAGCCTGTCTTTGGAAATTTTGCTTGTTTGGGTTTTTCCCCCTGATCT
Organism: Chloebia gouldiae; assembly: GCA_003676055.1. Lineage (NCBI taxonomy): Eukaryota > Metazoa > Chordata > Aves > Passeriformes > Passeridae > Chloebia > Chloebia gouldiae. The sequence continues at coordinate 492,151 of QUSF01000079.1, forward strand.
ATGATAGTTTCACTCCCTTCATAACCCCCCAAAAAATAGCAACATGTCCATGTCCAGCTGTTGTCTCCCAGGAAAAGCCACTCACTTGAGCACACCTTGAGTTTTCCTTTTTGTGTCCAGGGAAATGCAGTCACTCACTGGGCATGAGGCTCTCACACATCTGAAGGAAGAAAATCTGCGGGATTTTTAAAGGAAAAAAGCAGAACAGTAAAATAGTCAATCACCACCAAGCAGCCTCACCTGTGCTGCTCAGGTGAAGGGTCCCAGGGGCAGCACAGAGTCTCCAAAGCAGAATTACAGGGGGGCTTTCCTCTGCCCCACTCAGTCACTCCATGCAGGGCCATCCATACCTGCAGGTGCACTCACCCCAAGACTCCCTAGGATTTGCTCCTTGGGAGAGAAAGGCCATTTCCAGCAATTAAGTTTAAAAGCATGAAGATAAATAAGGTGCAAGAAGAGCAGGAACAAACATCCTCCAGCAGCAGCTGCTGCCCAGGAGGGGCTGGCAGGGCTGGGCACTTCCTAACCATGTTCAACAATCAGTAGTTCACTCTGCAGACCAGGTCAGTGGTTTCTGCAGAGTGTGATTTATTCTAATTCCGAATCCTCAGCAGTGTCTCTGGCCCAGCCCCAGGGGATTCTCGCAGGGGGCTCTGCAGGGCAGCCCCCCAGTGTGAAGGTGCTCGGGGCCAGGGAGCTCTGGGGTCACTCCTGTGTCTGCCACACCTCAGTAAAGCTGTGTGAGCTGGAATTCCTTCTCTGCAGCCCCCACTCCCTGCTGCAGTCCAGGGACAGGGGCTGCCCCTCCACCCCCCCATCTGCTGTGCTTTAGTTTCCTTTAAGAAGTTCCAAGGGAGAAGAGGTGTTTCATACAGGCTGTTGACTCTCCCTGTACCTACAAATATATTACTACTACTTGTATATTCAGTTTAATTACTCCTTGTTTCTATTACTGAACGAAGATTTAACGAAGGGAAAAAAAAAAAACCAACAGCAATAACATTCATATCTATGGAGCAGCTAACTCTATACATAATATTCTGCTTTTCGAACAGAACTAGCCAATGTAAAAAAACATTAAAAGTAAATTCAACATGTAAATACTTTTTTTCATTTTACACTGTTGTATTATAAGTGTATATGGTGTTTACTTTTTCAAAACTCTTTCTTACCTGGTAGTTGTCTTGTTTTATGAGTTGTGTTTTTAACTGAGAAGAACCTTTGCTGTCTGTTAGGAAAAAAAAAAAACAAAACAAAATCTTTTTGCAAGTTTTCAATGTGGGTTATAACCTTTTCTCCATCATTTGCATTTTATTTGTCCTTATTTTCACTGTAAAGTATTTTATTACCAAAAGGTTGGTTTTTGTTCCATCCTGCCCTCTCAGCAGTCCATGTGTTTTAGAGAAGTTTTTTTGTTGGCTTGGTTGTTGTTTTGGTTTTTTTTGGTTTTTTTTTTATTGAAAGAACTCACAGAAATGACATTTTTTCAATTGAAGAAAAATAAATCTTTACATTTATAATAGCCAATAGCATTTCAGCACATTTTTGTTATCCTGGTCTCTCCTATGCTGCTGCTAATGACAATATTATGACTTACTCTACTATTCTAGAACTATTTTTATGTAAGTAATGTATGCTTTCTTGTTTATAAATGCCTGATTTAAAAAAAAATAAGAAAAAAGCTTGGCATATTTATCTATTTCGCTGTGTACCTTGATAGTCCTTTTCCACCCCCTTTTCCACATCCCTCCCCTGATGCAGATAATATTGTAAAATAAAGGACTTTATGAGATTATGTATGAAAATAGCTATGCTTATATACCACAGTGACTGAATGTACAGTGTATAGACGCATTACCGAAAATAAAATTGTTTGTCCAGAAAAAAATAAAGAGCTCTGGGATGTTTTTGGAGTTCTCTGTGCTTTGCTGAGGTGCTGCTCCCCCCTTCCATGATGTTCCCACAGCACCTGGTCCCTGATTTCCTGGGAGCCCAGGAGAAGAACCTTCCCCAAGGCCTCAACACAAAACCTCTGCAGGGCTGGAAGGAGGCTGGAATTGAATTGGGATCACAGCATTCCACTGCGTGGGGAAAATCTAACACTCCACTGAAATTTCCTTGGAATAGTGAGAATTGTAAGCATAGAAAAGTTTGTTCTAGGTCAAAGAAAAAGAAACACAAGAGGGGAAAATGCAAAAAGCAGGAGATGGAAACATATGTCAGAATAATTCTCTCATGGTTTTCTGAGAAGTGGCTGCAGAATTTCCACAGCTCTGGGACATTTCTGAAATGCCTTTGTAAAGCAGTGGAAAAGCTGGAGAATGAGCAAAAATAAATCTCTTCTTATTTGAGACTCACCCAGCTTTCCAAGGGGTGGGTCTGTGCCCTAAATGCAGCTCCACATCCTTGGGGAGGGATCTTGTGCCCATATCCCATCCCTGTCCTTCCACCTGCACAGCCTCACAGTGACTCAGGCTCCTGAAATTCAAAGTTCAAATAACATTGCTCCTGCTGTTGCTTCTCAGAGAGACTTGTCAGGGTATTCCTGTTCCAAACTAAATAGCAAATTAGATTTGGTTTGATAAGGCTTAGGTACCAAAGGCTGAAAAAAATTATATATTCTGTCTCCAAGGACCTCTGAGTGCAACAGCACAGACTGGTAAAGCCCAGTCAAGCTGTCTTATAAGGTAAGGGGTAACTAACTGGGTTTGAAAATTCTGGTTCTGCTGGCAAAATTACTTCAGTCTACCAGGAATGAGACACATTAAGCATGAGACCTGAACCTGCTCAATAACCAAGTGAGCTGAACTGACCCAAACTCAAAGTAGCTGAAATAAATATAAATAGAAATAAAAATCCAGTTTCCTGAGGCCTGGAGTAAAAATTTGTCATGATTTACTCAAGAACTTGTGTTACCCATCCATCAGAAAACACCACTAAAAATCCAAACACAGGGTGTACATGGCAAATCCAAACCTTGTGTGGGGCACAGCTGAAGAGAGCCAGAAAATCCCACAAATGGGGTTAAAGAGAGCACCCCAGTGGTTCCCAGTGTCCTGTGAGCAGCCCCCTGATCCCACCCTGGCAGATGGAGCACAGGGAAGCTCAACACACACAGAGCAGGGAGAGGCCTGAGGGATTTTGGGGAGAAATGAATTCCTTGATACTGCTCAAGGGATCCAAACCAGACCTTTTAGGTGCTCCCACCTTCAATTGCTGAAAAGACATTCAAGAAACACATCCTGCAGGGAAGGGATCCAATGTGTGGAAAATGACAGGAATCTGGGAAGCAGCAGAAGCCCAGGAATGCCAGAGTTAATGGAGACTGAGCTCCAAGGCACTGTCAGGAGGAAGAGCACAGCTCTAATAAAACCCAGCTGTGTGACGTACACACCACTGGAATTTTTATGAGATGGCTTATGTGTGCTTTAAGTATTACCTGACTGCAATGCAAATTCCCACACACTTTTATTTGGGAGGGAAAAAAGTTTCCACGGCTCTCTGGGCTGAACTGGTTGAGCCCAATTGTTCTGTGGGGTTTCTGGCTCATCGTTTTGGATTTACCTTTGTATTTGTTTCTGTCGAGTCAGCTCCTCAACCTGGAACCTTGAGAATTTCACCTTTATAAAACTGCCCCACAGCCACCTGGCCCAGCCATCCCAGTCCTCTGGCCCTTCCACCACTGCTCTTCCACCTCCCACACCTGTGCAGTTGAGGAAGATACCAAGGAACAAGAGGACACCTGCACAAGTCAAAAGAAAATGAGGCTTCACTTCGGCAAAGGTCAGATTGGCTCCAAAATCTCATTTCTGTAAACACGGTAAGGACCATAAACTTGAGTGACCATGATCTTGGGAAGAAAGTTTACAAAGAGCCCTTTATAAACCCTGTTTATAATACAATGTTTTGGGTTGCTCCATGTGCTCAGTTCCAGCCCTGGAACAAGAAATTTCTTTGTTGTCAGAAAAGGTCATTAAAGCCTTCCTTTTATGTGGCCAAGGATCAAACAGGTGCATGAACAGAGCATGAACAGAGCTCGAAGAGAGCTCCTGGCCTCACAGCCCACCAGTGAAACCACTTCAGGCAGCACAGCTGGATTCCTGTGCAGGATCCCAAGTGCCACTGCCCTGCCGTGGCCTCCCTGCAGCCACACTCCCACTGCCCATGGTCCCAGCAAGAAGCACCCAGCAAACCTCTCCTTGGCAGTGCCAGCTGCAGGCCCAGCAGGGCAGAGTGCCCCTTCCCGGGCTGCTCAGCGTTCCTGAATCCAGCTCCTGCATTTCCAGCACTGCTTTGCAGAGCAAGTGACCGGTCAGACTCAGAGAGGTCGGATTTCCTTCAGTTACCTCTCCAACCCACGAGGTGAGTGGAGCAGCAGAGGAAGGCATGGCACCAAACCTTCCATGTTCCATTTCCTGGCGTGTCAAACTCCCCCACAAACCCTGTGCCCCAAATTCCAGCCCCTCTGCCTGGCAGCAGCTCCCAGCTCAGGATTACACTGCGCTGCCAAGGGATTCAACACACGCAGCGTTTTTCAGCAAGAGAGGTTTCCTAGTCCTGGCTCTGCAGCCTGCAATTACTGCATCTTTGCTGATGTCAGCCCTGCTGCGTTCCCTACAACACTCTGCATGGAAAATCTGGGATGGGACTTTGGCTACACCAAGAAAAGAACACGGGATGGGATGGTACATCAGGACTGTGAACAGACACGAGGCTCCCAGCTGGACCTGCTGCAGTGGGTTGGAGATTCCGCATGGGAAGTTCTGAACTTGAGCTCACCCAAGCTCTGCTGGTGTCGGTGGATGCCCGGGAAGCTGCCAGGGAGCAGCAGCCCGGGGCAGCTGCCACCATCCCTGCCCAGCTCCGGGCACACCACACGCAGCTCCCGTGCAGGGATCCCGTGCTGCTTAATTCAATTTGGCAGATAACGCTGGGGAAAGGCATTGATTTCCTCCCCTCGCTCCCTCCTTCCCTTCCATCAATTTTCCCAGATAAGCAGCCTGTGGCTCAGGTCCTGCTGGTGACGGATGCCTTGTAATTGCTCTGAATGGATTATCCCCAGACATGGAGCAGGCATTTACAGTGCACAGCTGTAATCAGAAACACTCGCACCGGGAGAGGGGCTCTGAGGAGCAGACAGCTGGCTCTGGCCTCTGCCTTGTCTCTCTGCTCTTACATTAAGCCTAACTTTATGTATTTGTATTTTTGATACAATAATATCCAGGACATCCACTGAAATCCGGGTCAGTGGGTTCGGTGCCATCCCGACCCTCAGAAGTGATCTCTGCTTCTGAAAACAGCACAACAGGGCTACAAAGGGATTGTCCACTCTGCTCACATATTTCTAAAGATCTTGCAAATTATTATTTGGCTAAACAGGAATCCACACATTTGAATGGGTGACATCCCCCCAAACTTGGGAAATCCATGCAGACATACTCTGTCCTGGCAATTACTGGCTAAAAGGCATTAGATGAGACAGTTCTCACCTCAGTTTATTGCTGCTTTTCTCCCTCTGCCCAGACTAAATTGTCAGCAGTTTGTTTATCAAGATCCCATTGACTTTCTAATTTGTATGTCTGGGGGGAGAAACCATGAATAACTAAGTGTGAGACAGACTGTTACATAGGAACTAAACACAGCAATTTGAGCCACTGTATTTTAATTTTGTGCAATTATCCACAGCAGCCCAGTATCAAGGGGCAGCAGATCTACAACCAGGATGCTTAGGCTAAAAATCTGATCAACATCAAAGTGTTTTGCCCTGCAAACTTTCATTGAGGTCACTTAATGAATGAAGGAAAGCAGCAGAACTGCAGCCAGCAAAGAAAAGTTTTACATTCCCTGTTCCTGGAAGCTGTCACACACTGGGGTTTCCTCCTCTAGCACTGGTTTTCCCCTAGGATCCCTACATTAAACAGAGCACGGATTGTGCTGGAGGAAGCAGGACTCGGGTGCTCTCATCCCCTTTGGTTTGGTGTTTGTGCCACCCTGGTTTTCATCCTCTGCTCCTGCAGCATCAGCCTGGTGACCCTGTGCAGGACATGGACAATGGCAGCTCCACAGGAAAGGTTTTGTGTTCAGTATGAACAGTACAGACTTCACTCCTCTGACCTTTAACTCTAACCCAAAACCAATCCTGCTCTGAAACAAAGTCCTTCTAACCCCACGTTCCAGCTCCCTCTGCTACCTGTGAAAGCAACAGGAATTCTTTCCTCGAGCAAATGACCCTTGCTGCTGGAATGGGGAATCCTTCCCCACACAGCCTATCCCTCCCTGGGCAGCACAGCCCTGCAGGGCCTGGCCTGAACATTTCCCAGAGCTCCAGGGAGTGACACCTTGGAATGGCTCACACTGGTTTATTAAATGGGCAGAAATCAACTACTCGGAAAAAAAAGCTTGGTTCAAAAACCACACAACACAACCCCTTTCCCGTTTTTGCCCCCAGAAGCAGCCTGCAGGCAGGGGCAGGGGGGACAGTGGCTTTGGGACCACACGTGCACACCCCGGCTCGTGCAGCTGGGAGATAAATGGGCTTTGCAGGTCACTGGCTCTTGAGCACTGTTATCTCTGTGTAACATACACCTTGTTGTGTCTTACTGCTTAATTACAGCTGATACACAGGCCATAATATTGCTTATCATTAGCCAGAGGATGACAATTACCATTTAAGATTAAACAGCTTGCTTTCTTCAGCCAAGTCTCCGTGTGACACTTCCTTGCCCAAGAAAAGATTTGCACATGCAGAACAAATCCCCCGACTAATTGGGGATGTGCCCCTCACAAGGAGGTGGAATTTTGGAAGGACAGGTTACAGATGAACATCACCAACAGTCACTGCAGGGTTCAGCAGAACACTGAACCCGAGGTGAAAACAGTGTTTCTTAGAATTTCTGAAGTCTCTTGGCTTTATCAGGGCTCTTGTTTCTGAAATGGACACAGTGAACAGAGAGTTGGAAGCAGTTGGAAAGCCTGGGCTATTAAAGGATCAGCAAAACTGCTGAGGCTGCACAGGCTGAGCTGTCATTAAGTAGCTTCACCCTTTCCACAAAACACAGATGTGTTCCTATGCACAAACATGTTTTTGTCTTACTCTGCACAAGACAACGTGAAAACTGCTGGGAAATATTCTGTACTGAAACCCACCCAGGCCTGAGAGGGGATTTCACTACTGATCACCTACAAAAAAAGCAGAAAGACTGAGTGAGAACCACGTCCCCTCACCTCTGCTGAGCATTTCTGAGATTCCCTCAGAGCACAGCCTTTCCCTCCAGAACATAAATGTGATAACATTCAGTTGTGATGACTCCTAATGTCACAGGTCAAGGGTTTAAATCTCATGTCCTGTATTTTGTCAACTCCCATTTATCCCATCCAGCACAGCACAAGGGTACCACACATAAATCTTCCAAAAATGTGTTCTGATCTTTCACCTACAGTAGATTAAAAATAGCCCGGAGCAAGAGCTTTTAGCATTTTGTCATAGCAATTTCTCCATCAAATGAGATGGATCGCCAGCTCCACTGGGGAGGAATGAACCCACCCTGAGATCAGAGCATGGAAAAGGCTGAGTTCCACCTCCAAGGAGCAGGAGTTGTGCCCTGGATGGAAATCCCTGCTGAGCTTCCCCTGCTGAGCCCTGTAACAGCACAGAACATCCAGGGAAGCTTTTTTCCCCTCCCTGCACACTTTTCATTTAAGCCTCAAAACACTTTGAGGAGCTCAAGCAAAAGTCTCAGGTCCTGGTTTGGATTTTGAAATTCTCCAGCATGACTTTGGGCAAAATTCCCATTTCCCAGATTTTATTTTTTAAAAGTATTTGAAGAAAGGTGCTAATTTTGGCTATCCAATATAATTATTGGAGCTCCAGCCACTCAAATTTTCTGAAAACCTAAAGAAAGTGAATAGCCACAACAAAACATCTTCCTCTCATAATTCTGCTGAATGATTCTGTTATTGAGCCTTGTTATTTCTTAGGGTCTTGTGGTGATCTTGCAGCAGTGAGATGCACATCCCCAGTATAAAAGCACAGAACACCTTTTCACTACTTGACAAAAACCTCTCCTGATCCATTAATGTCTGCTGGGCATTAATGGTTCCCTTTCAAAACTTCAAGACTTAACTGCCTGAAAGTGAATCCACCTTTCTGTTATCAATTGGATTGAAAAAAGTCCAGCCTACTGCAGCAACTGGGCTTTACTTGTGTCTTTATCTCACCACAGCCACAGTTGCCAAAGTGGAATAGATGTCCAAAGAATTTATTCAGGAAACTAAAGCTTCCAAAGCTGCAGCTGCTTCCACATGAATTCAGTGATGCAGAGTTTCCCAGCAGCTCACAGAGACTGGAACATCTGTTTACCAGACACCTTTATGACATTCTACCTCAGTGTGCTGAGATCTCAAGAGTTATCACATTAAATCTTGCAGAGGTGCTAAATAAACTGCACATAAAAAAAAAAAAAGAAAAAAGAAAAGAAAACACACCAAGGAAAAAACCAAAACAAAACCAAACAACCCCAAACGAAAACAAAACAGCACAGTCTTGCTCATAACCCAAAAAATCCTGAGAAACTAAGAATTTGTACCCTCTGCCACAATTCAGGGCAAAACTTTCAGGTTTTCCAGAGAGGCTGCCCTTTTATTTCAGGCTAATTGCAGATCCAATGTCTTAGACATAATATTGTGTATTTTATAAATACATATATATATACAAACCAAAAAACCAGCAGCTGTAACAGAGATGTGCAACTCTCACTAGTTCAAGTTACCAATGAGCACTTTCAGCATCATGAGAGAAACTGGGGCATCACCTGTGAGTCAGAACTGGGTAAAGCCTACAGAATTTACCCAGTATTTCCCACTGGTTCCCCTTTTCTAAAACACATTCTCAGTTTAATCAGATTTTACTTTTGCATCAGGGAAGGAATCTCTGCTTTGTTCTCCACTGTCACAGTGGAACAACCTCCCATATTAGAGATTTCCACACTTTTCTAGTGGGATGCTCATCAAGAAAAGAGCCTTCACCTTCCATTCTCTCAAGCCCACACTGCAGCTCTTGGATTACAGCAGAAAACATGGGAAAAACACATTTAGGCTTTGGACTAGATGATTTTTAAAGCTCCTTTCCAACACAAACCATTCTGTGATTCTATGACACTTGTGGTATTTGTGTTTATGTTTTTCCATAGGTTTTTTTAACAGACCTCAGGGAACAATTTGTGAGGCCAAAGTAATGTGGATTCACATGATCCCATCACATGTTCCTGTTGGTTTTGATGCCAGGATCAAGAGAAGAAATCCTCTGTTATTTTTATGCTTCTGTTACATTTATGTTATTTTAGCCTCATTAATGGGCCTGTGGAAGGGGAAGGGCCCATGAAAAACACACACAAATGCCAGGACATTGGGTTAATTCAGATTTAACTGAACATTAAAGTATCCTCAGAGCTCTCTTTGGGGTTTGGGGAGTGGGGCAGGGGGGCTCAGGCTCTTCAGTGACAACAGGGCAGATTCCATCTGTTGGACACTGCAGCATTCTCTGGCTACTGAGTCATGTAGGAAACTCTGACACAGAAAAATGTGCAATTTCATATTCTGCAGCACTGAGAGAAGACAGAAAACAAAGGTGCAGCTGCTAAACTTCTCACCAGAAGCCAATCCAAATGGAGGGAATGGGATGAGTCAAGCAGGGCCAACAACATCGTGAAAGGGAAGATAAAAAATAAAGGAAAACATGTCCATCACAGTTATACTGAAAGATATTTGTGATTTTTATCACTCGTCTTTCGGTGTCCTGTGGATTATTTCCATTTGGAGGATGGAGATGAGCATGAGATTCAGCCCCAGCCCCAGGTGATTTGTGACACCACAGATAAGGAAGGGCCTGGCTCTCCCAACCCCAGTCAGTGATGCAAAGAAACATCTCCCAGAGCCATCCCATCCCTTCCAGCACTGAATCAGGCAGCATTTCCCTTTCCTTCCAGCTGCCATAATACCTTCTTATCTGTATCCTCTCCAGAAATCCTGTGTGCATTAGAGCCCCAAGGGCTCCGACAATTCCAGGTACACTCAAAGGGGACTTTTTCCTTCTCTGCAGGGTCCCACATCCCTCCTGTGGCAGGAGGAGCTCAGCAGCAGAGGCCCAACACTGCCCTGTCTCTGCCCTTGGTCCCACACCACGCTAATGTTCCATTTATAAGCAGTTTATATGGAGGCAATAAACTATTCTCAGGTGTTATAAACATTTTACAGGCTGGGGCACTGCACACGCTGGGGTGAACAATTATTTACTAAAGCAGGCACTAATCATTTACAAAAAGGGTATGAACTGAGGTTGGGTGTAATCCCCTGCTCTCTGCAGTGCCTCTTATCTCGGCTGCCCCACTGGGACTGGCCAAGGATCCCCACAGTTCAAAGATTAACCAAACACCTCAGGGTAGGAGCAGCCAAGCTTCTCAACAGGGAGCTGTGACAGGCTCACACCTACCACAGGCTGGAGTAACAGAAGTACAATAAATACAGGAAAGTTCACTAAACCTCCTTATCACATGACCCAAATTTCTCAGTCCTGATTTTTCCTTATCTACAGTTTCACCACCTGTTTGTAGGGGTGTAAAGGATTGTGCCAAAGTTCTTGGATGTGGTGCTGCAATCTTTAAACCCCCTGAATTTTAGGTGTCCTGATATCATGGGTTCTTTTTTTGACCACCTGGGAGTGTTTCCTGTCCACTCTAGAAGGATACAAAGGAATAACTTTATTTCTTTGGCATTTTTACTGGGATGAGTCAGAGAGTCGTGAGCTCAAACTGCTGAACATACTGGTATTTTCAGACACCTCAAATGCTTCTATGACACAAGAACATTATGAAATATAAAACATTTCTTTACTGTCAAACCAACATCGTCTTGTCCTGCCAACAACCTGCCTGCTGATTGGGGTTTCTGTAGCTTTTTTTTTTTCCTCAGCATGAGTTCAAATCCTGTGCACTTCTGCCATATTTCAATTATCCATTATATAAGTGATCTTCTTGCATTAAATCTGATTTAGGATGAGTTTACAATGCAGGGCATCTGCACAGCAGCACTCCCTTCAGCAAACCAGCTTCCTCTGGCATTATTTTGCATGCTCCAAAACAACTTGTGAACCAGCAGAACTGAGAGCTCCTCTTCCAGCACCTCCTCCTGCAACAGGTCTGTGCTTTCCACATGGAATTGTGCAGCAGAACCTATTTGCCCCTTGACCATTACAGTCTGCTCCTGCTCAGAGGCTGATTTAGATGATAAATCAGCCACCTCCATGCTCTCCTCTGAGGAAATGTTTAAGCAGATCCCTGACAAAGCCAAAGGGAACTGCACAGCCACTGAGTGGGACCATTTGCTTGCTCAAGCACGTGTTTGAGCACTTTCCTGAATGGAGGCTGTGAAGCCAAGGGCAGCCCGGGCCTCGGTGTAACCCTGGAGATACAACGAGTGTCCAGGCTGGTCTGTGAGCCTGATAAGCTCTAATCTGATAAAGACTTCACCACCCCAGCTGCGTCAGAGCCACGCTGGAGCAAGTGGATATTGCAAGGGTGCTGCTTATCTGCCCGAGAACAAATGGAAACTCATTCAAAGAGCTCAGTGCCTCAGAGATAAAGCTGGGGAGGCCTTGTAAGGCGGGCACGAGGAGATGAGGTTATCACAGAGACAGACAGGCCTGAAAAACCCCACCTCTTCATTACAGTGGCAATTAAAAGATAAAAGTCATAGACCTTCAAAAGCTGTAGAGGTGTCTCATTCCAATTTAAATCACTGGACGTGAAGTGCTTACGAGCTTTGAAAATTTGGATACTATTGGCACTGATTTTAAAGGGCAATCAAATTTATATTACACCTGTCTTCCCCCATTCATTCTTCACGAGTCATTGGAACAAATGAATCTGCAAATTTAGGTTAAAAGGGAAAGAATCCATAAGGGAAGAATATTCCATATTTCATATCGTCCCCTGTGATGGAATACCAGTTCCAAGGAGGATCCCAGCACCAAAAATGAGCCCTTCAATTTGGGGCAGGACAACAATTTAGACATTTTTGTATGATGAATAACTGTGTACCTCTCCAGTTGACTCAGCAGCAGCTACAGGAACACAGTGCCTTCACAAGTAATGCTCAGTAACTCCCTAAATTAAGCCACTGATGATAGGCACTGAAATTTCAAACAAAAGTATTTCCCCTCTCAAGACATGGCGGGGATAAAGGAAATTTTAAATAACTTTTTTTTTCTTCCTGTATCTTGAAAACCACTGTAACAAGGCCAAACCCTACGGAATGGGCTGTTTTCTCACCCAGTGAAACAGAGCACCGGCCAGTTTCATTTCCCCAGCACTGAAATGCTTAAATTCCCTGCTTTACTGAAGAATTGCAGCTCTGAGCTCCACTCCGTGCACTGTTTCAGTTCTCAGGAGGTTTGTTTCCCACAGCTGCTCTTCAGCCAAGCTGTGAATGAACCTGAAAATTCATTTGAAAACCCCTCTATGGTTTCTCATGCTTTCACAATTACGGTATAGCTTTCCTCAACATTTACACCACCCCCTGCAGGGAATTCCCCCGGCACAGGGCTAAAATTTACCAGGAAGGCTTGTAAACCCTGATAAGCGTTTCATCCCAAAGAAGGCAAAACCTTGGTTTCAAGTGAGTCTGGGAAATTTTCTTTTGCAGGCTCCGTGATTGTGGCATGGCAGTTTGGCCTTTCAGAGCTCGGGGAGGACTCTCATCAATGGGAGTTCAAAGCGCTGCTGTCTGTCACTTGGGCTGTGACTCAGGAGGGAAGGAGCAGAGCTGTGGTTGGGGACAGCCCTCCCTGTGCTCAGCAGAGGCTGACTGGAGCAGGGGGGACTTGGTGGGAAATGGCACAGGAGCCACTGCCCAGGGCTGGATTTCTCCCCTTCCAGCAGACAACAACAGGGTGTGCGAGGATTGGGGTGTGCAAGGATCAGGGTGAGCAGAATAAAGGTGTGCAAGGATGGGGGTGAGCAGAATAAGGGTGTGCAAGGATCAGGGTGTGCAGAATAAGGGTGTGCAAGGATGGGGGTGAGCAGAATAAAGGTGTGCAAGGATCAGCATGTGCAAGGATCAGGGAGTGCAAGGATCAGGATCTGTGAGGATCGAGACGTGCAAGAATTGGGGTGTGCAAGGATCAGGGTATGCAAGGATCAGGGTGTGCAAGGATCGAGATGTGCAAGAATTGGGGTGTGCAAGGCTCAGAGTGTGCAGAATAAAGGTGTGCAAGGATCAGGGTATGCAAGAATGGGGGTGTGCAAGGATCAAGATCTGTGAGGATCGAGATGTGCAAGAATTGGGGTGTGCAAGGATCAGGGTGACAGGCCAGACCCAACTCTTCACCAATTTCAGTGAGTGCTCACTGAGGTCACAGTTTGCCCATCAGGGTGACAGCCACCATGGGAACCACTGGAAACATCTGCTTGATGTTTTAAAGAGCTGGGGAGCTGCTTGCCCTGCACAGGAAAGTCTCCTCTCAGAGAGCAGCTCCCAGCACTGATTTCCTCCATGGCTCAGTCACATCCCCACTTCCCAGCCCGTTCCTGGCACTTCCTGGGCTCCAAACACACCAGGTGCTCCAGGCTCCTGGGCACTGCCACTGCTTTGGTCCTGGGGTAAAATTTTGCCACACCCTAACAGAGTCAGTCCCCAGATTCACATCCCAGAATCCCAACAGAAGCACTCATTTTTAATTCATATTCAACAAATTTCAAATTCTTCAGAATGTGTTTGCAAAATATTGATGGTCATCATCTTATTATAACATGCTATATATAAATGTATCTTACCTATAATCTAGCTACTTAAAATAAAGGTAATAATTAAACAAAATCTTGTAAAATGAATATGCATAGTATGGGTTCTGATGAGACCATACAAAAAAAAGATGCCTCCATTGGATACATTGAGCCTATACCTATTTAATTTTTACAATTTATATGTGACTGACTAGATTTGACACTGGCCACTACCCTGCTTTTACTTGACTTTTAAATAAACAAAGAGGTGAACCTGGGACACTTCTGTGGATTAGCTCTGGAAACTGTGGTGTTTTGGAGACAGGAACTCCCTGCAATGTACGAGCATAGCTCTAGAATAGTAAATATTTGATCTTTCCTTTTAGCCAGCACATCACAAAACAATTAATATTATTCAGGAGTGTCTTACATATTCAAAATATGCTGCTGCATGAAGTTCATGCCCATGAACCCCATTTTAAATCAGTACTTGTGACTGATCAAAGGAAATCACTGACACAGAGTCAGCTACAATGACACTTGCTGGAGCATAATTTAAATAAACACCATGTAAACAACCTCCTGAGACACATTCACGTTCTCTGAGAAGCAAAGGTGACACAAAAGGCAACAGGGGGAGGGGTTTAGGCAGATTTTCACTTCAAGTAACAGATATTGGTACCAGTACATGAAATGTGCACAGGAATGTGTCCAAACATTGAGGGCAGCTGACACAGAACAGCCCTCGCTGGGATTGGAAACCTCTCAGCTCTCTGAATGCGGGTGACTGCATCAAAACCACTTCTTGGGAATGGTCTCCAGCTTCAAACCCTACCTGGGAACAGTTGAGACAATTACCAGCCTGCACGGGCCAAAATTCTGCCAAGCAACATTCCAGCACTTCACTAGTACAGTATCATGTTCCACACTTGAGGAACATTCCTGGGAACATTCCCAGGCATCCTTGATTTTACTAGCATGGACACAGCCTAAGATTTCCAGATGCTCACTAGAATCAAGTTTTGTACTTGGATGCTGTCATCTGAACGGAGAAACCGGGCAAACAGAAAACAAAACAAAAGAAAACAAAACAAAAAGGGGAAAAAAAAAAAGAAGGCTTTATTATGGCAGAGTGAGTATTAGAGTTAACATTTCCTAGGAAGGATTCCAGGTCTAGTGGAGCACTTGCCAGAGAGCTGTGTGCTCGTCAGACCTTCACTCTGCCCTGGAACAGCCACAGCAGGTCTGGCAGATCCCACTCCAGCCCCATTGCCTGATCCTCACTCTGGAATTTAAAAGGGATCTCCAAGCAGAAACCCACCCCAGCTGTGAAGTGAAATCACAAGTGTGAAAGCCCACACCAAACACAGGTTCCTGCCCACGAGCCTGAGGTTTCCCTTCTCACCTCCTTCCCCCTCTGAGTCCCCTTTGATCAGCACAAAAACGGTGTCACCTCAACCCAGAGAGACACCAAGGCCAGCTGCTGTGCAGATGCACCTTCAGGCAGGGACAAAAAGTTCCAGGAAAACATAAAAATACTCCAGGATATTCAGAAAGGCAAACAGTGGGAAGAATCACTGGAAAAGGAAAACAGCATTTCTTTGTCCCCAGGTAAATCTATGAGAATGCCCATATTTGGGTCCAGTACTGACCGGTTCCCCGTTTCAAAAAAATGAAAATAGAACTGGAAAAGGCATAGAAAATGGCGAGAAGGATTATAATAATTAATCAGGCTGGGCAACATATGTGCTATAGAAGTATTTTTAAATTGTTTTAAAATTTCAAGAATTGCTTGAAACAAAATAAAATTTTTATTAGCTTATTTTGATTTTTAATTCCTGATGTTATTGGATCACATTTTCTTGAGTTTTTTCCCCTCTAACTTCAAAAGCCACAGAAACCCAGCTTTTTACACACAAAACCAAGAGTCCTATGGCAAGAATCTAGAGGTGGGCTTGACAAAAACTCCCAAGTATCACAATGTTAAAAACCAAGGAGTTGGCAAAATACTTCAAATTTGAGGAGGTGAAGAAATATGAATGGCACTAGACGGACTTGAACAGCTGTACATATTTCAGCCCAAGATTTTAAAATTTCTGTCAAAATATTGCATTGAAAAACCAACATTCTCCATGGAAAGCAGCTATTTTCAGTGAAAATGCTATTTTATCAAAACTCTATTTTCCATTAAACACAGTTTTGACAGAAATTTTTCAAGTATCCTTATTCAGTGTTATGCTCTGTAGTTGGAAATGTTAGCAGTTTTTAGGCTGTCTCTACAACTGCAAAGATTTATAGGAACTTGGCAAAGATGGAAAACACACCAAAAAAAAAATCTGATTTAAGACTCATCTCTGTCCTTTTATATTACACTCATCCCTGGAAATTATTTTATAGAAATTTAATAAAATACAAGACAGTGACACAGCACAGCAATGCTACTTCAAAACTATTAATATTTTCCTGATTTTTGTTCCCCCTAAAAATTATTGGCAAAGCATCTCATCTCTATTAGCCCTGGATAATTCCTTTTTGGCTTAATAAACTCCAGGGGCACTTTTCCCCTAGGCAGGCCCTGGTACCTCTAGTCAGTGTGTTGATTTCAGGATTCTGTAGGTGGAGTTGCCCCTTCCTGTCCTTTGGGATTTGTGGACTGTGCAGAATTCCCTGCTGGAATTACACAGAGCTCCCAGGCTGGCTGCTGCTCCCTGGGTGTCTCACATTACAGCCCAGTCTGAATTAAAATTGGGGGAAAACAGGGAATCAGCAGGTACAAAACAGGTATTTGGAAAATCAGATACCCACTACAACAGAGGAGAAAGAAGCCCAGAGAACTTCTGAGTATGGTGTGATAAGCAGCACTTTTTTAAAGCTTTCCAAAAATGTATTTACAGGGGTTTGGGGCTCTGCAGCCTCCCCACTGCGTGCTGAACTATGGCCAAGCCAGCAAATCCTTGGGAACAGGATCCCACCAGTGAAAAGGGGAAGGAGAAGCCACAGCCATGACCTTCACACAGCCCAGCCCTGGCTGAGCCTGCAAAGGGACCAGGAACTGCAGAGCCTGGAGCACCCTGACCCCCACCCTTCCTGCTCCTGGGGGTGCCTGTCCTACAGGAACAGTGCTGGGATATCAGCTGGTGGAAATCAGGGTCCCTCCACTCAGTCTGGGCCACATTCAGAGCTGCCATGAACCACTGACAATTGGGGTCACACAGCGTTACCAAAAACAGGACCTGGATTTTGTTGCCACTGTTAAAAGATGTTTCTTTTGTCCCTCCTTACTCTTCATCTTACTCAGAACTCACGGAGTCACAACCATCAGCAGAGTCCCTGAGCTTGCAGTCAGGGCTGTGGGATGAGAGGCAGTCTGAGAGAGCTTTTTAACCCACAATTACACACAAAGCCCATTTGCACACACCAGCCAAAGTCAGGCAGAACCCAGAACACCTCGGACCGAAGGGAATGAATGAGCAAAAAAGAAAACCAAGCCTGAAGCAGGTCCAAGAGAAGGAATCTTCCATACAACATCCCCACCTGACTGACAAGAGGAGGGTGCAGGGAAACAACAGGCTGTTTCCAAATCAGAGACGTGTACACACGTACACTCACAGAGTTTCTGCTAATTGTCTATCTGGAACCCCTGAATATCCAAAATATCATTATAAATCCTTCCTTCCTGCAAGCCAGCATTCCCCAGCCCCTTCCATCTCTCACTTCCCCCACAAAAATGACAGACTGACTCTAAGCTCCCACCTGCATAAATCTCCTACAGACAACCACAAATATTTTAGCTATGCTGATTTATGGAAGCTCAAGCAAGACTAAACCAGGAAATCTATCCTCCATGCATGGTGACTGATGGCTCGCTGCAAATCTTTCCATTTAAAGCACTGTCACTTTTGCAGTTCCATAGAGAGAGAGAGAAAAGAAGAATAAAATAACCTGCAGTAGTGCAACTTATGGTAGCTCCTGGGGAAAAAAACCCAAACATTTGTGCAACCAGATTTCTTCCAAGTTTTCTTGCATAAGATCCTTGCTACTAATTGAAGAAATTCTCTTTGAGAGAGGATGTGAAAACAGCTGCAAGACCCCTCAGGTTCTCCTCCTCTCCGTATTCCATTTTCTAACTTTGACCACAGCAATCCTGATTTACAGCCAATGGGAAGTTGGCTTTTTGAGCAGTGTTTAGAGGCTGATGCTTTACTATCCATGGATTGGAAGCATGAACTAAGATGGGGATTCCCTTCTAAAATTTAACTCTGTCAGTAAATAAAACCAGGCTGCAGCTCCTGATTCCAGAGCCGTTAACAGGAAAGGGTGGGAGAAGCTTTGGAGGCCACTAGACCCAGGCAATTCCCCTTGACCCACCACAGATGGGATCAGTCTGACAAGAAGGAGGCCAGCATAGCTGAGTTTGCTCATGGGAGATAAATAAATGAGACAAACTGTGCCCAACAAGAGTCCTGTCAGTGTCTTCCTCAGCGTCTCCATGCTGGTAACAGCCCCATGGAGGCAAGAGCTTGCAGAGGACACTGAGCCCCTTTAGTTGCTTTAAGATTTGTGTTTTGCACAAGGACATCAACAGGGACAGGTAAATGCTGCTGTGGCAACACTTTACTGCTCCTCTGCTGAGCAGTTCAAGAGCTGGGATGGGACCTGGAGTCACAGAGCACATCAAGAGGTTTCTGCATCCTGCCTCCACCAGCACCACACTCCCAGCACTGTCCCTTCCCTAGCACTTCCCTTGCACTGGTGAGTGGTGCTGGAGGTCCCAGTGTCACCTGTGAATGGTGCTGGAGGTCCTGGTGTCACCTGTGAGCGGTGCTGGAGGTCCCGGTGTCACCTGTGAATGGTGCTGGAGGTCCTG
>QUSF01000079.1:511013-542359 GCA_003676055.1 Chloebia gouldiae
CCTGTGAGTGGTGCTGAAGGTCCTGGTGTCACCTGTGAGTGGTGCTGGAGGTCCCGGTGTCACCTGTGAGCTCTTCTGAGGCCCCAGTGTCACCTGTGAGCGGTGCTGAACATCCTGGTGTCACCTGTGAGCGGTGCTGAACGTCCTGGTGTCACCTGTGAGCGCTGCTGAAGGCCCCAGTGTCACCTGTGAGCGCTGCTGAAGGTCCTGATGTCACCTGTGTGGTGCTGAAGGTCCTGGTGTCACCTGTGAGCTCTTCTGAGGCCCCAGTGTCACCTGCTGGCACAAGTAGGCTGGTCCCTGCAGCAGCTGGGCTCTTGCTGCTCTGCTGTCCCTGCGTGGTGACACCGCAGAGCAAACGCCTCTGGGGCAGCTCTGATCACCTCACTCACCAAACCTTGCTGGGCACAGGGCAGCTGTGTTCTCACATCCCAGCTCCAGGAAAGAAAGAGGGATAAAGAGAGCAGCAGGAGGTATATTGTCTCTTAGGAATGCAGAGCAGGACAGATAGATGTGAACTGCAGTGGGTATTTCAGGGCATGCAGCATTATCTACATGGTCATAATACAGAACCATGGGCTCAGTTTCCTCTCTAGGGTCTCTAAATAACCACTTCCTTTCTCTAGACCTTAACTTCCTCAGTCAGTAAATCTTCTCTTCTTAGAAATGCCTTTAATGACAAACCTTTGTGTAATACCTAATTGTGCAATATCATTAATAAAGAAGACCAGCTGACAAGTACCTTGGGACATTTCTTTCCATATCAGTGACAAAGTTAAACAAGTCTTTCTTTAAGTTTCTCTTCCAATACTCTACAGTGAAACTTGAGAACACCTGTACTAACAGGAAACTTTGCCTTTTCTTGCTATGATTTAAAAAAATGAAACAAACCAGTGGTAACATTCTGTAATTTTTTTTACCAGCCTGTAAATCCAGCTCAAAGATGGGAAAAGAAAATCCTGATTTGATAAGAAAATTAAAAAGCCACAGAATTCAGTGACAGACACTCCAATAAGGCCCAGGTGACTCTCCTGGATCTGAGGGTGAAGCTGTGCACACTAAGACAGCTCTAAGTTAAAGCTGGACATGATTATGCAACTTGAAGCACCTTCAAACAGACAGTACAACAAAAAAATCAAAGAAAAGCCAGAGAACAGGGATGAAAGGAACCACTGGTAAACAAGGGGGTGGAAACCACTCCATTAAGAGTTTGTTTTTGCAGATTATCTTCTTCAAGCTGCAGAAGGAGGCCAGGGAAAGCCTTTGTGATGCACACCCAGCACACACTCCCCGTGCTCTGTGCACCTGAGCTCCAGTGCTCACACGGGGTGTGGGAGGAGAGCTCTACTCCACATCTTGAGGCACGAGTGGTGCAATAAGTGAGGGGTCCACGGAGTCTTCGCAGTTCACAGGCTTGACCTACTTCAAAGGAGGACCAGGGAGGGCAGTGGCAGGTTCACACTGTGAAGAAATTGTTGCTGCTCCAACCCACCATGGCAGATTGCAGGATGCTGCTGTGAGGTCACCTGAACAGATTCACTACAGAATTCAAAGCCCCAGAGTGACCTATTTTACGTCTGATAATGAAATAAGCTGCTGGGAATCATTTCCAGAGAAGTACCTGGTCAGTGACTGCAGTGAAATGTCAGCACAGCCCTCTCTAGTACTGCCTGACCGGCTCAAAGAAAAAAAAAATACAACCACGCTCACTTTTAACCCACTATTTGTTTACTTTACATTTACATTTTGAGAGCCTTACAAAGGACATGCAGTCAGAGACAAACCACACAAACCTCATCAGAATCGCTTTCTAATCTCAGACTCCTGTAGGCCAAAAGTAACTCCACAATGAGAACAATTTAAACCAAAAATTAAACCAGGGGTGTGTTTATGCAGTTGAATAACTAATGAATGACCATCTGAAATAATTAAGAGGCAGGAATTTCCAACCTGAAGCAGTAATTTTTGTGCCAATACTGTTCCTTCTGATTACCAGCCCCTGCACAAAAAAGGTGGCACATATTCATAGTTCACTACCAAATATTAGGACAAATTTTCCAAATGAGCTCAACTCCCAGCTTAGGTACTTAAATGATGACTGAATTTCCAAAAACACATGGGACAAGGTCAAGGCTAAAATGGTGTTTTGCTTTCTTTTGATCCACAGGAAATGGAATTTTGGCAAAATCAAGAGGTTTCACTTCAACAGAAAAGAGGAAATTGTTTGCCACAAATCAGGAATCAGCACTCTGACTCTTTCTGCAACTCCAAGGACTTGTTTTTCATAAAAGCTTCCTACTTGGAAAGACAGCAGAAGCCAACAGCCTCAAAGGACAAGAAAAGGCCCCAGGAAAGGACCTGCTTGTCTCTCTCCCCTGACATTCCACGACAAACCAAACACAGACAGCAGCTCTGAGAGCAGAGAGCTTCAGAACACAAAACACGGAGCCCACAGATCACAGGATCCCCACCTCAGCTCTCCTTGTTTCCTCCCAAAGCTGCATGACCTCACTGCTCAGGCACTGATCCTGGATCTGTGCAGGGAATGGGTGGGAAATGGCTGGATCCTGGCTGGATCCTGGCTGAGTCGTTAGCACACTGTGCTCATGCTGCACTTCTCCCAGCATCCAATATTTTTGGTTTTGCCTTGAAAACCAGCACAGGGGATGGAGAAAGCTGGGAATATTTTTTTTGTGCAGAGGTGAAGAAAATGCATTTCAAACTGAGCAAGAAAGCTGCCTCTCCAAACGCCGAGAGGGAAGGCTCAGGAAACCAAACACGTGCAGGATTTTGCACATATGAAAACGTTCTCACAAAATGGGAGGATCTGTAATTTGCAGCCTGGATTTTTCCCTCTGCACAGGGACCAAGGACACTGCTGATGTGCTGCAGGTGCCTGGCATGCCAAGAGGGATGGATTTGTTGAGTATGAGCTGAGGATGCCTCTGCCAGCTCCTCTCGCTGCAGGATTGCAGGATTGATGTTATAACAGGCAAACTTCAAAACTGCAAAGAACATTCCTTTAAACACGAGGGTCAGATGGTTCTGATCAAAAGAAAATAAATCAGAAAAGCAAACAAATGCATTTAGGAGGACAAGTTTCACCATGAAAGGCGAGAGGGTCTTTTTTCTTTTGCTGCTATCATCCTGAAAATAATGGTTTGGGAAATAGATTTCAATATATGCCATAAAAAAATCAGTGGCCAGCCTGGAGGGAAGGGTGAACTACTCTGGATGTTCTAACCAATGAAAAGATTTAATAACATCAGCTAGTACACTTATAACATAGCTAGCTCACTTACAACTTTCATAAGCTTTCACACTGTATTTTACTCACTTGAGAATTCTTGACAGCTGTTAAGATGCTTTCCAGGCACCCAATTAGGGCAGAGGAATGGTACAATTCCAAAAATTACTTTCAGTATTTGTCAGAAAATTAGAGTAAATGATCGTGACTTTTTTTTTTTCCTTTCAAATAAAAAGGTATGATAGCTGACATTAAAATGTTTCTGGAGGAGCAAATACTAAGGAAGTATTTGCACGTGGCAAACAGGCTGAAATCTGGGTAGGAACAAATCCACACCAGTTCACAGGGCTGAGGAAATCACTTCTCCAGACAGTCGCAGACAATCAGGAAGGTCTGTTGCAGGTTTTATTTTTGGCTTGGTTAAATGTGATATATAAGATTATCAGATACACTGCAGGGAGATAAACCAGCATAGAACAGAGGCAGATCTGGGCTATTTAATGAAACACCTTCTGGTAACAATTCAGCTACATAAGAGGTCTGTATCCTACAAACCTCACCAGGCTAAGCAGACGGTCTGACAGCAAAGTGATGTTTGTATTTTTTGAGGAGTTCATCTGAGTACAAACCTTTTCCTATCTCTGAATAAGCAGGCAGACACACTACACCAAAACCTGGACAAAACACAGCCCAGCTCTGTCCTCTCCTCAGGCTGTTTGTGACTTGGCTCAAGCCCAGCTGTCCCCCAGACCTCCTCAGCACAACCAATATCTGGCACGAGGCACGTGGCCTGTAAGAATGATCAAAAATTGATAGCTTGGGCCAAATGGGATGTGCCTAGCCTCATACAGAAATTTGGAAGTATCCATGCTCCCCCCAGGACGAGATAATGCTGTGTGACCTGCATTTCTCTTACTCATTTGGCTTCAGGATTATTTGCAGGACAAGAACTTTACACAAACTGGAGAAGAAAACTCCTGAGCTCAGTTTGTGGCTGACACCAGCGGTTTCTTGCAAAATTTGTCAGGTCACCCCACTTTCTGCATATAAAGTAGGTTTAAACAATGATTTCAGATGGATTGGGAGAGCAAGATGAGCACACAGAGGTGAGTGAAGTGTGTAAAATGCTTCAAAATCCCTCAGCTGCAGACACCAAAGCAAATATTCATCATTTTAGAACAATGCTAGTGTTCAGAAAACTTTCTTCCCCTATAACTGGGAAATCCGCACAGCCAGAGCACACACTGCCCCTTTTCTTGAACCAAATTAATTTGGTACTACTGCAATCACAGAGCCTGACATGGTGCTTACAGCCCAGCTCATCCCAGTTCCTGGTGTGTGTGTTGTGGTCACCAGGACAGATGCAGGGTTTCTGTGCAGGACAGGCAGAGTGCAGAGAGCTGTGAGTGCCAGGAATGGCGAGGGAACAGGGGCTGGGAGTGGGAGTGCAGCACTGCCCCGTGCAGACACAGAGCTGCTGCAGCAGGGCAGGAGAGCCCAGCAAAGATCTCCCTGTGATCTCAGTGCCCCTGCACAGAGCCTCATCCCACCGAAGCTCATGGAGCTGGATGGTGGCAGCTCATCCAGTGGGATGTGGAACAAAAGGCTGGAGCACAAGCATCCCAGATGGAAGTTGCTGGCACAGTTTGTGGGGTGAACTCAACCACTCTCTAATATCACAGCTGCTCTGCGTGGCCAAGACAGTGAGTGTCACAGTGAAAGGGGAAGAGGGGCATTCTGAAGGAAGGCTGAAGAGATCTGAAGCCCAGATAGACATTTTCAAAGGCTGGGCAGAGTGGCAGATGCCTGTCCGGTAATTCCTCCTGCCTTCATCTTCTGAGCTGTGCAGTGGCTGTGACTAATATCAGTCCTCCCACTTCTCCAGCCTAGTCATTTCAGCTGATATTTTAGAGTGTACCACACTGTGCTGACATGCCTCCACCCTCTGCGAGCTTTCCTGTTCTAGAGAGAGACACAGAGAGAATGACTCATGCAGCTCTCCTACTATTTGAGCCTTTTAAGCAAATTCAAAGGAAAGTTTTAAAGGTGCTCTCTTGATTTGGGAATGCCTGGGTGGGGTTTTCTTTTTCTGCGTGCGCTTGTTTTGTCAAATTACATGTAATTTTCCAACCTTTATGATGCTGAGACGTTTTAATAATTCATGAACCTTCCTGACACCGTCAAATTGCAATTTGGAAATGTCAGAGGTACCCACTGGTACAGGCATTTGTGAATGCTACAGGAAAGGAAATGGAAAATAAGGATGGTAGAATTAGGTTGCTAAATGCCATGTCTGGCTTGTGCTCTGTTTGACAGCCATAATTAAGAGCTGAGGTGGTAAAAAGTAAAAAGAGGAAAGTGAAAAACCTGAAAGGAAATGGTATAAAAAACCCTGATACTGATGCTAATTGGTAACTCAGGAACGTTCTGAGGAAAAGGAAATACTGGAGATCGTTATTTAACTTGCAGAACATTTATGCCACTTTCAAATGTGAAGTATTTTATCACCAAACCTAGGAGCTTTGGCGTGACCTAATTGTGGTCTTTCAGTATCTGAAGGGGCCTGGAAGAAAGGTAGACAGAAACTATTTACAAGAACATGGAGTGACAGGACAAGGGGGAATGGCTTCACACTGACAAAAAGTAGGTTTAGATTGGGTATTGGCAAGGAATTCCTGCTTGTGAGGGTGGTGGGGCCTTGGCACAGGGTGCTCAGAGCAGCTGTGACTGCCCCTGGATCCCTGGAAGTGTCCAAGGCCAGGCTGGATGGGGCTTGGAGCAACCTGGGATAGTGGAAGATGTCCCTGCCTGTGGCAGGGGTGGAATAGGTTGAACCTGAAGGTCCCTTCCAACCCAAATCAGCCTGGGATTACAAAAGGTACAACAGCAATTAATCCTGACTGCAATATGAGCAAAGAAACAATAAAAGCAGCAGGAAATAAAGACTTGAAAGTACCTCTGTGGGTTTGACCAAACTTGAGCTGTTTTCAAGGATCAGGCTGTATTTCAAATCTTCAAGAGGACAATGCAGATCCTGCTTACAGCTTCACCCAAACACAGCTGATGATGATGGCAATGGGATCATTGCCATGACCGAAAAAGAGCTGGATCACTACAAGGCATATCCTCATGCATGGGTAGTGCATGCAGCCAGTGACACACTATGGTCATGTCACCATGACTTTCTTTGTCATGTAAAAGTGTAACACAATTAAACCACTGAAGGACACTCCACTGTCTCTCTGGGGAGTCTGTTCCAGTGTGGTAAAGAAGTTCTGCCTCATGTCCAGGTGGAACTCCCTGGGCTCCGTCCCTGCCTGTGGCTCTGGGCCCCCAGAGCACCAGGGACAGCCAGGGCTGGGCTCCTCTCGAGGCTGAGCAGCCCCAGCAGCTCCCTCAGCCTTTCCCGGGCACCGAGATGCTCCAGAGCCTCGCTCAGCTCCGCAGCTTCCGCTGGCCCCGCTCCGGGAGCTCCCCGTCCCCGCTGTGCTGAGCAGCCCGGAGCTGCCCGCAGCACTCCGGATGTGCCCGACAGGGCTGTGCAGAGGGACGGGGTCGCTCCCTATCCCGCCGGGAATGACCGGGGTCACTCCAGCGCCGCCGGCCATTCCCGGCCCCGCGGAGCGGCCCGCCCGCGCAGCGCCCCCTGGCGGCCGCTGCCCGCCCGTCCCCCCGCCGCCGCCGGGGCTGCGGACGGGGCGGGAGCGGCCCGAGAGGGACCCGGGAGCGGCGGGGAACGGCCGGGGAACGACCCGAGAGGGACCCGGGAGCAGCGGGGAACGACCGGGGAACGGCCCGGGAGTGTCCCGGGAGCGGCGGGGAACGGCCGGGGAACGGCCCTGGGGCGGCTCGAGGGACGGAGCGGGCCCGGGAGTGTTCCGGGAGCGACCGGGAACGGCCGGGGAACGGCCGGGGAACGGCCCTGGAGCAGCCCGAGGGACGGAGCGGGCCCGGGAGTGTCCCGGCGCAGGGGCCGAGCAGCGGCTGCCGCCTTCCGCGGGGCCGCCCGGGAAGAGCCGCCCTCGGGAGCGCTCCCTCCCTCTGGCTGGAGCCCTCCATCCTTCCAGCCGGGAGCCCTCCATCCTTCCAGCCGGGAGCTCTCCCCATCCTTCCAGCCGGGAGCTCTCCCCATCCCTCCTGCACGAAGCCCTCCATCCCTCCGGCACGAAGCCCTCCATCCCTCCTGCACGAAGCCCTCCATCCCTCCGGCCGGGGTCCCTCCCCATCCCTCGATCCCTCGGCCCGCAGCTGCCGGGGTGGATCCCCCGGTGGGTTTTTTGCAGCCGTGTCGGGTCCCACCTGCGGACTTTGTCTCATTCAACCCCCCCGAGCCCCGCACCGCGGCTCTGCCCGCTGTGAGCCAAGCGGGTGCGGCAAAGACTGGTCGGTGTGTCCAGGGTAGGGCAAAAACCCTGAGCAAAACCCTCGAGTCACGAGTTGAGCACAGAAGTGGGCATGGAACTAAGGTTCTTCTCAAGATGCAGAACAAACCTCCCCCAAACCTCTTCACAGTTAAGGCGGACAGAACACTGGAAAAGCCTTTCCAATTCATTCACCTCCCCAAGTCTCTTTGACGGGGTAAATTTTGCTATCCCACGGCCAGGCCAAGCCGTGAGCGTGCCTGTCCTCCCTGTTCCGTGTCAGCAGCGCCCAGGATCAGCGCCTGTCCCAGTGGGACTCTGAGCGACATATGTCAGTGACTCACCCAGGCGCCTGCCGGATCATTAGACCATGAATACGTCTCAAAAAGACAGAGAAAAAAAAAAAAAGAGGGGAAAAAAAAAAAAGAAGCAGCAGCCCAATAGCAGCTTCTGAAAAAAAAAAAAATAAAGGGACACCAACAAACAGCATCAACACTCCCAGCCAGCTCAACCCCCCTCACAGCCGGACTGTTTGTCTGACCTGGGAGGCAGCATTTTATCACTTAGAGATTGCAAGTTCGATTGCAAAGCCTAGGCTGATGGCTGGCTGGATAATTTGTCTCTCAGCTCCGAAAGAAATGATGGAAGTCAATTTGACAGCTGCGAGGCTCCCTAAGGATTCCAGACCCAAAGTGCACGGAGCAGTGACAGACATGCCGATGTGCTGAATATCAATGAAGCTCTGCCTGGGAATAATGCTGAGGCAATACAAATTGCACATGTTCAGCTGGAAGGTTATCACTATCATTAGAGTTATTAATTATTGTTATTATTATTTCTATTATTAAGATGTAACAGAAGCCAAAAGCTCCTCGTGGTCTTGTAGAAAGCAGATGAGTTCCCAGCTCTGACCGACACGCTGCTCTCCAGGTCAAGCAGCACATGGATGGAATCACAGAGGTTGAAAAAGACCCCCAAGATCATCAAGTGCAGCCTTTGACTCATCCCCACCTTGTCCCCAGCCCAGAGCCCTGAGTGCTGTGTCCAGCCCTTCCTTGGACACCTCCAGGGATGGGCACTCCAAACCTCCCTGGGCATCCCCTGCCAAGGCCTGAGCACCCTTTCCATGGGGAATTCCTGCTGTTGTCCAACCTGAGCCTCCCCTAGCACAGCTTGAGGCTGTTTCCCCTTGTCCTGTCCTTTCTTCCTGGGAACAGAGCCTGCACCCTCCTGTCAGGGAGTTGTGGAGTGGAGCTACAGAGGGTTTAGAAGTTCCTGCACCAGAAACAACCTCAGAGCTTCCCACTGGGTGGAGAAGCAACAGTCCTGGGCTCAGGGAAGAAATGGACTTATTTGGGCCCAGCTTTCCTGGGAGTGGAAACTCCATTGCCTTCTCTTGTCACGGTGCAGGGAGCAGCTCCATGGATCTGGGGATAATCAGGCAGGAAAGGCAGAACCAAAGGGTGAGGACAGAAGTGCTCATGGTTCTGGTGTATGTTAAACCAACAACACAGACCTGCTGAGCTGGGAACTGCAGAACTTGGCCATCAGTACCTACCAGACTGCACTTTATAAGTTTAAAATAATAACACTCAAACCCCTGTAGCTCAGTTTCTGGGATGGGTGGCAATAAAACTGAACATCCCTTGCTGTCACTTGCAAACACAGGTGTTCTCATGTGAAAGCCAACTTAGATTCTTTGCTTATTCTGACTTCTCTGGCTCCCTTGGCAAGCCTTGGGCAGTTGGCTTAAAGATCTTTAAATCTGAAGTCAAATGCAGCATAGGAAGAAAAAAAGAGGGAAAAGAACCCCCGCTTCTAAGCAAAATAACTTTTGTGCTCATAGACAAAACCATCCTTTTTTTGCCATTTGGAGGAAGAGGGATCAATTAAAGCAATATACTATAACCGGCTTACACAGCAAATTTATTCCTGAAAAACAGATTTACAAGGGAAACTCAGCTCAGTGGCAAGACCATCAATTCAGTCTGAAGCAGCACAATTGTTTGGCTAAAACTATGGCAACTGCACAGACACTAACATGCAATCCTGCTTTATTAAATCAAACCTCCAGTGAATCTGTTATCACCATAGTAACACTTAGTTATTACATGGAAACATGTGGAACTACAGTTGGATATTAGCATCTGGTTAGCATCTGCACAGTCTCTTATTCATATGACTAAAATTGTAATCCAGGCAGTGAAAAACTTAAGTAAAACTGTAGCTTTAAAGCCAAGTCCTGGTCTCAGGTGCATTATATTTAATGTACAGGTCTTTGGTACACTCCCCATATCTGGGTTTATAATTAGGGGTTTGGGGTGGTATTTGGAGGTTAGTTTATGTATCTCCTAGGATGTAAATGTGCACAGTGTTGGTTGTAATAACATCCAGGCAAAAAATTGCAAAACCATAATTGCAAGTGACCTTCCCATGAGTGCTCTCCCCAGCAGGTTTGCAGGGCCTGCTTCGAGCATTCCCGAGCTCTGAGCACTTCCAAGCAAAGCTTGTTTGAGTCTTATTTATTTTAAGCCACCTGCCACAACATTTTTCCTGTCTTCTTCCTCCCACAGAAAGTGTGGCACTTTGTATTCAGGCCAGTGCCATTTTATGAATAAAGCTCAGAATTCTGCAGGGGTTGATTTAAGGCCCAAATAGCTACACACGGTCGGGATGAGAAGTGACTGAGTTGTATCACTAGAAAGAGAAATTCCTGGGCTAAAAAAGATAGGAATAAAAAAGGAAAACTAGTAGTTTTCTTCTGGGCTAATAATAGATTATGATATACTTTTTTTCCCCCTCTGCCATTGAAGCCCACATATTTCAACTCTCAGTAATCAAGTTTCTAGATGTATAGAGAGATGGAAACTAGTAAATATTCTCTGTTATTTAAACATAATTTCTCATTTTTCAGGCTATAGCAAGGAGAAAATATAAGAGGGAACAAAGTGTGGCACACTATTCAAAATATGCCTGTCCTTGCCTGAGCAGAGTTTGTCATGCCAAAGGAACAGTTTCAAGCACACTCAGATTTTAAGGAAGTCAGTAAATTGAGACATGCATATTCATGATGAGTTTCTAACTGCTACCAGGGAAAGTTTGATGGATGTTTTGGGTGACAAAAAGACAGGAGAATACTTGAATCCATGAAATAGAGAGCTTCCTGATCTTTCCAGGTGCTCACTTATGGACACAGCCCCAAGTGCTGTGGCAGCCCCAGAGAGCTCAAAGGGACCTCATAGGTTCAAGGATGACCAACCCAAGGAGCCTCTTCCAGGGAGTTTCCTCCTCTTTCCTCCACAACCAACCAACTTAAAGGTCTCTTCCAACCTAGTGATTCAACCCAGGTGGAGCAGCTCCCTCAGTCATTAATTAATTAGTACCAATAGAGCAGAGACTCTCCCCAGCTGGGTGAGGAGAAACCAGCCAGACTTGGTAGAAACCATATGGGGCAGGTCTAAATTGCAGCACTACCAGAGCAGGTGAAAATGCTGGCACTGTTTGGGGATGAGATTACATTACTGGTGTTTTACATACACTTACTTTCTTCAGTCTACAATAAACAGCACTGTCTTGGCTCAAAGTATGGCCAGGAACTGGAATTCAGAACAACAGACCCACCCCATGCACCCATTGCACCCTGCAACTGCATTTTGGTTAAATAAATGTCCCAGCACACAATTCAACAGTAGCACAACACACACCACCAGTAAGGGCAGACACAGAAATAACAACGACCGAGATGAGGATTAAATTAAAATCTGCAGCTCTTTTGGTGCTTTTAGTCACATGTCAAGTTCATAGATGCTTTTTGTCTTTTAATATAAGTTCTACAACTCCCTCCTGACTCCCACATAAAGCAACAGGCTGCAGACAGTTAAAGACATGATCCTTCTCTGCCTAAGAAGCAGCTTTAAGAGCCCCATTGCACCAGTAAGAAGCATCTAAAAACAGTGGCACCAGTAAGAACGGGTCAGACTGAAACTCAAACCCCACTGACCCAAGGCACACAGACTCTTCAGGGAGAGCAGAATCCCTGTGAGAGTGCAGCTCTCACACAGAGGCCATTTGAAAGTTACTTCGTGCTTGCCCTTTTTTTTTTTTTCCCTCCCCTTTTTAAAGAGTGAAAAAAGCCCAACAAGGACCCACACTGAGCAACCCCAGGTCTAAAAGTAAAAACATAGTTGGTACATACCCCTGCTAAAGCCAAAAGCAGCACCACAGCAGGACTGGTCCTCCTTTGGCTCTGATCTTTGGTGCTCCCTTCCCCACTATTCAGTTCACCTTCCAGGAGAACCTGCTGCTTCCAAATGGCAATTTCACAAGCACCTGTGAGAGAACTTAATTGGAACTAATTATCTGTTGGTTGTCTGGGACCTGAGGAGTCACAGCAATTACTTCAGTCAAGAAACAACCTGGGGGAGGTCGTTTCTTCTCTTCAGAAAAATGAACTAAGCTACTCCCTGAAGGAAAGTTCTTTAAGAGATGGAACCTGTCAAATGCAAGTTAAATACAAGTCAGTGAAATCACACCAACCAATGATTTATAGTTGCCATTAATAAACACACCTCTAACAGGAATCTGCATATACTCATCAAAGATAGGTTTATTCCTGCTAGTTTTGATGTAATTACATAATTGTTTATTATCAAGGCAGGCACTGCCATGAAGATACATAAACAAAGGGAAAAAGATGATGAGCAACCTGGCATCTTTGGGCAGTGTCTAATTGTGACTTATTTATTTCCATAGAGAAAAAAGAAAAGGCAGAAGTGAGAAGTTAAAGAAGGAAGCTGAGCAGAAAAGGCTGTGAGTTGCAAGAAACAGTTGTGAGCCTAAAGCAGAAAGAATTCAATGAAAACTGCAGAAAATTCTCTGGTGATTTATAACTGTACAGTTCTCATTCTATGAAATAATGATTACTGAAATTAAGTCCTCTTTCAACACTACAGGACATTTCCTTTGTGATGGAGACAAATCCCATAAGAGCCCCAGTGAAATATTACAGTGTTGGCCAAGAGAGAGCACCAGCAACTCTGCAATATCTGTTTGCCTGTGTAGCACAGGTGCATTTTAACCAAGTCTCTCAGGAGATCTGCCTAAGGCCAGACTGTTGCTGTAGAAAAAGACTAGAAAAGAAATATGTTTAAGTCAAAGCAAAGGTAAATTTGGCTGGACTGCTGCCTAATGGGAGGAAGAAGGAATAACACAGCTCTTTAAAAGCAGTTCTCCAGTGGTTAGATTTCCCTGCAGCACATGTGCTTGGGAAGATGCAAGCCAGGTATTTACTTTCAATTCTGTTGAAATGCAAAAACAAAAAGATGCCCCCCTGGAAGCATAAATAACAAATTCAGGACAAAGCAAGAAAGTTTACAGAGTTCCTGTTTTTAGGAGCAGCCAAGGTGGAGGCTAGAAATGATATCAAGAAGCATTAAGCAGTATTTACACATTCCTAAACCAATTTAGCTCTGACTTCAGTGACTGTGGAATCAAGCAGAAGGTGACCAAAGAAGGAGACAATGATGGTATTCAGTGATGGAAAAAAAAATGGCAGTGAAAGGATTAAAACTGTGGTTACATTTTTAGAACAAGAGTTGTTTGGTGGAGAGTGCTTGTGTCAGTGTTGGTTAGGGCTGGATGACAATAGGCAAGATTCTCTCCATGTCCAAAATATTATTAAATTTTCTCAGAAATTAGCAGCATCTCCTTGACAGCACCTCTGGGCAGTTCATGAGCTCTTTCTCCCAGTACATGATGTGAAGGAAACAGAGGATCTCACCTTCCCTCTTCCCTTCCTGGGGGAAGTCATTCTCCACCAGCCAACACTTCAGAAAACTTGGATTTTGCAGGTATCTGGGAGAATCTTGCTGGGTAAGACCCTATATGCTTGAAATCAAAAAGCATGGCCGTGTTTCACGCTCGGCTGCATCCGTAAAATTTTTTATCATGTCTCTGTCTGTTGGGTAATCTCCATTAAACTCGATAAAAACTTTTGATAAAATCCACACTGAGAGCAAAGAACAATGAGGAGGAGGAGAAGAGGCCAATTTTAACAGCTTCTATATGACTTTCCATAAAATCCATGGTTTTCCTTTCTGCATAATTTACACAAAGACCTTGAAGATGATAAATCAGGGGAGAGGGAATAAAAGTTTATTTGCATAAAATGGAAACAAAAAAAATAGAACTACATAGAATACATTATATTCTACTCCAAGGAAAGTCACAGACCTGTTTCTGTAAGCTTGGGAAGGAAGCCAAAAAGACTGGAAATACACAGAAAGCTTTAAACAATTGATCTTACTGGGAGGTTACCCTGGTACCTTTTATCCTCCTGGTATCCAGATGTTTCAGAAAATACCCAAAAGTGAAACACTTGTTTCTGGGGAGTAAATTGGAGAATCATTCCCTTCTCCCCATCCTGGGCTCTCCCTGTGTGGGTTCCCTGTCACTGCAGCCCTCCTGCCCCGGGGGCTATGTCTGTCCTTCCCAAAGGCTGGGATGGAGCTGGCACTTGGAAGGAGCATCCCGAGGGAGAACTGGGAGTTCTGGGGGACACAGGCTGGGCCAGGGGCTGCTGAGCAGTGTTGGGGGTTCAGAGAAGGAGAACATTTCCCAATCTGCCCTGTTAATTCTCTGCTATTCCCTTTAATACCTTGATACACTTTGAAATTCAGAGCTGCTGGAAATGGCTGGACCTCACTGAGGGCTGAGCTCGTGCCTTGACAGAGTTAAACCCCGGGCTGCAATTCCATGCACGACATCCTTGCTCCTGCTCTGCCCTGGGAAATGGAGCTGCAGTGCCCCAGTGCTGCAGCCCCACTCTGCAAGGCTTTACAGAGCCCTCCAAGGTATCACTTAACTACAACTGCTGGGAGGTCAGAGGGACTCTCCCCTATTAACCACAGCCTGATGTGCCTTCCCCAGACAGATTTCAAGGAAGAAAAATCCTCTGACAGCCCCCACCCCCTGCCAACATGAAAACTGGAGCATGCCTCTTTAAAACTAGCCTATTTAGGCCACAGATGCTAAATGAATTCAGCAGACAGACGGAGTAATGGAATGTCAGTGTTCCAGTCTGCTGCCTTGAAGCAATAGGAGTTTTTTATTATTAATTTCTCCTCTCATTTTCCAATGCTGCCTCTGGGCTCCATGCTTTAGATGCAGTATTCTTGTCAGTCTCGCTAACCCAATTTGGATATAATTAAATTTTAAAATATTAAAGGGATTATAAATACTTCCCACCCCACTTCCCCCGCCCCATTCCCTTTTATGCTGTCCCTCTAAAACTGCTGAATTTTGCTTCAGGACTTAAAATGCTGTACTGCAGAATCTGATTTGTTACTGCAGTTTCCTTTGCAAAGGCTGGAGAATATCTGAAGGGAAAAAGCCCAGAGTTAATTCCAGTAAAAGGTGCCCAGGAGCTTTATGAGATAAAGAGCTTTCTGCCACCCTGACATCTTGGAATTTGATCTCACTGCCACTTAAATTAATGTTAAGGCTCCCAAATTCTTAGAATGGAAGAATTTTTGAGTCACATAGAAATTCTTATAATGACACAAAACAGGGATGGAGTTTATCACAGAATCACTGAGGCTGGGATCTCCTGGTCCAACACCCTGCTCAGGCAGGGTCAGGACTTTGCTGAGTGCTATGTCCAGTTGGGTTTTGGATGTGTCCAAGGATGGAGACTCCACAGTTTGCCTGACAAACTGGTTCCAGTGTTTGACCATGCTGCAGTAAAAAGCTGAATTTAACTAGGTGGGATGAACTTTGGCATTTGGTGATGATGCCAACATTTTCAAGCTGGCTTAGCTCCTACACCATGAAGCAGAATCCAAGCCTTTTCTTTTTAACATCTCTGAGAAGCATCCAGATTTTCCAAAGTTCAAAACCAAGGCTCTTCATGGAGAAATACATGTAATATCCTCTTGTTATACCCTGCTGTGAGAATAACACAATTTCCCTGTTTCCCTCCTGCTAATGGGTGAAGGCTGGAGCTTCTGGTCGCTGAAATCTGGACACTTACAGAGGATTATTGAATTTTGTGACTAGGAAGAACAGTGTCTCTTTTGAAGCCCATCTCATATATTAACATCAGGCATTTTCTTCTTTTTATATGCCTCAGAAATAGATTATAAAGGTTTGTATTTATTAGTCCTGAAATGGCAGCTGAACTATTCTGGTAAGATGCCTCCAGCCCCGACTGTTTGGATCTTTAAAAGACAATTCTCCAGGTTTAGGAAGACAAAATCACATCATGAGTCTCACAATAGGTGAAGATTTCCTAACTCTGAGCCCTGCCCTTGTGTGGGTCCAACATGCTGCTGTTATTTTAAAGCTTCATCTGGACTAGAGCCTACAAAAGAAAAGATGAGGCCATTACCAACTCAACTCTGCCATCTTTGTCCCATATTTCCATCTTGAAAGGATTCTGTTTCGCTTCAGATCTTTTGGGGTCACCAGTGCTTTGTTTCAACAACTGTACTCCAGACCTCAGGGAGACTCAACCAGTCAGTTTTGTTTATGGCTTCCATTTCCTGTATATTCTTCCCACTGATTATGTTTCCCACTTCACTCCAAGTCTCAGATGGAAAATCAAAAGTTGGGAGAAACAAAGGGAATCCAGTGTGTCACACATATCATGTATGACAAGCAGAGCTTAAGCAGAGCACAAGAATGGCTGCTGAGGAGCTTGGACTTACTTTTCCTGGGAAGGAGTCAGCAGAATCCAATCAAACCCAGGTTTGCCTTGTGATTTAGATGCAAAATCCTGATGCCATTGATAAAAAAAAAAACCACAAACCAAAAAAAACCAAAACAAAACCAAAAAACAAGCTCACTAGACAACTTCAAAAGGCAGTTTTGTGGGTTTTCATATCCAGAAAATGAAACGGAAATAGAAGTAATAGAAATAATTCTATGTTGAACAGGGACAGGGCATAGTGACCTGGGTGCTTTGGGCAAGATATCAGTCAAACTGTCCCTGGGAACTGATACATGGAAAGATATCTACAGGATAATTTTATCTGACCCCAAATTATGGTGAATTACAAGCTTGTATTTTATGTTGGAGCAAGACCTATTTGACTTTTTTCTCTGTTTTACACTATTGAGGGAAGTAGTTTGTTTTGGGTACCAGAACTCAGAAGAAGATAGTTCTGATCCTTATTCAAATAAAATCAGAAGGTCCTGTTGGGCAGTGTGTAACATCATCCTGTGCTGCTGGAAAAGCCAGACAGTGGTTTCCATCCTGTAATAGCTGGAAATGTCAATCCAGCATTTCTGAAAATCGTGCCTCTATAAACCCATTTATCAAATTCCTGGTGCTTTGTGAGAGGACACAGAGATACTTTCTTTAGATTACTAGAATTTCTCAGATCCCATAGAATCAGTGTGGAGGTATGAACCACTAGTTATATTGAATATTTAGGTCAGACAAAAGTGTGCAAAGTAGCAACCTGATCTGGAAAGCTGGGGCCGTTCAACCAATTTCCCTGTGGCAGGAAGACTACTCCTCATCCTCGTGGGATTATACAGTTGTAAAAACATGAGTGAGTCTGCCTTGAACACAGGAACTCCCAGCTCCCAGTCCCTGGTTGGGCGGGTGACAGGGACCCGATTTTTCTGCATCAGGAAGAGAAGGGATCCATAACACACTGAGCTATACTTGGGCTGAAGAAAAAAAGCTCTTAAAAGATAGCAAGTGATGCCATACGTTTTCATTATGGAGCATGCTATGCAAAGATCTGGGTAGTCAGCTCCCACCAACCATCTGGAGAGAGAAGTCACTCAAATCGAAGTGCTGAACCTGCTGTGGTAGACAATCGGTGCCAGTGAACCACTCACTACTCTCCCCCTGTCTGTTTTCCTGCCTTTTGCTGCAATAGAGCCTTAAAATAAAATAATCTGGCTACCACTTTCCAAACACCCGCTTCCAAACACCCCAGCTCCCATCTGCAGAGTGCACTTCATTCATTGGGCAAAGTGGGCCACTTCCGCAGCAAAAGCTCTGCTGAAGGTCTGACCAAAAGGGAAATGCACAGGAGGGAAATAACACATGAAAAAATTGCCTTTTCTTTACTGAGCTCCCCACAGCCCCATGTTAAACCCTAATTTCTGTTTTATGTCTCCCTGATTCCTCCCCAGTTCTTAATGTCTCTTTTGACTCCTGTTAAAGGCTTCCTGGGGCTGAGATCTTGGGAACCCAGCAAGCTCACTGGGTTTGCTTTATGAAAAGTGACTTTAAGTGCCAGGGAGGGTTTAGCAGCTTTGAAATAAAAGGAACTTTCAACCACGTTGCCATGAATTGCTTTGTTGCCTGTAGTCAGCAAGAATCAGTTTGAAGATTTCTGGAGCCTGAGGGTATCAATTGCTTTGTTTTTTGCCTCTATCAAATCTATCCTCCAGTGACTTGTGTTACACTGCAGACTGCTCCAGGACGCTCAGCAGATGCTAAATGGGGCACAAGAGACATATCAAGTCCCTTGGCATGTATATATTTTTAAATCAAATAGGCAGACATGGGCAAAAGAATCTGTGATGGTGAATCAAATGTTCCTGGCTTGCTCTGCTGTACACAGTCATCCCTCCTCCCTGTAGGACCAGACAGCAACGGAGTGACTAAAGTCTAAATAGCTTGGGATCAAGTGCTCTAAGCCTTACTCATGCAAGCACCAGTTCCAGTGGGCTCACTGGGACAGCTGGTGTTATAGCAGGTCATTTCATGGTTGAAGACATATGAAGAATATTTGTGGGTGGGAATAATCTAATGAGAACAGAGTACAGATTATCTCAATTACAGAAACAATTGGGTGCATGTCAGCTGTGAAGAAAAGACAAGTAGGATATGAAGTGTTCTTTCCACAATGGCAGCTCCTAAACAGAAGGAATACTGAGCATTTTAATAACACTGCAGACAAGTCACCTGCTTAGAACTCCTCTAAGTCTGAA
Source organism: Chloebia gouldiae (assembly GCA_003676055.1). Lineage (NCBI taxonomy): Eukaryota > Metazoa > Chordata > Aves > Passeriformes > Passeridae > Chloebia > Chloebia gouldiae. The sequence goes on from QUSF01000079.1 coordinate 529,575, forward strand.
CAGCTTTAGGAAAAAGCTGCACTAAAATGTTCTTAGCAAATAAATTCCTGCTTGGAACAACTTCATGACAGTTGTTCCTTGTTCACTTCCATCACATCCTCATGGCAGGGCAGCGAGTGGCCCCTGGTAAATCAGTGCCTGACAGCAGCCAGGAGCCAGCCCCTGCAGTGTCTGCCTGGCTCCACGGCTCAGGAACATGTGCAGCTCCTATTAATAAAGCAGTGTGTACTGGTGGAACGAGGCCAAATTGCTCCCATCTCCGTGCTTCCTGATTTCTCCCGTAGCCCTCGCCCTCCAAACAGGAACAAAGATCTCCCCTGTCTGGCGTTGTTGGCTGTTAATTACTCAGCATGTCCCTCTGATGAAGGCAGCATGTTGGGAAGCCTCTTGCATGGCCACCAACCCAGCCCTTCCTCTTCCTCCCTCTCCCTCTTCCCCCAGGCACACTCAGGATGTTCCTGCAGGCAGTTCTCTGGCACTGGGAGCAGCCTTGGCTCTGGTGTGCACCAAGAATGAGCCAAGGTGACACCACAGGTGCTGCTTTCCTGCAGACAGGTCTGGGCCAGCAGTTTCCCTCGGCCCCGGGAGCGCAGGGCCAGACGGATGCTCAGGAAAAGGAGCTGCAGTTTGGCACTGGGATCTGTGCTGCTGTCACCTACCCAGTTCTCAGTGCTGGACCTTGATTCTTTAGAACATGGAAAGTTGAAGTGGAAAGAGACACTGAAAAGTTTACAGGAAAAGGGAGCATGGGGATGTTTAGTGATTAGGGAGGAATGAGCTGGGAAAGTCCACAAACTGCAAGTCATGGGCAATTAAAACCTGATTTAGGCTTCCCTCACTGTTTGCTCAGGCAAAGATCCCAGGGAAGCCAAGGAATTCTGCCTTAGTAAAGGAGAAAAAACTGTACTTTTGACAAATGGTGACACTAGCCTTTTGCAGGGACTTTTCCTAGAGGAGAAAAAATAGCATGATAGTCAAATCAGGGCTTGCAGTTAATCTCGTTCTAGTGCCAGCCTTGGTGGCTTTGTGCCTCCCACTCGCAGCAGTCGGACATGAGGACTCAATCCCAGTAACCTTCAGAGCCTTGGGGGCCATCCCTGGCAGTTCTGGGAGCAAAAAATGCACGGTGCAGCCGGTGTTCCAATCTCATTTCCCCTCCTTCGCTGACAGAAACATCAAGTGCACTTGTGCTCTGAGGTCTGTGCTATATAAATATCCCCAGGAAATAAATAAATGCCAGTGCACTCGTGCATTTCCCTCAGATATTCTTCTCCCCAGCTGCTGTGCTGACAGTACTTACTAGGAATCAGGCATTTCATTCTGGCTCGCTCTTCTGCTGGGGAGAGATGGGAACAAGATGCTCCTGAGGCAGGGAAGGGGAGGGTACAATTCAGTTACCAGAATCTTGGTCTGTTTATTTATAGATGCACACACACACAGACCTATGTAGGAAACTAATTTCTCACCCTGCAACTGAAGGGGAGAGCTGAAGACTGAAAGGGGAAGAACTGGAGAAGAGTAGAGGGGAGGGTTTAGGACCAGGGTTTTAATTAGCACCCAAATGGGTATTGAGACTGGATAGCTGTGGTGAGGGGTAAAATAGAAGGGTGTTGCCTCAGTGATGGAGTTTTCCAGCAGTTCTGGCCACAGGCCATCTGGCAGGGACTGGATTGGGTCCCCCAGGACATTGCAGATGACAGAGTCCCCAGGACAGGTGCCAGCAGAAAGGGGAGCTGAGGCCCTGGGGAACTGAGTGACTGTAAGTGCTGAGCTCAGGGCTGCTCTGCTCCCCAAAGCCAGGCTTAGAGCCACCTCCAGCCCCCACCCTGAACCAACAGCATGCACTAGAGAAAACAGACAAACAAAAAGGAGGGTTTGAGATGGAAGCTGAGAAGTCGTGTGGTCCTGTCCTGGCTGGACACCCAGGGAAGGCTGGTTCCAGCTCCTTGGGGGCAGAGCTCAGAATATCTCTGTCTTCCCTACCCTCTGTCCCATCCTGTACATTTATTCCAGCTGCAAATCCGGGTGTTTTAGCTCCTAGCAGCATAGCAGTCTTGACTTCCTTTGAATCCTTTAGTTTATATTCCAAATTGCTAACAATAAAGTGAAGCCTATAGAATGGAATTGACTCAATTATTCTCTTCTGTCAGTCTGTTCATTCATGTCTGCCATGTGTGATCCCCTGCCCCACTGACTTTCATGCCCAGAACTGTCCAGAGCTAAATTCACAACATCTGCTTGGCTGTGTTTACCTGCAGAGTGGCCAAGTTCTTGGGGCCTGACCCAGAGCCTTACAAATGCCATTCAAATCATAATTAGCTGAATAGGTATTTCTGAACATCACCAGGAGACACGAAATCAGGCTTCCATTCCATACTTTATCTCTTAGATAAACTGTGTCACCTCTGGATGCCCTGGTGACCTACCTAGAGAATAGGAATGCTCACCTACCCTTGTGGAGATTAGGAATTAAATATTGAAATGCAGTGGGATCTGCTGAGTCCTCTGAAGCAGAGACACTGAGAAAAGAAACACCAGGATCATGAATGCAAGAGGAACTGAGCAGCCACTGCTGCTCAGTGCAGCACAAAGCCTTTTAACCTGGCAGCTCAGCAGTGCCTGTGCAGAGCTGAGGGTGCAGCAGGCTGGGAGCCCTGGCTCTGCTTGGCTTCGTGTCCACAGGTGGGGCTGAGCCAAGGAAAAGCCCAGCCCATGTGCCCGTGCTGGCACTGCCTCTCTGTGGCAGTCACAGGTGACCTTGCAGGGCACACTGCCTGCTGGAACATGGGTGTTCTGCTCTGTTCCTGCACACCCTGCCTGGGCAGACGTGTGCTCACATCTCACCAAGGTCACACATCAGTCTGGGGTTTAAATGTCTGGGCATTCCAAGGTTCTCTCCTGCCAGAGGATGCAGGGTGCGAGCTCAGGGAGGACAGCTGGGCTTTGGGGCTGGTTCTCCAAAGGAGGCAGACCCTCCTCCACTGAGCTGTCCATTAATTATTGTCAGGTCAGCTGGTTCAATCCCTAATAACAGCAGGCACTGTGAATTTCTATGGCAATCTGGATCCTGCTGTTCACATCCAGTTCCCTTGCCAGTGCTGATCCCTCCCCATGGCCTCGGACTAGGCTGAAATGCCATTTTAGCTGGGATGTGTTCAATGAATCCGAGTGGATGGGGCCTGTTCTGTAAAACACCCGCCCATTCTCAGTCATTCTCATTCACAGCTGGGGTCTGCAGCACCTTCTCTTCCCATCACACCACCCTGCCCTGTGGCAGAACTTACCCAGGGTGTTATTAGTAAAATGCCATTCAAAACATAATTAGTGAATAGGTATTTCTGAACATCACCAGGAGACATGAAATCAGGCTTCCATTCCATACTTTATATCTTAGATAAATTGTGGCAAATTAGAACTGCATTTGTTATTTTTTTTCTCAGTTTTGTCCAGGAGACACACCCAGAATTGTAGTGGAGGGGTGCACAGACATCAGATTATGGACATGGGAGGTTCTTGTACTTGCTCAGGACTTGATGGAACCAGTCCACACCTCCTGCATTCGACCTCGTGCTGTCATTTCCACTCAAAATCCCTCACAAAGCATTCAGATAGAGCACCAGGGCCTCTTTGGATTCCTTCTCATATGTTGTCTTAAGTGAATGAAAGATGTGGTATAAAGTGCTTGGGAAGATCCTCTGTGATGTGATACAAATCCGTATGGTTTCTTGGCCTGATATTAGGATTTTCACCAGACAATCCCACTCCAGCACCTGAACAGCAGCACAGGATTCTCTTCCCCTTTTTCCATGATCCTTTCCCCCGTGAACCCAGCCCTGTCCTTGTCACTTAAGAGCTGACCCCGGCTCAAGGGCTGAGTGCTGGAATGAGCAAAGCCCCGGGCTGCTGACCTCTCCCTGAGCCTGAGCCTGGCTTTGCGCAGGGCTCTGTGTGTTTTGTCTGCTGCTAATGAGCCGGCCTGTGTTATCTCTAATGTCATTTTAAAATTAAATTAACCCCAGACTGTGGGGGTGTGTTTGCATGGCGAGGGTGATACGCTGGGAAGGAGGATGCCTTGGGCGCACACACGGAACCTGCAAAGCTTCTCCGCCGGCTTTGGCTGCTGTGCTGGCTGGCACCACCCCAGGGGAGAGTGTGCCCATGCATCACAAATTTGCTTTTTGGTTCCCCTTCCACCCACCCCTGAGCTGAGCTCTCTGCCAACTCAGCTTCTGTATAAATCAAAGGGAAATATTCTCCCCCTCCTGTTTTTTTCTTTTCCTGAACAGATTGGATGTCATTATGTGCAGCTGAGCTCGCTGAGGCTGGCGGGGGAGGAGGGACGGGAGGAGGGATGGAGAGAAGAGACGGTTTTAGACAAAATGCTCACAGTCCATCAGAGGGGGAAAACAGCCTCCAGCTACAAGTAACCAGCACTTCACACACACACTGATTTACTGGGGAAACCCTGAGCTTTAATATTTAAAAATAAAATAGGGAGTGAGGGGAAAAAAAAAAAAGGACTAGAAGGGAAGGATGTTATCTCTGTGGATGAAGAGATGAGCCAGGCATCACAGGGCTGGGATGGAGGAGCTGAATGGCACATCACCTTCTCCAGTGGGCATTTAGAGCCCCTGGAATCCTGCAGACATCAGTCCACAGACAGGCTGCAGTGAATAGTCTCGACCACCCCGTGCAGAGGTTTCTAGCTCACCTTTTAGGGAGTGGAAAGCTCCCTCTTCCTCCTCCCAGCCAAGTGGTCACTGTGCAGTGCAGTGTCCCATCATTAGTGGGGGGATCACTGGGTGAGAAAGAGGAAAAAGAAAAGGAAAGGGAGAGGGGACAGGAGGAAAAGAGAAGGAGAGAGAAAAAGGAAAAAGGGGGAAGGAGGCAGGAAAGGGAGAAGGGGGAAAATGAAGAATAAGACAGAGAGGGAGAGAGAGAGAGAGAAAGAGGAGAGAAGGTGAGGGAAGAGAGGGGGGAAAAAAGAGGAAAAGAGAGATAGAAAGGAAAGAAGGAATGTGAGCTGAATGCATGGCATTCAAAAGAAGCAGCTTTCAAAAGCTTTGGCTGGGATGCAGATTTGCAGAATCTCTGGACCCATAATTCCCTGGCACACAAAGCTTGCTGGAGGCATCAATGTGCCCAAAAGGGGCTTGCAGAATAAACAGCAGATAAAAAAAACTAACACCCACAACAAGCCCATGAATTAAAAATGAAGGCAAGGGGAACAGCTGTACTTCCAAGCTGCAGGTGACCTCATTGTGGAAGCTGTGCCTCAGCAAGGCACATCCATGTCCAGTGGTTCTGAAATAATAGGTATGGACAATAATAGCTGGGAGGGAGAATGCATTCCCTGTCTGTATTAAAGAGTAGGTAATTGCCCATCTCTCCTGCCAGCTATATTTTAATCCAGAACTAAATTACTCTGAGCATTCTTATAAACTTTTATGTTACAGCATCTCCTAAAAGCCTTTGTTGAGGCCCAGGCCCACACTTCTTCCCCCTGATGTCTGCAATGAATATTACACATGAACTGGAGGATCTAAACCAAAACATTTAAACTTTTCACTCCAAGGGCTCTGAAACATTTTACAAATTGCTTAGCCCACAACTCCCTTCTGGGAGACAGAAGGGAAAATTATTTGGGAACTGCCACATCTCTATAGGTGTAGGTAACAGACAGTTGTAGTAAATTCTAGTATTTCAGAACTTAGGAAATGATTCTTCAATGAGCTGACACGTATCAGGGATAGCATCCTGCAGCCTTGTGAGGTGGCTGCACTGCATGGAACCAATGTGGAGATACAGCAGTGGATGGTGGAAGGGGAGCAGACCTGTGGCAGTAAATTTCCAACTGCTCTTCCCAGCTGGATATTGGAGTGCCTCAAAATGCACCAGTATTCAATAATCACCACCTTCCCAAACACATCCAAGGCCATGACCAACTTTGCAATGGAATAAAGCAGGTTTTTAGGAAGCTGGCTCCTTCACTAATGATGCAGAGCAATGGAGGATCAAAGTCTGCTCGATTTTTAGAGAAGAAAACGACAAAGAATAAAACCCCATGTGGGAATATGAAACAAAAGCAGTCATTAAACATCGCCGTGGAATTGGCAGTTTTTTGTTAGAGAGAGATAATTCCAGAGCTATTTGAAATAAATCAATTCCAACTGCAGTTGGTGTTTGTTGTGCAGAGAATGGGAATGGTCTGGCTATAAAAGAGGCCTGGGTTCCTTCCCAAAATGACCGTACAAGTCCAGGGAAAGGCTCTGCAGCTCTGCCACAGGGGCCTTAAAAATAGTCAGAGATCACGTACACCAAGTCACAGTAATTTGCTACTACCAAAATAGTTTACAGTATTTAAAAAAAGCTTAATCTAGAGATCGTTCTCTTGGCAGCAAAAATCTTCCTTGTGCCAAGAGAAAAATAATTTGCATCCTTGGTGTCAATGGTAATACTACCACGTTGCCTCAACGCCCCGGGAGAGGCAGCCAGCTCAGCACTGCTTTCAGAGGGAAAATCTCTGAAAATAACATGGAGAAAAAAAGAAATTCACATTGCAATTGCACCAGAAATGAATGTGACATCAGCAGGTGGTGAATCATTCCTTAGCTGAAGCATTTATCTAATGAAACACGGTGCTGGGTTTGGGATGGGGCTCTTTTCCCCTTCATTTTGGTCTGTCGTGGACAGGCCCCAAAGAGTTAAGTTTTCAGGAATATGGTTGCCTTGGTATTATGCTCTCAGCTGTGATCAGCAATATGTAACAAAAAAACAGTACTTAAGTGGATTCTTTTAAAGTATTCCCCACTGCAAATGTGTAATTAATTAGCCTTCCCCTTCCCCCTTGCTCACACATCCAGTCCCGTGGGGACCCTCCCCTTTCCTTCCTATCAAATTCAGACAGTGACTGGGAGCTGAATTATTCATTCAGCTGTAGGTGTAACACAGCCATTTAAGTGATTTAAAGTTCAGGCAGTCTTGCTGCTGTTCAGCAACAACAGGCAAAAAAGAAGTTTAAGGAGAAAAAGTAGAGCCCAGGTTCTTTTCTTCTTAACCCACTTGTTTGGTTACACAAACAGGGCACGGTTTTGTGAATCAACCTATTGAATGAAAAAGAGATTTGTGAGAACGTCACGTCAACCAGAGCACCTGTCACTCATTAAGAAAATACCACAATTATAAGCATCAGTTCAAGCTTTTGTTCCAATATGTCTCGTTGAATATTCTCTGCTGTGATGGTTAATTTTATGCACACTTTGCTGGAAATAGATGGCAAGTGAAGTTCATGCCGACAATCACAGAAATCACATTAAGATCCCTGTTTAGTCCTCATTATCATTGTATCAGAGAACCTCATGCTAAAAATTGCGTTCAGCCAGAGAACAAATTAACCATAATTAACGACACTTTGTAGCACTTCTGATTAGATCTCAAACTGCTTCAAAGTCTTTAATTTTCTGAACATTTCTGTGATACAAGGCAGTACTTTCTCTCTTATTTTAAAGCTGGGGCTGTGAAGAACATTACCAGAATCTGTTAAATTCTTGGGAATTTGGTAAAGTTCCTTTCTCTGTCTGTGGGAGATAGAGACCAGTGTATCTATTACCCTGGCCTAGAACCAGGATGTTCCTCCCAGTGCTCTGCAGTGGAGGTTAAAAGTTGATTTTCCTCAAGGCAACACTGAAAGTCTGTGATAAAAGGAAAAGCCAGATCCAAACTGGAGCCTGGTGTCACCATCACTGGGTGGCCTGCAGGTGCCAAGCTGGTCTGTTTTAGATGTACTGAATGCAGGGGGATGTGTCAGTCCAGAGGAATTCCTCTAGGGAATACAAATCCCGAGGACTGTGATTACATGAAGCACTGTGTTGCCAGTACTTACAATTTTATTAGCAATATCCTAATATGTGCTATTTCTCTTGAAGATGCAGCTGCTTGAATGTCATCTGAATACCTCAGCCTTTATGAAAAAGTGTTCTATTTTTACAGTCATAATTATGCCACTCAGGATTCTGAAGTACAGGCTTATGCCTTTATTAGTATAAGATTGGCAATACTGAACTTAAAAAAAAGCCCAAATCCTGAAATACCTGGAGGTATTTTAAGCAAAGGGAAAGCTTGAAAGAAATGGGTGTCAGGATTCTTCCCCTGACTCTTGCACTGCAGAGTCCATCACTCACAGATTCAGGAATGCAGCCACAGACTCTCAAGTGAGGGGATATTGAAATGAAACAACTATTCAAGGCTACCCAAAGAGGTTCTCTGGGTTGTAGAATGCAGGATGGATCAGAAAACTGATTGAAATGATTGAATTCCCTCCATTTTTCACAAGCACTGGAGGCTGCGAAGTGCCAAACCACATCAGCCAAGAGCCCATAAACCTGTGCAAGGGCTGGCACTGGCTCAGTTCTGGTTTAAATCACCTCCCTGCCTTTGGGATTCCACCCTGGCACTGGTCCTACCCACACAAATCACACTGTGGAACAAATCTTTTATTTCTGTGACTCCTTTCTGATCTAGATTTGAGTGGCACCATCTCTTGATTAGAAGCCCCACTTGCTTAGAGTGGAGTTTTCCTGATAGTTTTCTTTCTATGAATTGCTCCATCACAGGACTGTCATAACAGACTGTTTGCCAATTTGAAATCCAACAGTTTGTCTGGTGTAAGTGTTAAAAATGTTGTCTTGGCAGTTGGGTATTTTTTTAGGTTTTTTTGACTTTTTTCTTTTGCATTAAGTGACTTGATTTTTTTTTCCCTATTTGCTTCTACAGTATGTCAGGGAAATTGGATCATTTTGGTGGCCTGCTTTCTTTCACTTCAAATAAAACTCAACACTTAAACCTATGAATTCAGAGAGTAATTTTATTTTAACTATATAAACTCTGAGAAACTCAGCATGTTTTTTTGTGTGAATTTACAGTCATAGCTGGCAAAATACAGTAAATTGTTTTAAAGTGGGATTAAAACCAAAAGCAAGGTAGACACATTATATTTACTGAGAATGAAATATTTGAGGCTAAGCCTTCCCCTAGACTTCACTCTGTGGGACAAAGGTCCTGTGTGATGACTCAAGCTGGGTTCTTTTTAAATGTTCTTTTACCAGCTTTCATTTTCACCCATTGCAATAGCTAAATGACTAAAGCTTTACAATCTATTTATGATGCAGGAATACTCACAATGTGCTTGTGATCTAAACCCTCTAAAAAACACTGACCTGGCAGTCTCTGATGGCCCAGACTGTTCCTAACAGTGATTCATAATTTTGATGACACATTCATCACTTCTGGTGGAAGAGCCCCATGTGGACAATGAGTATTTCTCCAGAGTTTAACGTGGCGTGAATCTCATGAAATTCAAAATTTGCTCAGTGCCCGAGATATATCAGATAAGATCAGAAATATCAGATAAGCTACAACAGAAATTCAAAATTAGTAATTGGAATTAACCCCCTGCTAATAAAGAGGAAAAATGCTTTCCAATATCCTGCAAAGTCTGAATAATTCAGCATCCAGGAGAAGGCATTGATGTGGGAAGAAAGCCAAAGGATCCCTGCCCAGGCTGCCGTACTGGGAACAGGAGCTCCAGGATGTACTTCAGGACAAAAACCAAAACCCAGAAACCCAGACTTTCAAGAACTTTGAATTCTTTCCTTAAGGATAGATGAAAGAACTACCTTTTAATATCCTAAGGTTTCAAAGAAAGGGAATGACAGAAGCACTGGTTCCAGTGACCCATTTTTATCAGGACTCACTGTTTCATCCAGCCCAGAGAACGACACACAATCATCTAAAGGCACCAGGAGCAAAACTCCCTGCTTCAAACCCAGGGCAATATGGGACAAGTGCAGTTCCTCTGAGAGCAAGCAGAGGAGAGAAGGGGAAAAGTGGCCTTGCATTGTCATAGGATCACAGAATATCCTGAGTTGGAAGGGACTCACTGGGATCATCCAGCTCCTGCACAGGACAGCCCCAAGAACCCCAGCACGTGCCTGAGAGTTGTGCAAACCCCTCTTGGATGATCAGCAGCAAATACGAGTGCAGGGAGTGATGAGATCCCTGATTTTCAGTGCAAATCACTGAAGCCACACCAGCGTAAATCTCATGAGCATGAAGGAAGAATTTGGCCTCAGGGCAAATTCAAAGGAGAGACAAAACCTTGCCAGAAGAGGGTTCCCTCCACCTCCCAGGAGCACGGTGTGGGTGGCTCTGGCACAGGCCCATGCCAGCAGAGCAGTGCAAGTCTCTGTATCTATGGGTTGTACCTGCCCAAACCCCACATCTGTGAGGGGAGTGGGGAGAAATGAATTTGATCTGTCATTGAAGCCCTAATTTCAGGTTAGGAGGAGTGTTTGTGGGAGAAGGTGCCTGTCTCAGCTTCCAAACGCAGGTGCCAGCCCTCTGCCCCTGCTCCGGCCCGTGGCACTGTGCCCTCACCCGCTGGCAGCCCTCCCAATGCCACTCCTACCCTCTCACCGTGGGCCCTGTGTGTGCTGTTTCTTTTTAAATGATTCATGACTCCCACTTCTCACTTCATCTGCCTTTGTTTTGCTCTGCAGTGAATGTGTCTGGTACATGGCAAAACGTGCTGTGCTCACGCCAGCGCTGCCAGCGAGGGGCTCCACCAATGTCAAGGTAACGACGTCTGCAGACACAGCCCCGTGATGCAAACGGGCTGCAGAGGGTTTGGGTTCCACTTCTTTGGCCTTGTAAAATGACACAGAGGAGAAATCCAAGCATTCTCCCCACTGAATCGTTTTTCTTTGGTGCATACTTTCTGTTTCTTTCCCTACCGTGCTCCTGAACTCATCTTTAGCAAAACCCCCTTGCCAGTGCTTCACCAAATGCCTCCTTCTAGTGACAGTAAAATCCAGATGTCACCCAGTGTTTTTTCTGCACCAGCTCTCGTATGTCTTTACAAAGAATCAGTGACACTCTGTAAGGATGGAAAAACTGAAGCACAGAATCAGAAAGTACCTTGGCTGAAAGCACTCAGCAGGCTGCTGGAAGAGCTAAGAATAAAATTATGATTTCCTGATGTTTAGTCTGATCCTCTGTGAATGGGACTGCTCACGCTGAGAAGGTGCTCAACGATTAACTTTATTTATATATTTACTATTCAAACATGCCATGTTCTCACATCTTTTTTTTATTTTCATGTTAATCATGTTGTGGATCTTCTCCGCCCACCTCCCATTTCCTTTGGTACATTTGTTCTGTAGCTATTTGTGTAGAAACCAAGCAATTTCTGCTCCACCTGCTCATAAACACAATGAGAGAGAGAGAACACTCTGTTACAGCACAGCCACTGCCTTAGCAACAGATTACAGTATCCCTGGGAAGGAACAGGGACCTTCTGGAGAGGAGAAGTGCCCTTTATCTCCCTGAAAAGCTACCACAGGCAGGTTCTGCCTTGAATGGTAATTCTAGCGAGCCCCTCCTCAGCTTTAAGCAATCAGTTGTTGTTAAGAAAGAACCTAAAAACTGAGCAGAGTTTGCTCCTCACACTCAGAAAAGACAAAGTGGGGCTGGTGAAAGCTTGTGAGCAGACTGGCTCCAAGAGAACATGCAGACACATATTTGAGCACTCAGTCACGGCTGGTGTAAATAATTCATTCTGCTTACATCCCAACCCCCTGGTAGCTCCATGTCTGGCAGGACAGCTCTCCTAGGGATGTACAAAAGGCAAGAACAGCACAGCCCACGGCCCTGTCAGACTACCAACAGCTCTTATATCTGGAATCAAAGTCAGGAACCCTCTAGCCTAGGAAAAGATGCTGAAAAGCATCAGGCAGAAGTTATTGGACATCATGGGAAGTGCAAGGGCTGATCTGGCAGAGGATATCTGACATGCATCTCACCCCTGATATATCCTGTCAGAAAATTTATCACAGCTTGACAGACCAGTGGTCTTAGTGCCATCTGAAACTATTTTTAGAAAGGCAAATATTTGTGTAAAAGCAAAGCTATTTGATTTTAGCTTTCTCCCAATCAATTTCAGTAGGTGACACATTTTTCCCTGGGAGCTGAGGGAGATGTTCGTGTGTTTGCATTAACACAGTCCTGATTGTGGAAAAGGTCTCTAGATGACATAACACAGACTTAAAGTAATATTTTACAGGTACAGGAGGAAAGTACGGTCATCTACATTGGCACTGATTTGTTAAAAGGATGAGATTTGAGCCACTTGACCCATAAGAGAGACAAAAGTCAGAGAACCACATCTTCCACACTGGATCCAAGGCTCTGGACTAGCACACAAGAGTGATGATATAATGGTGAGTTATATAAAAGGTCAGTAGTGACATATAACAAAAAAACAGACAAAAAAAAATCTTCTTTTTCATTGTCTGAGGATTAGCTGTTTCATTAAGCTGTCTGCCCATATTAGAGAATTAAGCCTATTATCTGTTAAAGGATTTTGTTGCCAAAGAAAAAGAGGTCTGGGCTTACAGCTCATCTAATCTTTTTATGACTGGAAATATGAAGCAAAATAAGGACGAGGTAGGAGGTAACACAGAAAACTTCTGTCCTGAAGGCAAGAGTGAAAAGGTTGTGGGAGATCAGTGAACTTGGATTTGGTGTTTAATGTTCTCATTGTATCTCTGACCCAAGAGAGTCCCTGCAGCTGCAGAATGTGAAGCCAAGGCTTTAGGAGCTCTGTGCACACCACCTTTTGCTGTCACCTGAGGGTGCAGCCCCTTTACCCAACAGAGCAGTGACAGGGACCCAGCTGGGAGCCCTGACCCGTCCCACCGTGTGGCACTGAGAGCTGTGGGCTGCAGCAG
>QUSF01000079.1:542759-635546 GCA_003676055.1 Chloebia gouldiae
TCTGTGCAGCCCCTGGCTTTAGCAGGACACATCTTCCCCAGGGTGCCATGGAGAACCTGGCTCTGTGCAGCCCCTGGCTGCTCTGGCTGGGCTGTGAGTGGCACCGTGCCGGCTCACAGGGACATCAGGGCTGTCTCACAAGGAGAGAGGTGTCACACGGGGAAGGATTTGCATGGGCAGCCCACAGAACTCAGCAAGTGCCATCTTTCTGGAGGAAGTCCCTCCTCTGACGCACTGACACCACCTGTCTCTTTACACTTGATGGCATCTGTTGGCATTTTTTCTGTGCCAAGGCATTAATATCAGAGCAGAGCAGGGAAGGAAGATACGGAGCTCTTGGGGACTTGGAGGTGGCAAACACCTTGGCTGTGCCACATCCGGGCACGGGGCTGGCCATGGGATCACCTGTGGGAGCAAATCCCAGGGGTTTGACAGCATCTCAGGGGTTTGTCTCCACGTGGTGCCACTTGAACAAAAATAAACAGCAGGAGATTGAAATGTTTTGGCATGGAGGAGTGGGGGAGGAAGACAAATTATCTTAAAAATAATAAATATTATAATGTCAGGATCAGGTGCCAGATGGGTAGTAGAGAAATCCTTGACTTGTCCCCAAGAAAGGTAAAGCTTTGCTGATATTGCTCAGTCAGCCATGAGGAACCACCAAGAGGAGGCAGATGGTCATCCCATCTCTGAAACTATCTGGTCCTTGGCCTCTGCTGGGAATATTTGTTGAGGTGCCAATTATCAGCACTTTGAATAGTGCCTTTTGTGAGCCAGACATTAAATTAATACTCTACCAAGATCATAAAACTCAAAGAATGGTAAAAAAGGCAAGATACCAACAGGTTTTGATAAACATCCAAAATAAATAGCTACAAACCCAGCCAAAGACATCAAAAATAAATGAAGAAAAAAAAAAAGGAACAAATTGGTGCCATATAGCTGACAAGCAGTTCCAGTGAAGATCATATGAGTCTCCTTTTAATAAGAAGAAACAGTTCAGAAACCCCTAATGAACCTCTGATCAGAGAAAATAATTTGAAGAGTCAACTTTGTTCTCACTCCCTCAAAACATCCTAGAGAAGAGAATGCTTTTCAGTCAGGACAATTAGCAGGCAGGTAAGCATTGCCCCTTCCCATGGCTATTTTACAGATAAATAAACAGTGCAGCCTCTAGTGCTCTCAATATGGTTCCTTTCAAAATCCACTAAAGTTTGCAAAAGATTAATGAAAGAATCTGAAACAGACCTCACATTCTGGTGCCACCTGTCAAGCCTGTCCTTGTGTGAAACTGCTGAATAAGTCAACACTCCCTGGTTTTTCCTTTGACAGGGAGGCATATTGCAGTGTGCTGTGCTGGGGGCTGCACCCCACATCTCCCTGAGAGCTGAGGCTGGTGCAGAGCTGGGCTGTCCCCAGCACTCCAAGACCCATGCTGGCACCCTGGGCATTTATACCTGGGGTCTGACTATTTGGTGTTTGCCAAGAGTGTGCAGAAAACCCTCCCAGCCTTTTCCTGGAGAAATCCTTCCTCTTCCTCTGGGGGTGTTACTGCCTGGGGGGATCCATCCCCTCTCAAGGTCCAGGAATAGGCATTACCTGATCTGTTCTGCAATAGTTGAGGTTTAATGCATCATGAGGTGCAGCAGAGTGTAAGAGGAAGCAGCAGTGCTGTGCCCTCAGTGATTTTCTGTGCTTTGGGGCTCAGAGGTGGATGCACAGGGAAGGTTTGTTTGCAGATAAAACATGACTTCCCCACTGGGATTTATTTCAAAAGAAGGACAAGGATGATGTCTTCAGATAAAAGGAATTAAATCCCAGTGCTATGGGATTTCCACTGTCTATTTAAAGAACAAATAATGGCAAATTACAGCGTGTCTCCTACTAGGTTTTCCAGGTAGTTTTACACCAGCTTCAATCGTGCAAGACTAAGCAACAACAGTTTGGAAGATGCAAACATTTTAGCTTCTGTGCAGAGTAAACATCTGACCACACCCTGGGGGTTCTGGTCAGGTTTTTACAGACCACACTCAAGTCTCTGTCACTGAATGCTCTCTGTGGTTGTTGTTCTGTCTAACTTGATTATTGCTGCTGTGGACTTGTGTATAAAACAGTTGTACATGCCATGACAAACACCTATTGATAATTAACTGCAAATAAAATGGTAATTCTGGTCTTTGAACAAGGTATTCTTCCATTGATGGTAAAAAAGAAGAAGATAGATTTATTGGTCAAGATCTTCCTCTCAGTCATTCTGGAAATCCTGGAAGTAATAATGCCATGATGGGAGAATCTGCTGTAATTAAGGGGGGAGTACAATCACATTAAAGTTCAGATAGGCACAAAAATTCAGTATTACAGAGGGCACACTGACAGCAAAACATTTGCAAGGAGAGTGGAGGAGAAAACCAACCTCATCTACCCTCAGTTCTTAGACCCAGAGTGGTCATTAGGACTATAATAGGAAAATCAAGTTGCTTTATAAAACAGCATAAATTCAGTCTGAACAGGACCCTGTAACTTCTGCAAAGACACAGGGAATATATTAATTAATGGCTTTAGTCATAGTACTGTTGTTGGTAGAAGATGCTGAGACAAATGTGTAAACAGAGGAGCCTTGGGAATGTCACAGTAATTTAAAGTACATAAACCTTCAAAGCGCTGCCTTTGATAGAGTGATACATTGTCTTATAATTGGGCAATTGCTTTCCTTCCATGATATAATTAGCACACAATTATGGTTATGTGAAAAATTGCTCCATCTCCCTCCCTTCCAATTTGTGCTGCTTAATCTAAGCAGAGAATGTCTCTTTTCTGCTGTGTTTCCAGCAGGTCGAGTCCATCCCCAGGGCTCAGCTGTAGTGACAGGGCCTCATCCCTGGCCAAGGGAGTGATCAAATATTCAGGAGAGGAACAGAAATCAAGCTATTTGTATAAAATATTTGGTTTTTATTTGTATAAAATATTATTTGTATTTTATATGTATAAAATACTTGCTCTTTATCTTTTTTCCCATCCTAAAAATATACCTATGGCTGCAACAAGATGAAGTTCTGTGAATCCCAGCACAAACCCCAGAACTGCAGCAGGATTTAGGTGTCCCCAAGGCACTGCCTGTGCTCTCTGTTCAAGGCTGAGCTATAAACCCCACTTTTGGCTATAAAACCTTTTCTGAGGGCTGGTGTTCAACCAGCATCACAGAATCACTGAGGTTGGAGAAGACCTCCAAGACCTGAATCCAGTGTGTGCCAAATCCCTACTTTGTCATCAGCCCAGAGCCCTGAGTGCCATGTCCAGGCTTTCCTTGGACACCTCCAGGGATGGGCACTCCAAACCTCCCTGGGAAGCCCCTGCCAAGGCCTGAGCACCCTTTCCATGGAGAAATTCCTGCTGTTGTCCAACCTGAGCCTCCCCTGGCCCAGCCTGAGGCTGTTTCCTCTCCTCCTGTCCCTGTTCCCTGGAGCAGAGCCTGACCTGGGGCTGTCCCCCGCTGAGCCTCCTTTACAGCATTGATCTGCTGTGAAGGAATGTGAAAAACTCTGGTGTTCTGAGTGGCAGAAATGTCATTAATGGGCTGATTTCACACTGTTTCAGGGTGTGGAACGCTGTCAGGAGCTACTTTTCTCTTACCATCACATCTTTCCTCTCTGGTGAATGAAATACAAGAAGCTGCATTGCTTCTTCAGCCTGATCCAGGACTAGAGCCAGCATATGCCAGGACTGTAGCTGACACAGAACTCCTGGCTTCCAGGAAAGCACTCTACAAGGTTATCTCTCCTATGAGATGCAAATGTTTTCATAAAGCTTGTGATAACCATGTGTTTTTAAATCAACACCCTATGCCCAAGTTAGGACTCAGTTGTTCTACCCTTCATAGATATATTCTGTTCATGCTCTTGCCATAGGTTGTTTCTGCAAACTCTGACTTGATTCACTCCCTCAGAACATGTTCTGCTGTGAGGTTTCTGTGTTCCTGAGATCAGCACAGGATCAGGGCTCTCTGGACACCTTGGACAGCACACATTGCACAAAACAATCCTGAGCTTTAATGGAATTACCATCATTTCCTGCTGAGAGTCCTCCACCATGTGAAACTCACCTCTGCAACTCTTCAGGAGGAGTTTTTATCTTTAGCAGAACTGCCAGGATTACTCTTAATCAAATCTTCAAACCCCAAAATTCCTGGTGTGCCTGTTTATCCTGCAGAAGGGATTAATGCTGCCTTCACATTGCTCATAGACACTGAGAAGCCTTTTTCCACAGATATTCCCAAAATTATTCCTTCTCTCTGCAAACACATATGTACCTATCACCAGATCCTCCTTTTTTTTTTCCCTTCCCACACAGATCCATAAAGAGGGGGCAGGCACATATAGAAATTGGGGGGGGGGGAATGCACTGCAGATGGAAAAGAACAACAACAACAACAACCTCTCACACTCTCTACAGTCAATCCTGTGGGAGATATTTATCCATGGGAAAAGCTTTACAAATTCTAAGTAAACGAAAAAAAGAATTATATTTTCATAACATTTGGGAGGAAATGCATCTTAATGGAAAATAGCTAGAGAAAAATAATAGCAGCTAGTGAGCTGAAGGAACTATATTCTCCCTGACATGCAACAACAATAGCAGCTAATGCGAGTCATTTGCAGAAGGAAAAGTGAATAGCTGTGGCATATTTGCAAAGAATATATGGCAGTTTACCAAAGGCAAAGCTCCAAGGAATACCAGCTGGGACATAAGAAGGGAGCTATCAAAGGAGGAGGGAGGTATAACAGCATCATGGGATGGTTGGCAGCAGCTCTTTGGAGCCTTTCATGGAATGAGACAGAACAGGGTTGGAAAATCAAGGTGGGGGTGTCACTCAGGGGGCTTGTGGCAGGAGGCCAAGGGGGGCACCAAAGCCACGTGGGGGCTTGGAGTATGTCTCAAGTTGGCAAATTTACAGTTGTTGAACCAAAGTTGTGAATTAGATTTTATTAATAACGAGTCTGTTTTGATCAGAAAACATTTACTTCAAAAGTATTTAAAAATCAACTCCTTCTAATTAGAACTCATGTCATTTGTGGAAAATCACGTGCTGCTGGCTTTGTACTCTGACCTTATGATCTGGAGACCAGGATGGCCCATTGCTTTGTGCATCAGCCTTGCCTCTTAGCAACACAAAGCTTACTAAATGAGAAGGCATCCAAAATGCCATAGTAACATACCATTTATCTGGATGCTTCCAAAAAGTTGATTTCCATGTTTGGATTTGTCTAACTAAGGAAGCTGCCTCTGCAATAAAAGAAAAGTGCATCCTAAATTTTGAGGAAAAAAAAAAAAAGGATTGATAAACTTATTTCTAACTGAATGCAGATTTTAAGCAGCACAAAACAAATTGTGGATGATTTCCACATCCCAAACAGCATTAATTTCCAATTCCTCAGTATTTTGTTTTCTCCATGAGATAACTATTGCAGTTATTAATAATTTAGGCTTTGAAAAGGGAGCTGTCTGGATTTGCAAGGGAAATTTCTCCATCATTTATGCACAAAGTAAAATTGGGAGAATACACTGGATAAGAGTTCACAGCCAGGTGATTTCGAGTTCACAGCCAGGTGATTTCAAGTTCAGCTTCCCTCTGAAGTGAACAGGCTGCCCCATCTGTAGAGGAGCTCTTGGACTCCAGCCTCTGTTCTTGGGGGCAAATTGCCCAGATTAAATGCACCACCTGTAAAGAGAGAGGGAACTGGGGGACAGGTCTGAGGGGCTGATGGTGAAGAACCCCTGAATTAAATTTACAGGCAGGAATGGCCTGTCTTGCAGTCAATTCCCTGCTCTCTGTCCCTCCTGGCTCCACCTTCACCACAGAGCAGCACAGAACCTGGCCCAGGGACTGCAGCTGCCAAAACTCAAATTTGGACATGTTCAAATCCACTCTCAGAAGTTCTGAGGGTCTGGATTTTATACTCCAGGATATTAGTGACAGTATATTTTGTCACTTCTTAAAGAACATTTGGCTACAGCTCCAGAATTCCTCTTTTTTAGAATTTCACCAAGGGGCTCCAAAATTGCAACAAATAGCTTCGAAGAGATGAAAAAGAATCCTGTCACTCTGCTGATTGTAGTTTCAGTGCAGTTCAGTGCAATGTGATAATTAGTCTCCTGGAAATCATTCCTCAAGTTCATACTGTGATATAGCATGAAATAAATCTGAGCCAACCATATAGTTGTAATTCCAGTGTGCTGCCATCAACTGGTACGTTAATTCCATTAAAATGAGCTTGTTGGTGAGAACAGAAGTTACACTGGTGGGAGGAAAAAGGAGGGGGTAAATTTCTAAGTATCAGTAGAATCCACTTCACACTCTCATCTACAGCTCTCTAAATTACAGAGACAAGATCTTTGTTCAAATTACTGACAAGGTTACCAGCTGGAACTTTATGCTCAATTCAATTATTTTATATTGTACCTTCAGGCTCCATTCCAAAGCGACTCTTAAAGAATAATCAGACTTATTCAATAGGCAATCAAAATGAAATTACTTTATGTAAGTACAACAAGGTTACACACTTGGTGCAGTCTGTAAGTTATGTGCTTCTAATTTTCAGTGCTCTAAAATTTTGACTCTGATTATCTGTGATGGGCAGGCAGCAGCCCAGGACAGAATTTCCTCACAGTTTCAGTATGATCCCTTTACAGTGCCACACCCTGGATAAATAGGTAGAAGCCAACAGCGTGAATAGATTACAAAGCAGTTGAAATTGGTGCTTTATTTCATAGCTACTCATAGTAGCAGCCCTTGATGGACTGGTCTTCTCAAGACAGACATTACCCAAACCTAACCCAAACATCATTTTGTTACCCACAAAAACACCCCAGAGTTATTGTTTTTTAGTTTAAACTTCCAGATACTGCAATGATTTGAATAAAAACATGAAGTTATATTCATTTTCATGCAAAATGAAGGTTCAAGCCTTCACAGTTTAATTTTGAGCCTTTCCAATGGGTGCCTATGGTAAAAATCTCAGAAGGATTGTTCAGGGGAATGTCCAGGAGCACACAAATTGTTATATCTTGGTTACAAAAAAAAAAAAAATCCAATATGATTTTATGCATTAAACCTCTCTGCCTCTCTTTGAGACAATGGGAAGCCTTCAGATCTACAATACATTTGTGACATTGAGAGAGAACAGGAATGTTCAGCCATGCTGAGAATACAGAACTCCCTGCATTTTCCTATCAGCACATCCAACCACGGCCAGCAGAGCTTCTGAAGTCCCTTGGGATGTGCCAGTAACGCACGTGAGGGATAAGAGTGCTTGAAGTTCTCCCTACTGTACTTTGTAGCCCAGGAATCTGTCTCTTGGAAACACAACAATCCCTAACATTGAATTTCATGGACTATTCTGAAGCATTCCTAAGCCCTGAAACTGAACACTGAGTTATATTTGGTACGAATGGCAAATACCTCCCAATTCTCTGCAGTGTGCACTCCTCCCATCTAAAATAGCATCTTTCACATGAAATAACAAATACAAAACCCACACTCCTTCCTCAGATCCAACCCCACCAGACTTTTTGGATGCACACAGCTGATGACATAGATTCACTCCTCTGAGCCTGTAAAATCACCTCATGGCAGGCAGACACGGCCTCCATGAGCTTTTGTAGCAGGAATTTTCTTCCTGGCTTGGATGGCTCCACTTCCAGACACCAATCTAAACTCCACAGTCTGACTCCAGAAGTCAGGAAGGAATCCAGACTCTGCCAGTGGAAGGGGATGCTTGAGCTGAGAGCACCCAAGGAGCATCCCCGGGGACTGGGAATGGTTGGGAATTTCAGCTTTGTGGATCTCACTCAGCGGTCCTGCAGCTTTTCCTCACAGGAATGTAAACAGCTCTCCTTGCAATGTCTCTGTTATGTCTCTGCTCCATCACAATTTCCTGAGCAGGGCTGCTGCCAAGAGCACGGGAGTGGAGCCACAGGAGGAGTGGCTCCATCCCTGGGATCTGGGATCTGCAGTCCTGCAGGGCTGGAGCCATCACTGGACATACCATGGGGGTTATTTCCACTGCAATTCATGTAAAAATAGTGAGGTTGGGCTCTTGGGCTGGTGATTCTTAAAGACATTCAGGAATGAGACAACATCCCTGTGGATGTACCCTGGCATCCTTGCTGATATATTGATGCCTTAGGATTTGAGCTTTTCTATTTTTCATCTGTTTGTAATCCTGCAGTTCTTTAGTGCAGAACTCTAAACTCCACATTCAGTGTGAGCTGCTGCTTTCCCATTTTGGGCAGACACAACAATTCCTCTCCAGGCCTGGCAATCAAGGACACCTCACTGCCTCAGGCCAGAGATGGAAACAAAGTGACTTGGGGGGAGCAAACTTGGGATAAATTTCTTCATTACCTGAAGCTGTAATTGGAAGATTAATCCTAATATGCAAATGGACCAAACTTATAAAAGTGTGAAAATCTGTGACCCCTGGTCCATTCTGGGCATAGCCCCTGGTGGGTTTGTATGCCCTAAATGTGCCCAAAGGCCCTTCAATAAATATAATTGCTTTTTATTCTCCTAATTTTGTCTGGCCTCTGTTTTTAGGTAGTCCTGAAAAGACATCAGTGTCCCAAGGCTTTTATTCACCCTTCCCTGCCCACATCCCTCCCTGGCCTTGGCCATGGGCTAAGGCTGGGTGGAATGAGCAGATCTGCTCTGTTGATTGGCACAAATAGGTGCTTGCACAGTGCTTGGCTGCACACTTTGTTTCATCATTTTCAATTGCATGAAAAGGATATAGGAAATTAATAATAAAAATGTGAATGCATATTAGAAGAGTTATTTTGCATTTATTTTGACTAAAAAATGGGACTACACGAGATATGCTATTAAAAATGTTCTTCATTTTTGGATTAGTGGGATTAGAGGTCTGAATTTTTGAGAAACTTAGTAGTTTAAATGCAGTGTAAAATTACAACATAACATTTGATTAAATCCATGAAGCTTTAATAAAGCTCTCATAGTCCCTGAGACTCAACTATTGCTTTTGAAGGCCACAGGATATGCAAACCCAGAGCTTGATGTGGTTATTACTTCCAAAATATAAGAATAATGAAAAATTATCCTTTGAATTACTAATCTTTATCCTTAAAACTATTAATTGTGTATAATTTCGATAAAAATTTATTAATCTGACTTTCACAGTGGCCATAAATAGGCTGAACAGTTTTCAAAGAATTCGCCTGTCCTCCCACACAGTGCTTTCCTTCATGACAGCAGCTGAAAAAACCAAACTCATTTTCTTAATACATGTAGACTTTAGAAATGCATTTTCAATTAAGGAACTAATTCTTCCTCTTGGTCCATTGGTATTCAGGTTTACTGGCAGTGAAGAAAACACTTTTCCATCCAAAGAGTTGCCTGCAGAGCAGTGGATGGACCTGGGTCAATGAGCTGGACAATCTGATCCTCAGTTTTAGGGGAAAAAAGAGCATTTGCACAGGGGCTGATGGTGCAGAGGAGGTTTGGTTGAGATAAAGCTGAGTCTCTCATGGTTTCACTGGTGGAAGGGGAAAGGAGAAATGCAATGAGTTGCTCCCTCTGCCATGGTTCCTGAGAACAGTCAGCATGAGCAGGGGGGAACCACCTTAGAGCACTCATTTTCATGGCACGAAAAGAGAAAAGTACACATTAATGAACAAAATTGGCTGAGATAAAACATCCCAGGCCCTTCATTCTGGCCTCTATTTTGCTGTGCCTTCCTTGCCCTCATAAGGTTTATTCCTTATTCCATAAGCTTTACATCCCTTGGGGAAGTTGTTCTGGCTCTCCTTTTCTCTGAATTTGATACAAATATAAATCAGTTCTCTCTCCCTCTTGTACTCAGTCACTGGGCTGCTTCTCCTGTTTGGAGTCCTAACTAAAGATAGTTGGAACTAAAGAGCTACAAGAGAAGTGCTCCTCAAGTTCTCACTTCTCTCTTTTAGCAGTTATCTCAGAATTCAGTCCTTTGCCATTTAGCTACCTCCACAAAACAAGAAGTTAATGGCAACAACTTTTAAAAATGTGGATTTTTGATTTTATGTATGCAAGCTGATTTAGCAGGAGAATAGCAACAAATGAGAAATGGCAATTAACACTCCCGGAGTAAAGCCTGTTATTTCTCCTGTTCCTCAGCCTTCCCTCACAAAATGCTTTCAGAAAGAAGGCAGCTGATTCTAGCAAGCAAGAATACACATTTCATAATTCCACTCCACTGCTTTTCCAAAAACAAAAATATGTAGGAAGAACATTTCAGTGTAACTAATTAGCAGGCTCTGTGTCCTCATCCTTGTTAATTCAAGGGACATCTCTAAAAGACTCCTCATCCAAGTCTTTTTCAGGTAATAAAATGACAATGTTTAAAAGATTAAATTGCAAATTTTTTTCCCACTAAATCAGAACAAAAATAATTTTGGAAAATGAGCATATGTAGGAAACATGATTCTCTGAAACAATTGCCTTCCATAGAAGTTGTAGAAATTATTTCTTTTTCTTTATGTGCTCACTAATTTGTTCTCCTCCTGCCCTGGCAGGGGGTTGAGGGCTCTCTTTGCTGTTTCAGTCATCTTTGGCTCCTGCTACAGATCCCCCATGTACAGATAGTTTTGATAAGATCCAAAGAAGCTTCAGTGTTGTGGGAGTTCCTCCAAATCAATTATTTGGAAATTTCAAACCTTTTGAAACCGGTCCATCATTAATCTCTGAGATAACATGGCATGGAATAATATCTGCTTCACGTAGATCACACAAACAGGGGAAA
The DNA here is from genome assembly GCA_003676055.1 of Chloebia gouldiae. NCBI lineage: Eukaryota > Metazoa > Chordata > Aves > Passeriformes > Passeridae > Chloebia > Chloebia gouldiae. Next base: position 553,550 of record QUSF01000079.1, read on the forward strand.
CATCTGTGGCCCTGTGCCTAAAGAGTCTTTGTTCACTGCTACTTTGAACAGAGCCCTGGACACATTTGGGTAGGGAAGAAGAGCTCAGCTTAAAAAAAAAGAAAATATTTGTTAATGCAGAGAATTTCTGTAAACTCCAAATCACTGGAGAGTTCTGGGGCCATTGCTGTTTACTATCAAGCAAGCCAAATACTCATTTCTGCGTGCAGTTTATCCGTGCTATCATAGGCAGGCCAGCCACCAGATGCTTAGAAATACTCATTCCTCTGCAAATTAGTTCACCTCGTTTTGTGGCCAAATCACTCACTTGTCAATTCCCCCTTTGGCCTTTGCAGTTAATGGGATCTGCTCTTCGTCGGTCTGGGGGGATTTCTTACTCCCATTATGAAAAAAACCCCAAACCACTCTGAATTCAAATGGAATTCATTTTCCTAAATATACAACCACAAGTTGCTGCTTCAGACTCATATATTTGGGAGTGTTTTATGTTGATTACAAATGAAAGATGACTTTAAAACTCAGAATGAAAAATGTGCTGGGTTTCATTCAAGCACATCCTGAAATGAAACTCTTTCTGGCTTTTCCTCAATATTTTTGCTTTTACCCCTCCCTTCTCTATCCAGGGTTTAAAAAGTGGATTTTTCTCTGATGTTTTACAGCTGGTAAATGCAAATGCAGGTTTGCAGTGTTTGTAGCAGGGCAAAGACAAACCTTAGCACTGGTGCAATGTGACCTTATCCTTATCAAAACTAGTGTATCACCCTGCTGTGAGCTGGGTGCTGTACTGGGGCCCCTCTTGGCACCATCAATACAAAGGACCTTGAGGGAGCTTCAAAGTATTGAAAGAATCACTGACACAGGTTCCTTCTCCTCCTTTCTGCTGAGGAACTTTGCTACAAGCTATGGCCAAGACACCCCTCCACTTTACACTTTAAATCTGTGCTTTTGAACCCTTCATGAATCAGGCCCAATGTTTCATGCCAAGCATCCTGCCATGTGCCTCGTGGAGTTTATAGAAACCTCCAGGGCTGGCTTTAATCTGCTTTTCCAGAGTCCCTGGGTTTGGAAATGTATGCACCAGGAAGAAAGAGAAGGGAAGGGAATAGAGACAAGAAATCAAAGCACAAAGTGAGTTCACATAAAAGCTCAGCCAGCCCTGATGTGAGGGCTCATTTTCCTTTCAGGCCTCACCCCTTTACCTCAGGTGCTGGGATTAAGGGGGGGCCGTTTTCCCCTCTGGATTGCGTAAATGAGGAAGCTGTTGACTCGCGTGGTCCTGGAAAGACATATGTGCTTCATTATCTGGATTCCTTGTATTGTTTCAGCTTGTCGTTGCTGGCTGGGAACATGCAGCCTTGAGCTGTTCCCATTTTTAAAATGCACTTTTTTCTGCCCCAGATTCTTGCCAAGTGGAGATTTAAGTGCACTATTACTTTTATAGAAGACTATTAAGAGTTATTAGATCCCATTAGAGCAGACTATGCTCTTTTAAAAAAAGAATACTTTCCTTTATTTTCGAACAACCATTTATATTCATTTAAATCTGACAGAATGTTTGTATCAATGCAAACACAGTTAATTATATCTTAGATCTATGAGAACCTTTCTTGTTTATTTTTTTAAAATGTTTTACTAGTCTCCCCTAAAGACTTGTGTGTTTTACTTGTGTGGCTCTAAAGCAAGTCTGAACCATCGTGGCTGCGAGGTGCACTGGGTGTTCTGGCAGGGATGGCATGAGAACACTTGGAGAAAGGTGATGGAAGTTGGATCATAGGATGATCTGTGTCCATGTTTCCACAGTTTTGGATGAAGTCCTCAGCTCACAGGCACCAGCAAGGGGAACCTTCCTAGCAGTAGAAGGAGGATCAGACCCTACACTACAGTGGGAATATGACCTGATTTTACTGGTAGAAGTCACTGCTTGTAAGAACTGCCCACATCCCCCTTCCTGTGGCTGGTTGTGTTGTTGGGGAGAGTGGATGAATGCTTGGATTAATTGCTAGCCCTTTCCAAGTTTACTTAATGCCTTCTCTTCTCTTCACAGTTTACATCCATTTCTCCAGATTTCTCTTCTTTACTACTTTGTCTCAAGTCAATTTCAAATAAAATGAGTAAAAATGGTCTCAAAGGAGTAAAGAATTGGATGTGCTGACACCGTGTTTTCTGGGAGAGCAGCTCTGACGTTATCCCTTCCCTTATGGCAGCATTTGCTGTGTGGAACATTCTCAGCAGCTCAGCCCTATGGGTTTGAGCTGCTTAAGCTCTAATTTGTATAACCCACTTTGGGAAGAATGATATGTCTTCCTGGAAAACATTCCATTTCCCTTCCCTTCTTGAAGACACTCTGTGAGGAGATGACTAAACGCTGCCACAGGAGGGAGAAAAACAAACAGGAAAGAATTAAACAGCCCTCGGATAGGGCATAAATTGTTCAGCTTTTCCCCTCCCTGAGCCCTGTGGCAGCCAGCACATGCACAGCACCTCCCCTCTGGATGAGGCTTTGGCAGGAAGAGCAGATCCCAGCCCCGCTCCATCGCTCCCGCTCGGCGATGACGCAGGATCCTCCCTGCAGAAAACTCTGCAGGAACACAGCTGGATGAGGTGGTGGAGGGCAGAGAGGGGGACAAACACCCTGCTTCTCTGGAGAATCATGTCTGAAAAGGCTTCTCGGAGCTTCGAGCAAGTCTAGGATTAGAAGGAATGGTTTAAAAATGCATCTGCTCCTGGGCAGCCACCTGTAGGGTTTGTGCAGGAAGGAATGTGGCCCCTATTTTTATCTCCCTTTTGAAGGTTGGCTGAACAGACTAATCAGCCAGACAAAATAGCAAAGTGAGCAGAATTCTCACATTTGTTGTTTGACTTTGTTCATTTTATTCTTAAGACAAGGAAGAGAGTTTAAAGCACAGTAGTTTTGTCTGAATCACAGCTGTCCTGCCTTAACTGGGGCCTGTCATGCTTGGCTTTTCAAGCCCTTTGGTTTTGTCTAAACTAGGAAAAGAGCGACTTTTTTCAAGAATTATAGCTGAATTGAACTAATTTAACTAAACAAAAGCCAGCACTAGAAGTGTTAGGATCGTGGTTTAGCAGCTTTAGCTCAGTTCAACAGCTGGAATAGACTACATGAGGCCAGCACAACAAACTTCCTCAACTCTGTCCTAATTAGACAGGCTTTAACAGTGACAGACTCACACCTTAGGGAAGCTCTGAGCACAGATCAGGCTCAGCTTTACCAGCTTCCTTCCACCTGGTTCCACCTGGAAGAACAGGAGGAGGGAATCTTAACCTTAGTGGACCGCTCAACCTTAATCTACCCAGCAATCTATCTCAAAATTCAGTTTTTATTTGGTATTTGGGCATTTCCTGGCTGGAAAGCCATGGAGGAAGTGGTAATATTTTCTAGATTACAAAATATAGTGGTAACAGGGCCGAGACCCACTTGACTTGTGTTCTGCTGGAGCCCTGGATGAGTGAATCATTCCATTCTTCCCACAAGCAGGGACAGTGCCATAGGATTAGCCTTTCCTCTGCTGCTCATTTTTATTTTGAAATCTTCTCTCAGAAAATGTACAAAGTAGATGATAAATTATTCTTCCTACGCCAGGAATTTTCCATTTGAGTTTTATCTGTTGCTGGGTTTTGGCACCATTAAACTGTTAAGGGTAAATTTAAAAATAATTGAGAATCTGGCTCCCTGGATTGCAGTTTGGGGCTTTCCTGCAGAACAGGAAAGGTTTTTGATTCAGGAAAGTGCTTTGATTTTTGATGATTCTCACCAGAATGTGTTGTCCATCCAGATAATTAATTCCACCTGGGTTCTGATTGTCTTTCCTCTGCCTTTCCATCTCTGCATTCTGTGGATTTTCCAGTAAGACTGATTAGTTTCAGAAAGGCAGAGAAGAATTAAGACAATATGGAAAACAGTTTGAGGAGAAGGAAACAAGCAAGGAGCCTTCAGCATTGTGCTGAAAATCCTGAAACTTGAGTTAAGGATGCCAGAAGAAGACATGGAGAAACCCAGTTGAAAAGCTTTGGAAAAGAAAGAGAGCAAGGATTTAACATAGAGGTCAGGGAATAGATTTGGGAGAGTCACCAGACCTGGAAAGAATATTGAATAAAGTGGTAAGCAATTAAAAAAAAATTATTTTGTATTCTAATGGAGTCTGGAAGTGTGTGATGGTGTGCAAATATATGACCAGGAAATTGGTTTTGCTTCAAAAAAGATTAAAGAACTATCATCTAATATCAGACCACAGGAAGACCAAAAAAGCTATAGTAGAAATCCAGCAGAAAATACCATGGCTCTGAGGCAGGCCCCACTGCTTTCCTCTGTCCCTCAAATTGTACAATATAGATTTTTAAAGAGTATAAACTTCATACCCTTTGCTTTCCTGCCTGCTCTGTATGAGCTGAAGGGAACACGATCTGGACAGGTCAGTTCAGCAGGAGTGGTAGTTTACAGAAACTGGTACAAATATTGGAATTATAGTTTTTTTGTTGTTGTTGGTTTTTTTGTTTTTTTTTTTTTTTTTTCCTGAGGAAAGGAGAGGAATGGAAATGGAAAAAAATGTCAGTGAAAAAAACCATGCAGGGCCCAAACTTCAGAGCTGAGGAAGTCTGCAATGGAGCATGTAGTTGAGACAGCTGTGCTGAGGCTTACCTAAGCTAGGCTGACCAAGGAACTTCCATGATGTCATTAAATGAGCTCGTTGCTCCAGCCCTTGCTCCTGACACCTATTAAATCTACAGCGTTTGGGTTTGGGGTTGTCAAGGTAGCCCTACATGGGACACCAACAGAATCCATTTGGGGAATGAGACAGACCCTGCCCAGAGGCTCTTTGCTCTTTTCTTGGCTGCCTTTTCAGGGTATTTCCTTCTACGCACATCCTGGGACTGGTTTAGAGAACCAAAGGAACAATTTACTCTTTGTCCTCTCTATGTGCTGTTTAATACCAGATGAAACTAGGGCAGCTGGTCTCGGGGCTTGGTCCTAAACTTTTTGTCTGTCTTGTAGGAAATATCACCCTTGATTTCAAAAGAATAGAGAAAAAACCAGTTCATTCCACAATGTCTATATTATTAAAATCCACATATAGGATTCATCCATGTTTACAATAGTCAGAAGATCTTGCAGGTATTTGGGGTCTTGTCCCAAAGGAACCCAAACTTTCCTGCTCCCCTGTAGATAATAAAGATCTTATACAATATTCTGAATTTCAAGCTACTTGCAAGCCTAGCACTTTCTGGATAAAGATGCCACCTCCTTTTCTTGCAGCAGGCAGTCAGGGGATCTTTTAAAGGATGCTAGAAGCCTCTCAATGACAGGCACACAGTTCTGTCAACTTCACAGAAACCATTCCCAGGGAACAGATGAGTCAAGAGAGTCAGTGATGCAACAATCCTTTTAAATGAATCCAAAATGGATGGTCAAATGCAGACCTTTGACTTTTATTTTGATTACGCTCAATAACGTTTTCTTTGGGTTGTCCCCTGAATATCTCTCAATGTCTCTTGTTTCTATCCTCAAGAAAGCAGCTTCCCACTCCCTTCTGTTTATTGCTTCCCACAAACCTGAGCTGAAGGTGGAGCTTGAGTCCATACTCTCATTCCTCTGCCACCAATCCTAAAGTCCCACCATCTGTTTCCAGTGGCACATCCAGAAAGTGCATCCTGCTCCTCTGTGTGGCTGGAGAGGCAGAGATGCAGTCTTGCAGTGGTCGTTCTTCTTGACAAAGGTCAATTATTTTGAGGAAGACTTTTAATGGAATAAAAACTGACTAACAACTAGGAGACTGACTAGTAAGTTGCTTCTCACTTCCACCAGGAGCCTTGAAGTGCAGAACAGAATTCAGGAAAGATTTTCTGGAAAATGAAGAGAGGCCCAGTAAAGTCTCTAAGCCTGGGCAAGTCAATAAACTGTCACAGTTGCCCAGAAGGAATTGGCTTGTCTTAGATAAACTTACAAAAGGCCCTGAAAAAACAGAACTTTTTTAAATGGCAGAGATTAATTTTCTGACTTCAAAGTAGTATTAATGCAGAGTTTGGCTGAGGTTTCCTGTGCAAGCAGTTTCCCCCCAAGCAGTGATTTGAGAATCTGCCTTGTTTTAAGGCTGGCATTTGCTGCAGCTGCAGACCTGGAGTATTTTCGATCCCCTCTGAGTGCTGGAACACCATCCAACAATTAAACCGCAACCCGAAAACAATCAAACATCTGTTTGGAGGCTGCTCAGTGACTGACGTGCTCCTGCCAGCATAAACACTGGAGCTGCTGAGTGATTCCTGTCTTGTGTGTGTGTATGTGCTGCTTGAGTGGGTTTTTGTTCTCCCAAGCAGGAAGATTCTCTGTGTGTAAATATGCTGAGGAGCATTTCTATTGCAATGCATGAATGTGCCCAGATAGTTTATTTGGGAAGTGTTTTTGTTGACATGAGCACACATGTTTGAATATCAGCTTGAGATTGGTGTGCTGGGGGTGGCTTTGGAGGAAGCACAGGAGGATGTGGATTGTGAGCCTGGGATCAGGTATGTGGTTAGGCAGTGCTGTGGGTGTTGGTGTGTTTATTTATAGGTATGAATTGGTTTTTATTTGGGGGAAAAATTGGCATTATGGCTGCATGTTTTTAGGTAGAGACGAGTATTTTGAAGAGTGTCCATGTGTGCATATGTACAGCTGTGCTTTTTGGTGGATTCTCCATTTGACCTTTGAGTTCTGATCAGCTCCAGGGGCCAGGGGAGCTGATGTCCTTCATTGCAGGCCCAGAAAGGGAGACAAAAAACTGCTGGCAGCAGTTCAGATCTGGATCAGGACAACAGGGAGGTCTGGCCCTGATGTGATCTCAGACCCTCTAAATCAAAACCTCCTGATTTCCAGAACTCTCTTGGTTCTCTTATCTCAGAGAATTTGAGGATCAATTGACTTCAAGGCTTTGGGAACGGGGATGGAGTGATGAATACTGGTGTTAGGTCTGCCTGCTTAGAGGACAAATTATTCTCCTTCCTAAAAGCACTTACAGACTCCATGCAGGTTGCTGCTTTTGTCCTTATTTATTTATAGCCTTCAAATAACCATGGGCTGTTGATGGCCAGGGGAAAGCACCATAGAAATGGCATTCAATCCCAACAGGAACTCCCTCCCTAGAGAACCAAGACCTGCTTTTGGAAAACACAATTGTTCCCACTCTGAGCCAAATGACAGCTTGTGCTACTCCTACCAGCTCTCCCCAAAGCCCCAGGGTCTCCAAGCTGCTCCCTGTCATTTGTGGTGTCCCTCTGTCCCTCACAGGCCCTGAATCACCACAGTGGGAGAGGGAGAACATCAGCACCACAAGTGACAGACTCTGGGCCACCCACTGCCTGTATTCTGGGAGCATTCCACTGGCTAGGAGAGAGCAGCTGGAGATTTTTGCTTTAGCCCATTTCTCAAATATCCCGTTGCTGAAGTATAAGAACAGGCTGTTACAGGAAAGGAGGATTTGATGATCTTCCCACTGTGAGCCACACAGCTTAACTTATTGTTCTAATCACCTATTCTTTTGCAGCAGCATTATTTTTCTGTTTGCCAGTTAAATTTGAGAAAGTTCACTAAGAAATAGCTTTGCCTCAGAAAGTTCTGTTGCTTGGAGAGGGCAGAGCACAGAGGGCAGCAGCACAGCACAAGGAATTAGGAGTTTTCTGTTATGGCTGCTGCCCAGGTGCTGTAGAACACAAACCCCAGTTTATCTCTGGTGAATAAAATTTTTTCATCTGTCAAATGAAAAAAAGGACTTAGTGTGGTGGGAGAGAGACTTGAGCAACGTAATGTTTTCTACTTTGAGAGAGCTGAACTCAAAAAAGCTACAGAAGGACTATTGCTGTTACACACTGTCCTGCCCTCAGTGCACATCTGCACACCTGGATCAGAGAAATCCAGCTGAGCACCACAGCCGTGGAATCACAGAACTTCCAGGATCTGCCTCAGCCACTGACACCCCAATGAGTGGGGTGTCACTTTAGACAGAACCTCCACACTTTAGACAGAACCATTAAAACTCTTTCAAGTCTGCAAGTTGTGGTTCCCTACAGTCTGGAACAGTGTGTGAGGCTGGAAGCAGGTGTGTGGCCACTGCATTGGGAACCTGCTGCAGGGGTGACACTCTCACAGCCAGCAGAGGACACAGCCACCTGCTTGGGGACAGCAGCAAGACTCCTCTGTAACATGTGATGGGAATCTCATCCCTCCTTTTTCCAGCACAAGACCCCTCAACAGGGTATAAGATAATGATCATGACAAAAGGCCCCTCATCAACATTAGCAGCTGCTCAATTTCCAGCTCTTGTTTTCCCACAAACTCCAACTCCAGAAAAATATGAAGTGCAACTTAAGGAAGCGCTCAGCTGTCTACCACTATGTTCATTTCCATAACAGATGTGAAATAATTTTGGCCTCCTATTCCTATCTTGTCTCTCTCTAAATTTTTATACCTTGAAACTGTTCCCTTAAAATTTATTCATTATTTGTTGCAAGAGCTTTGAGTAATATTTGAAGCTCTTTTACTTTGTGGATTAACATATTTGTCCTTCTACCAATTAGTCTAAAGATCAGAAAGCCTCAAGTTTTGAATTTCAACTCAATATTCAGCCAATCAATAAATAATATGAGAATGTAAAAACAAACAGTAAGACAAACTTACTAAGTGTGTGATGTCTTAAAAATAAAGGAGTGGTACTGCTCAGTGAAAATATAACAGGATAAATTCAGGATGAATTGAATGAAATGAAATGAAACAAAGCAAAAGGAAATAGCAGTGTGTGAATAATGTATTTGAAGCTTGTGGAATAGTCTCCCATTGGAAAGAACAAAGAATGAGTCACTTGCACAGCTATGTACAAACTAGTAAATGCTAGAAATGACATAGTTATGTGCAGAGGTTACTTTCATAAACACAGGCTGGAATTGCAGCTTCCACAGTCACAAAAATGAAGTAGAAATTCCATGTGCTGCCAGCCTTTTGCTTCTCAACTCCCTGGTACATGCACACATCCTCAGCCACACTGTTTGCATTATCCTGTCCATGCTATATAAAATTTCTCTTGTTAGTCAATAACCTGGATCAAAAATCTGTGTATTGGTTTTGCAATTTGGTTGTATTATAAAATACAATATTTTCTAAATTCACCCCAAGATGTTCTGACATTCCTATTGGGAATAACTTGTGTAAAAGAGCACCTGACCATCTGCTGGAGAAGTGCAGGTTATTCAGGCCTGGAAAGGTTGAGAAAGCAGCTCCCCTCCTGAGTCCTGGGGGGAGCAGGGGGTGTCAGATCCTCACATCTGCCACCCTCGTGCACAGCTGTGAGCTGTTCAGGGAGAGCCATCCCTGCTGGCCCAGCTGCCCTCCCATTCACTGTCACTGAACAGGGAACTATTTCACAGTCCTTACTGGAACAATAGGACCTTTCAGGAATGAAATCAGATCTTGACTCTGATAGGAAGGCAGCTGGGAGACACATGAAAGCTTCTGCTCACTGTCTCTTCCTTGTCTCCCAAGGTTTGGATTCAAGGAATCGCAGTGAAACAGCCCCGGCGCTCTCAGAGAGGCCAGGGCTGTTGCAAAGGAGCCTCTGAAGGCACAGAGCCCTGCAGGAGGATTTGCAGCAGGCTGATAAACAGCTCACATGGACGGATAGGGCAGGGGGTGACTGGACATGGAAACAGATCATAGAACACAAAAAGAAATAGGCCAAGAAAGAACACTGAATTTCGTTGCTTTCTGGATCCCTAAAGAAGACCCCCTGGTTCTGGCTGTGAGCATCACTCTGCTGTCACACCCTTCTTTGATCACCGGGTGCAGGTTTGGGTTTCCAGCTCTGGGCTCAGGAGCTCAGTCCCGTTCCTGACCCACGGGAGGAGCTGCTGGATCCCTGACTCCTTGCACTGCCTCCTCACCATCAGATATTTGACCTGTTGTCCCATAAACCAAATTTCCTCCCACTAGAGAGCTCACAGTTCCTCACATCAGGAAAATGAATGTCCCCTGCTCAAACATTTGTTTGAAATGAGTTGGAAAACAGCATTACAGTGAGTGATTTCAATCTTCGTTCTGTCTGCTGAAGGCTCTATGCTGCCAGAAACACACAAACAAAACATTATTCCTATTTACAGATGATACCAATCATTTTCTCCCTCTATAGGTATTGTACCTGGCATAGTGGAATCGTGAGAAATGAAAATAAATTTATATAATAATAAAAAATGAGTGGTGTTGGAATATTATTTGTTTGCATTGGATTTAAGAAAATGAAGGCTAGATCAATAATTCACATTCTGCTTTGAATGAACAATTTCACTAAGACAAAAGGAATTATAGAGCAAAAATGCTTAGAGGAAATAAAAATGTTAACAATAATTTCAAGTTATATAACAGCATTTACTTATTGAGAAGAAAGGCAATCTCACTAACACTATGTTAAGTTAGTTAAAACAAATAAAATCATTTATAAAACACCAGGGATGCAAAAGCAATCATAGAGCTAATTCTACAAAAAGCATGGATGAAATAAGAGAAACTGATAGCAACAACTATAAATTAGAGAGTATTAGAAAGTCTAGGGAATTTGTAACAAAAACAAAAGGAAACAAGGAGTATTTATTACCTATAACAAGTATTGTTGTTCTGTGAGGTTTACACAACTGTAGGACCTTCCCTGGTGCATGATTTCTCTTCATGACTTGCACAGTGGGATTTGGGCAACAGGGTCTTACTGAGAGGTGAAATGGGACAGACCAAAACATTTTATTTCCAATGAAAGGGCAGAAGGGTGAGGTGAAAGTGAAATCCTTTCAATCTCATATAAAAGAAACAAATCTCTTTAATCTGAGAAAACTGTAATAGACCATTTCCTTATAGCAGAGGGAAAAAAACGTTCTTGGAAGATCTAAGTTGTTGGGGCTTTTTTCAAAACCACAAACTTTCCAAAGTGCAATGACTCCTGAACTTTTTAGCTTAACTCACAGGGCAAAACTGCCTTTCCCCAGAGCACAACCTCGTGCCTTGCTTGCACTGAGCTCCGTGGGCCCTGCCTGCTGTGCTGAACAAGACATTGGTCAGGTTGTAACACAGCATCTTCGACTGTTTTATTGTGCTTTCAGCTTGTTGGGAGCTTTCCAAGAGTACCAGGCAAGGAAATGAAATCTTCATCCCAAGGAAAAGATCCCTTTCCAAAACTGTTAATCTTTCCTTATGACATATTTTGGAATACAAACATATCCAGAGGGGGTTTGCTCGGCAATGAGCTTGTTCATGTGAGTGATCAAATTGGGGCTGTTACACTGGTACATATGTTAACAATAATTCAGACTTTTATTCGCCCTGTTTCACCACCACAGCTGCTCTTGGTTTTCCTGATGGCCCCGCCCAGGGACACTTGGAACACAAGCAGACACACGTATGTATTACAGGGAGTGATGCTTTACATTGTTATTAAATCTAGGCTTCCCTTGGCATGCAACATTATCATAACAAACTCATGACTACACAGTTTCTGTCACTGTATAAATTCCATTTCTGCTGCCATCAGCAGAATTAGAAACCAGATTCGGTTTCTACATATCATTTCTGATTAATTTTTGCATTACAGGGACTGAAGACAATTCCAAAGTCTCTGGATGGTCCAGATTCCAGCCATTTGCAGATTTGTCCCACCAGCACATTAGTGAAGCCATTTCAGGGTTCTAAAGAAATGAATTAAAAAGTAAAGACAACAGAGACTGATTAAGTTTAATATTAAAGTGGCTTTTAAGTGATGAGTATTTTCTGAAAAAATCTGAAAAATTACATACAACACAAAGAACTAACACAGGGTGAAATTATTTGAGGTCTGGAGAAAATTGCTTTTACTAAGAAAATTATTAGTCCCAGGATGTTATTTAATATCTCAAATTGATGATTGACAGGTGACTTAAATAGATCATGGAAGATGGAAAGATATCACCTGACTCTTGAGCTCAGGAAGAAGCAATGGCTTTAAGATGAAGCAAGAAAAATTCCAGATTTGAAACAGGATATTTGGATTAAGCACGTTTTGCCCACAGAGATACCCATTTCTCCCAAGGTGAGTGCTGAAATGCAGGTGGTTGTTTTCTCTAATCTTTAACTGCTCCTTGAGCCTGACAGGGTCTCCTGCTGGGTGAGACCTTGGTTATAGTGAATAGTTCAGGATTCAGCATTGGACTGGTGGCTCCTGCTCATTGTCTATCCAGGCTTTCATTCCTACTTCCTCCCACTGCTATTTCCTCAGCTGAAGAAACATCCAAGGAGGGAAATCTCATTTTGTCCATTCAGAAGGAGAAAGCCTCAAATGGCCCTTGTCTTCTGCCTAGGAATGCAAAGAGCTGAAACATCCCATGGCCAAACATCTCCTGAAGTGCTCTCCCTGGCCTTGTCACCAAACTTCTTCTAAGTCCCTGCTCCTTCCCCATGGCATGTGTTTTCAAACAAATGAAATGCTCTTGTTTGCATCCAGGTAACACTGCCCCATCCCAAATGTCCAGAGCTCCTGAAATGGAACCTGAATGAGGCAAGATTCCAGTGGCTGAGTCCCCTCTGCTGCTCTTCCCGGGGTAACTGGGCTCTGCTGTGGGGTGCTGGGAGCCTGCACAGGGAGATGGACGTGTCAAGGAGGGCCTTTTTCACTCAAAAGCAATTCCACAAATCCTTGGGCAGTGCCCAGAAGGAAGCTCAGAGCTGAGGGGAAGCTGTGCTAGGAGTCCTTTGTGTCTCATCTCAGCTTTTCTCCCTGTGCATTAAATAAAAGCACTGATTTAGCCCCAGATTGATTCTGCTTTGAACAGCTCCTCTCTTTGTCCCTGCCTTGGAGCTCATTAGATGTTGTTTGGCCTCAGTGTAATTGCTGCTGTCTGCTGACTGGGCACTTCTGCCAACCAGATGGTTTTTATTTTGAGGCATGGGTTTTGATAAAACTGTTCTTAACTCATAAATAAAGGAGGAAGCTGTTGCAGGAGTTCTATTCTTCCCATTAGCAATTGAGATTACTGGATACAAAAAAAGGTCATGGATTGAATTTGACATTTATGTAAAAGAATCAGCACTCTGTACATCAGTTAAAACTTTTCTGTACTTTCGTGGGCCTAGCAGATTGCCTTGATAAGCATTAATTTCATTAGATGATGCAATGGAATATCTCATGGATCTTGGTGAAAAGATATTTGTTTGCAGCAGAAACCTTGTTTGTAATATGCAGTGTAGGTACATGAGCTACATGTAAACTACATGAACTTGAGAAGATTTACAGGTTGAATCAATACTGAAAATCCCCAAAAATATTGATATTTCTCTCATTTTCCCTAATGCTTGTCATCTTCACTGTTATTTTATGTATTTCCTGGGTTTGTTCTGTGCTCGAAACACTGGATAATTATCTTCAATAAGATATTACGTTTTATCTTTTGGGACCATACAACTTCATATGTGTATACTAGTGTATAATTCATATCTGTATACTTGACTTCATAAAGTCAAACAGAATATAAACTACATTTTTCAAAATGGCCAATATTGATTTGACAATTTAAGTTGGAATGAAACAAATATTCTAATTTGGCACCAGGTGACGAAACTGAAGTTTATTATTTTACATTGCATTTGCCCATCAAAAATGGTTTTGTCACCCTGTTGCTACATGAAAAACTAATCAAAAGAACACTGGAAAATAACACCACAGAAGAAATGTGGGGTGGCTTTTCCTAAAATGTTGGTATGAGCAGGGGACATAGTTTTTTCTACCTACACCCAAATTTCTTTTTGCTCTAAGCCTTTTTTAAATGCCACTTGACAAAGTGACAGGTAAAAAGAACCTTAGGCACTGGCTGACTCTGCATTCAAACAGGGGATGTTAAAAGCTCCCTAGCAGCTGGCCATAGCAGTAGGAATTCTGAGAATACCACTAATTTTCCTTTTATTCACTCAGACCAGAAATTAAAGACATTTTAAACCATAACCTGAACTCTTTGCTGATGACAGAGTCCCTGACAGTTCAGAAAGGTGCTTTAGAAATGTTAATTCCAATAAAGCTAATATTCTAAATAAACAGAAAAGGAAACATGCCATGGAAGACAAAAATAACTTCTTCAAACACCTTAAACCCCAGGCTTTTGGATGTGCACGAGCCCTAAACTCCCAAATGCAACCCCCTGCTCCTCTTTTGCAGCAAGGAGCAGCACTGAGCTGAGCAGTATTTGCAGGCCCTAATAATAAACATCGGTGCTGGCCATTTCCAAGTGTTTGAAACAACAGTTGCTCAGTGAGTGAGCTGTTAATGGGAACCAGAGGGTGGATCTACAGAGAGGGTGCTCAGCAGTGATGGAGGCTGCTGCTCTTCCTGGAGGGAAAGGTTTCAGGTGTCAGAGGGTCCCTGAGCTTCCCTCTCCTCCACACCTGGCCAGGTACAGCACCAGGACAATGCCAAGCACACAGCAGGTATTTCCTCAGGTTTCCAAGAGCCACCCAAAAATCTATCAGCCCAACATCAGTATTTTCCACCTATAAATCAGAACTGTAAAAGGACAAGTGACAAACAACCAGCTCTGTAATGAAACCTGATGAAAGGATCTACCCTCCTTGCCCAGTTTCCTATTCATCAAGTATCTTCCTAATTAATTGTGACTGCAGTGTAACTCTCCAGCCTGTGCCTTGCAGAAAGTCGGAGCAGGTGATGATGAACTGGTCCTGTAGGTACTGATCTATAAATCTGAGTTTCAGAGCTACATTTGGCAAGGGATTAATTAGTGTACAGTGGGTGCCACTGCAGTGTCTGAGTACTGCAGGGACAGAGGCTGAACCACCCCTTCCAGTGAAGAAATCCTGAATATTAGTCTGAAGTCAGGAGCAGAGTTTGCTGAGAGAGATGGAAGCAAGGTCATTTGAAGTCCTTCCAGAATGATCTACATAAAGCATGCAGCCTGTCTAACAACATCTGAAGAGCTACAAAAACAGTCAATAGCTGCAACAGCTCTGAGACAGGAGTCCCACTGAGTCTGGACAAAGTCATTACAAATGAGGAGAGCCATGTTTGTGGAGAGGAAAGGATGGAATTCATTAGAAGAGCAGCGACAGTTCATATTCCTGACAATGAGGAACCAGCAGAATGGGGGTTTTGTTTGTTCCTTTGTTTATTAGAAAGATCTTACAGCAAAATAAACACTGAAAATTGAAAAATAGTTTACAGGGATGAACTCTGGTATATCCAACCTCTTTTACAAGGGAATACCAAAGCAGATTTTAAACATTTGGCAGCTTATCAGGAGCCAGAGGAAGATTAACTATGTGAGTGAAAAATCAGGCTGAGAAACCAAAAACAGCTTTTCACAACGAAGGAAAGCCAAGAAGGAACAGAGTCTAAAAGCATTTGGAAAGAAATGGTAAGATCATCACACTCTTAGGAAACAGATCATTGAAACAAGAGGAATTTGAATTCCTTTTGGAAGTGTGCAGGTATTTTTTAAAGTAAGACTTAGGCTGTCTAATGGCACAGGGTCACTCAGAAACAGTCACAGGTGTAGGGGTCCTGCCAGGGGTGCTGTGGCTGCTGCTCTGCACAGACAGCACAGAGACATGGGGTGGTCTTCATCAAAGTCACCAAAATGGAATGCCTGGAGCTCCCAGATTCCCTGTTGGATTTGGCAGATCTCTGCTGAAGCTCCAAGTGCGTTCCCTAGGTGGGCTGTGTCATGCTCATGGGACCTGGGGGTAGGAAAGGCTTTCTCCTGGGTGAGCAAAACACCAAATCCACTGCCACTTGATGTTATTAAAGAACAGCATGAAAAGTTTGGGTTTCCAGCTCAGTGTTCAATTCCAAATACAACAAACATATTCCACTTCCTACATTCCCATGGAAATTCCAAAGCCTACAGACTCTTCACTTGTTTTTAAACATTCATATTTGATGTTTAAAAGGTTTGCCTTCCCTTTCAAGGGTTTGCCTTCCCTTTCAAGGGTGGCTGGTCCCTTCATACCTCTCTTATTCTTTCTTAGAGGAGTTGGGATTTGTAAGTGGAGCTCACAACACCCTTGGTGCTTTTAGATCTGGATGGCTGCAGACACTAAACCACATCACTGTGTCCCTGAGCCCTTGTGGTGTAATAGCTTTGAGAATCCCAAAGACAAACAAAGGTTCCCAGGAAAACCTCCAACTTGCTGTGCTCCTTTTAAGGAATTTTAGATTTTCCAGCAGTTAGACGAGGCATTACACACATTTCAGACACACTTCTTTGCATGGTAGAAAAACGAGAGAGAAGGGAAGGGGAGCCAAAGCCTCTCTGACTTCTCTCTGGCTGATCTCAACCATAGGAATTCCCCAATCATGAAAATGCTCCGCTCTAGCAAAGGAAATGCTGTTGATTAGGGAAAAACGTTCCAGATGTTAAGTGAAAGCAATTTCAAGAGGAAGGGAAAGTGGAAGAGGGAGGAGGGGTGTGAGGTGACCCCACCCTCGCAGGGAGCACAGCAGAGTCTTGTACCCTCTTGGGGCTGGGGAGCAGCCAAGTGGGAGAAGCTCTCACACACTCCCCCAGTCTGTTCTTCCCCCTCCAGGCAGCAATTACAGCTCCAGTTTAACCCCATCCTTTCTTTGTATCCTTTCTGATTGGCATTATTGTATAAAAACATAAATAAATCAGAATTAAAGTTATACAGGAAGAAAGAGAAGGACCAAATTTTCTTCACGATTCCTACACAATTTCTTCCACATATCTTTATTAGTACAACGTCCCTGACAGATCCAGAGGTATCTCCAAAGGTGTGGATAGAGTTAAAATAGCAAGAGAAGACACTGCAGCCAGAATGAAGACAAATATCTTAGTTCTTTGTAAAGTTAGTTAATGTGATTTAACTCTTTGTGTGCTTAGGAAAGCAGCCAAAGCAAACCAGCTGCTCATTTCTTTGGGCTGAACTACCAGTGCTCACTGAGAACTCCTTGGGTCCTCACATCTGTATTTTACTGCCTATCAGAATAATGCTGCTCCAATCAGATATTTAGGGAAAAGGAAGAAAAGAGCAGAGAACTGATCCCAAGAGCCTTCCTGGGACAGCAGTGGCTGGAACTGAGGTTCACTGCAGCCATGTGTGGGCAGAGTCTGTTCCTGTTTTCTAGAAAGTTAAAGGAAACTTAAGAAATTAAGCTCAGGAGTGGCAATGATTAGTTTTCATGATGAGACTGAAGAATAAAAACAATGTATTGAGGGTGTTGGTCTATTGGAACCTCCAAATTTTAGTGCAGGACTTAGCCACAGTATTTTCCAGAAATCCAATCTGCACCTGTCACATCAGACTAAAACCAGGCCACTGAGAGATGCCCACTGAGAATCCTGGGAAAGGATTTCAGAGGAACTGTCCAGAACTGAGCTCAGCAGCTCCCTGGAGAACTTCCTGCAGGGAGGCAGAACGAGCTGGCAGAGGACATGGACAGGATGACCTAATGGGTTTTTTCCATCTCTGATGTCTGTGATTACGTAATTCCGTCTTGATATGGGACCAGAGGAGTTGACAGTTACATCTGTAGTTTCTTTTAAAAAGTTACTGACTCTACCCATGGAACAGATCAAAAATTTAAGAGGAAAACATCACATGAGTATTAGGAAATGAGGGTGTGTATAGAATTTGTGTTAATAATATTTCTTAAAAGCCAGAAATGGGAATGAAGATGCAATGAAAACAAAGATTGGTTTTGGTTTAAGATATGACCAGATGATGTTAAGCAGAAAGATGCTTATTACGTACAGTTTAGCACTGCTACAAAACTATGAATAAAGGGTTTGAAATTTTGTATTTTCTTCAGCATATAAAAGAAAATGTCTCTTTCTAAAGCAGAATTTATGTCCAAAATTTCATAACTTTTCTTCTCCTGCAGGTGTCCTTGTGTAATGTATTTTCTAAAGCATTTTTAAAATGAAAAATAATAAAAGCTCTAATGGTGCTTTCTTGGCTATGGAAATCAGAGCAGTTATGAAAAGCAATAAAGCAGCCTTTCTCTTTTAGCTGCCAACAACTCCAGAAACATGTTTGCTGGAACTCTGACCCCTTACATAGAAAACATTAAAACAACTGCAACTTGATACAATTAACTGGTATTAGATTCAAAGTTTGTGAGGCCAACTGGCTTTTATGATATATTTCTTGGTACTTACATACTAATGGAAGAACTCCAAACTTTTGAAAAATATATTCCAGATAGGCTGACTGTTAACTTATTTTTTTTAAAGCAAATGCTTTAGCAACTGCTCATCCTGTCTGCAAAGAAGGAAAAGCAGAAACACAGAATTTCTCCTGCTGTACACCCAAGGAGCTTTTCTATCTCATTCAGCTCTCCCTCAGAATCCATTAACAATGGCAATATTTGAGGAGTTATGGATAAAGCTTTCACTGCACTTCTCAGAATATCAGGGTTGTTACATTTCCCAATCCTTCCCTTCATTCCCTGGCTTAATATTGAAGGAGGTAAATAAATCTCATTCTAAATCACGGAATGGTTTGGGTTGGAAGGAACCTGAAGGATCATCCAATTCCACCTCTGCCATGGGCAGGGACATCTTCCACTGTCCCAGGTTGCTCCAAGCCCCATCCAACCTGGCCTTGGGCACTTCCAGGGATCCAGGGACAGCCACAGCTTCTCTGGGCACCCTGTGCAGGGCCCACCACCCTCACAGAGAATTTCTTCCCAAAATCCCATCTAAATCTCCTTTTTGTCAATGTGAAGCCATTCCCAATCACTCAATCAATCAATCAATCACTCAATCAATCAGTCAGTCAATCAAAAAGGCACAGCTATGGCCTTTCTCTGTGATCCTGTGTCCTGTATGACAGGACAAGGGGGACATGGTCAGAGTGGCACCTGTGGCAGGATGGTATCACAGAACTGGAGACAGTCCCAGAACTGTAACTCCTCTGCATTCCTTCCACCTGTGTGAGGACACAAGAAATAGTGCAACAGCTCTGACAGAAACATTTTTAAGATACTGCATAGAAAAAGAAAATCCTACAGCCCAGATTAATCAGTCTGTGATCCTGAAACCTCTTCCTATTCAAATCTTTACTGAGAGCTCAAAATCTGCAGCTTTCAGTGCTGGTTCTGAGTTATGGAAAGGCATTTCTTATGGAACTGTGAATCTGTAGGATGCCAAGTGAAACAATCCAACATCTGAAACTCAGCTTTTCCTGCCTCTATGACGTGGTTCTCTGCTTCACTCTAAAAGGAGCAGAACACAGGGGATTTACTGTGCCCCTTATGGAAAATACCTGCCAGCTGCTCCATTTTGGGTGTGATTTATCCAGAGGAAAGTCCTGTTAAATATCTGTGCACTATGTACAGGATAGAACTTGACCTACCATATATTCTGTGTATTCTGGAGAGCAAACCAGAGGTTCAGATTGTTTGTTCTCTGGTATTTTTACAGATAACAGTAATTTAACTTTTTTTTAATATGTTTCTAATTGCAGGGTTGTTGTTTCTTTTGTTTGCCTGTGTGTTTGATAATTTATTTGTGAGCTTTTTAAAGAGTGTTAAAGCTCCTATAATTGGCAAGCAGACAGAGAAAAAGAAATGAGGATGCCCATGATCAGATACAAAACATTTCAAACCCTGAGAGAAATAAAACTGAATGGAATTCATGAACAAATTACTCCAGCTCTTTGAGTAATCAATTCCAATCACTATTAATAATACAACTTTTCCTTCAAAGAATTACTTTCACCTTATAAAGTCAAAGCTTGAAACCTCCTTAATCTTTAATAGAGCCTGCAACAATTACTACAGGCAGAGAGGACCCACAAATTGGAAGCCCCGTGTGATTCTCTCCTTCCCCAACCAACTCTTCTGATGATCATAAATAACAGTAAAATTACCATAAAAATTAATAGTACTACAGTTAAAGAAAATCATTATGTAAAGGTTTATGAATTTTGCAGCCATTAATAGATATAAGTTAATGAGCCATAGGCCTTCCAGAATATGATATCAGATATTTTTCCACCAATGAAACTTTCAGAGTTCCAAATCCTTCAGAGGTCACCAACTTCAAAAATGGAACAGAAAGTTACTGTTTAATACTAATGTGAGTAAAAATGGAACAGAAGTATTAGGGCAAGTATCATCCATGGCAATTTGAAGAGTCTAAAAGAACAAGGTCAGGAAATCTACTGTGTCAACAACTTGGAATGAAGAAAGACAAAACTAAAATATCCAAGATGAATAAGTTGCGTTTTGAACACTCTGTGCATTTTAAATTCACTTCTTCACATCATCATTTTATAGAAGAGAAAGCCTCAAGACCGTTCTCTAATGAATACGAGACTGTAAGAATGGCATTAAAAAAATAAATCAATTTGAGATTCACTATTAAATGCAGGTGGTAAGAATCATACACAAGTAAACATAAAATGGTTTATATGTCCTACTTATCTTATTACACTTCATATTAGAATTACAAAAAATCAGATACCACATCTTAAACATACTTACACATTCAAATTTTACATGTGCATTTTTTTATGGTAAAACACAAAAGACAAAAGATAAAAATGGCTTCACTTTAAAGTAGGGGAAAAAAACTAACCCACCAAAAAACCACCCCACATGTCCCAAGAGTCAAGTTAAAGATTCAGAAGTCAGGGCTAGGAGGGAAAAGGAAGATAAATAATTTAGCACTAAGCATAACTAAAGCCTGTCAGTCTGCCAGCTTTAAGAGAAATAAAAAGGTTTACAAGGATTCTGAGAGTTTTTACAGAACCTCTGGGGGTTTGAAAAAATAAATCCAGAACAAGAAAAGAGTTTTGAAGTATTCTGCACAAACAGATTTTAAAGACACTGATTAGACTGTGAGAATAATAGTAGGGCAAGATTCCTTCAGCTGGGAATCAGCTGTTCCCTGGGGTTTGCTCTCCTGTACTATCACCAGCTGCTCCATCCCTGAATTCTCCAGGAGCTGGGAATGAGGAGACCAAACACTCCAGCATCACAAACACCAGGGATGAGCCCAGGTGGGGCATCACAGGCACAGGCACTGCACAGCAGACACACACCCACAGCTACTGCTCTGCTCTGCAGTGAAACCCCTGCTCAAACTCCAGCTCTGAGTGTGGCTGAGCTTGGCCATTCCTGCGTTTTCAAGTGGCCATGGCTCAACCAAGACTGTGAAGGAAAGAAAAATCTCCATAAACCCTGTCCTCACTCTTTTATGGAGGTGGCAGTGCAGGGGATGAAAGGGGAAATTTCACAATATTCCCTTCTACTTCCATTTTTTCTTCTCTCTCTCTCCTTTTTTTTTTTTTTTTCCAGAAAGACTCTCTAGCAAGGTCCCTTGAATTGCAGAAAGCCAGTAGTTAAACTGCAAAACCTGTATGTAAAAATATGAATTCCATATCATGCTCAGTTTTACTCCAAACTGAGGTGTAACCTTGTACTTCACTGCTCAGACAATGTTAACTGTAGGAGGATCACGGGAAAGAACCAAGTTCATTTATGACATAAAGCAATTTTGAATTGCATTGATTACAGTGATCAGTCTATCACTTTAATGTCATCTCAGCTGACATTTATTAAAAAGACATACATGTGACAACCCATTGATCCTTAACACTGCAGCTGAGATTAAAAGTCTATTTGCAAAGGAAAATGACTTCTTTAATTAGAAATGGAGTATCATTTTCTCTTTTCTTTGTTAGAACCTCAGCAGCCACGGATCCAATACAGCTGCACAACCTGGAATCTTCTTTGACTTAAGAATTTTCATCGTTAATCATTCAGAGTTGTGCAAATGAGCCCTGGAGATGGGAAAGCAAACAGGCTTATTCCACATGTGTGGGGGGACTCCAAATCAGTGTTGCTTGGGAAGGGTCTCAAATGGTGCAGGGCAGCAAACAAAATATTCCACAGACTTCCTGCAATGAGTTAACTGTGGGTAGACATTATACCTCTCCTAATGACCAACTATTTGATGAAAAGCAGCCCAGCAAATACTGCAAAAGAATATGCTGTAGAAATGACTGAATACTGTCAGTCATTTAATGTATATAAAAAAATTAATCCCAGTCTACCAGATAAAATAATAAATGTGTCTGATACACTGTAAATGAAATGCTGCTCTAGAAATTCCAGGAGCATTCCTTGCTGGTGAACAGAATTTTGAAGCCAAGTTATTTAGTCTGTGGATCTATAAAACCCTATTCTTAACTTTGTTTTTCTCTTTGTACAAATCCAGAATTGTCTTTGCCTTTAGAGAATTGTCTTATTTCTACAAATTAAATTAATGATTTCCTATCTCTTAGAAATGCAGGGTACTACAAATTCTACAAATGGAAGTTCCATTCCATCCACTCTTCTGTCAGTTGTATTTTACATTCTACTTGAATAGCATGTAGTTCAACAGATCTGGGTTTAATTTTTATAACGTTACAGCATGAAAATCACAGGCTAATATTGAGGTGGACTGGACAAGTAAATCTCCACATTCTTGTCTTTGTAGACTTCTTATATCAAGTGATATTAATTCTGGATAAACAGCTCATATTGCATTTTCTCTAGTAATTAAAATCAGAAAAAATCAATGCACTGCTTATTTCTTAGCTGAACGTAGAGTCTATATGTCTGGCAAAAAATGTCCAGATTGAGTGATTATTTACAACAAAAGTCTCCAGATTCTTCAGATTCTTTTGTACAGTATGTAACCTTTCAGATTTACTTAAATTTCTGCCTACAAATAAACTGACAGTAACTTTTCATCTACTCATAAAAATAACTTAATTGGATTGCTATTAGATATTTAATTGGCTTCACAATGTTGGTACAGTATCTGCCTATAAAACTTCAGATAATATTGCCTTAATTCATCTGAGTAAACTATCAATTCCCTTACAACAATAGACAAAATTCTGCACTCCTCTTTTAACTTTCCCCTGGATACAGATGAAAACTTTCAGGTGGCAGATCTTTATTTTTCTATAAGCTGTCCAAATAGTTTAGAATTATGAAAAATTTTCTTTTCAGGAGAGTGGAATGATTTGAGTTGAGCAATTTTATATCCTTGGTTTACAAAAGATAAATTATTCCTGGAAGCCTAGGACCATGGAAAAGAACAACAGGCACCAAGAGCCTCAGTGCTCTAAACACAGGACACAGTTGTGTACAGAAGGAATTTGTAAAGTTATGTACAGACAGAATGACTTACATGAAAAAAATCAATGGATGGAATTCATACCTGCTCCAATTCCAGAGCCTTGTGTGGGATGATGCTAATATAATCTAATAATATCAGGATCAAAGATGAGTGGAATAAAACTTCCAATTTTAGATGCTCTTTATCTGCAGGTGTGAATGTATAATGAATTCTCACCACTGGCTCCTATTATAAATCCAATGATTTTGTACTCTGTGACAGCAGTTTCTACAATTTTCTTTTGGCACAACCTGCTTGGAAGATACGACAAATCTGCGGGGTGCCAAAACGCTTCTCTAAATGATCTACTTTGCAAGACAGCTTCCAAGTGTGACCCTGATGAATCTTATCAAACTCTTGGAATAGAATAAACATGAAGGAAAGAACCCACGTATCATTTATTTAAGTGGGTATTTCATTGGTTTTTTTACATCCTACGGCACAGGCATGCCAAAGGATTCATCCCAGCATTTGGAGCATTTTAAACCCAGGTTAAATAGAAAACCATTACTGGGTAAGATAGAATTGCACTGTGGCTATTTTTGAATCCTGCTGCCTCAGACAAATGCAATGAATCAGTTGATGTCACCTCAATTACCGTGTTAGCTCTAATCAAGGAACTGCTCTTCCCATCCATTCTGTGTAGGGAACTCTCTGAACTAGGTGGCAGATTTTCCAGTGGACAAAGTCACCCTCTGGCAGTTTACAAGGGGCAGGATTTGACAGAATAAGGCTGGATGACTCTTTTTAAATTGAATATCTGATCATTTGAATGCTACAGGAAGCATTTCATTGCCATTCATAGTGATAGCTCAATGTTTAATTGGGGAGAAGATTTTATGTGCAAAAGCTACACAAACATAGGGAGGGGATCATTACACATCTGCCAAAATACTGCTTGGAATGAAGGTAGATTCCAGTTTGCAACAAATTTTCCAAAGGCTTCTCATTTTTTCAGCTTATCATGCCATGCCCTGCTGCAAACACCAAGGACTGGACAGCGAGGACCAGCAGAATGCACAGAGAAGGTTCCTGAGTACACAGGTACAGGGAAAAGTGAGCATGCAGAGAGTGAACTGGGGTTGTTCCCTTCCTCCACTCTTGGTCTAGGAGCCCTTCCATGTGCTGTGTTCTATTTATTATTTCTGCATTGCATCAGGGGGGAAATATTCACACTGAGCCACAGGGATTAAAGACTGAAGCTCTAGAGAAGTCGGATCACATCCGTCATATCCAGCTGTTTTCAATTCCAACACCTCACACCTGCTTTTATTTATTATTCCTGGGCTAGACAAGACAGGGCTCATTTTTCAGTCTTTACAAGCTTTCCTAGAAGAGACACAAATCAATCTATTTCTTCCCCTTTTGCCTCTGCAAGAGAACATAACAGCAAACTCCTGACACTGTGCAGAGCTGACCTACAGAAGCCACTCACAGCCTGAGGCTGGACAGCTCCCTCTCCTCTCCCAGCATGGGGACAATGGCCCAAAATGGAACAGAAACATCATCAATTACAGAAATCTGTGTCAGCACAGACTCTTAACCCCACTTACTCCCACAGATTTCAACTGCCTTGCCTTCCTCTTACACTGGAGATGGACTCAAGAGGTTTGGATGGTGGTGAATGAACAAAGAGATTCATGGAATACTTTAAGTAATGGGTTCTCCACTTGTACTCATTTTCAGCTTCCATTCCTGGAGACTGTTTGCTGGCAATCCATCTGAATCACTTTCTGACTCTTTATCTGGAAATCACACTGCCTGAGCATTTGATTGTCCTTTTTATCAAATACTTTTTCCAGAGAGGGACTCACAAGTCTTAAATTAGGATCTTTATAACTAACTGTTCAAGATTAATAATCCAGACACTTTTAAAATGCAAGCCAAATGTCCCAGGCGTCCTTGTGCTTACTGCACCAACACTTCCACAAGTGCTGTTGTTCCTCTCACACATCTGGCAGCACACCAGGTTATTATTTGATGGAGCAAACTTGTGTCTTGATAGCAATTCATCCACCTCATTTTTTGAATCAGCCAAGTATATAGAAAACCTTCCCACACCAAAGAAACAGGCCCTTAAGTTCTTAAAACATTTGAAATTCTTGCATGAAATTTAGCACTGAAACACAAAGTATTATCATCTGTAATGAAATGTGTTAGGAGATGCTGAATACACTTGCTTTAAAAGGCAACTCTGCCACATTACTCATTAAAAAATCAAGGATATTCCATAACAAGAACAACTGTCACTCTGAATTCAAAACTAAACTGATTCCCTAAAATTTGAAAGCCTGTAATAAAACATACCTATAGCTGCCATAACACTGATGTGCTGTAAATCCACCCAGTTTTGGGAAGAGCAATGCACACTTACAGACAGACATCAAGGCAATTGCCCATGATACAATGTTAAAAAAAATAGCTTGTACGTTTTGCAGTAGCATCAAGTCTCTATTCAAGTGTAAAAAAATTAATTGACTCCATCTGTATTGGCCTAATGACTGATTAAATGACTAATCACGGAAGTCTTAATTAAAATCATTTTTCTGTACAGAAGAGGATGGAGGGAGGAAGGCAATCATTAATGTGTTCTAATGTATGTCAGATTCCATTTGTGCCTTTTCCTAACAGCCACCAAATGAGTAATTACACACAAGGTCATTCTGTAAACTTTGTGCTCACAGGCACTGATTGGATCTGGGTTCTGCACAGGGCTGCTGCTTCCCCATCACAGAGCAGGTAATTATTAGTGCTCAGCATAAATAATAAAGGAAGCTGACATTTCCTCTTCCATCACCAGCCAGCCCAGATTCATACACAACTTCCATCCACTGCTGGTGAAGTCCCACACCTCACACACTCCATCAGAATTCAATATTCTCCACGCATTGACAGGCATCCCCATCACACTGGGAAATTCCAGGAATTTTTCCTGCATGAATAAAATGACCAGGCAATTAAAAGAATCCATTTCAAGTAAAGCAGGATGGCAGTAGGAAACTTATTTTAAGTTTTATTTGCCAGCCACCTGACAACCTGATACATAGTGACCTTTGCTATGGAAAAATAACAAGCTGCTCCACCTCAACAGCTGAGAAGAATCTATTTAAAACAATGTATTAAAATGTGCAATGGAATTAAAAAGTGCATCTTGAGACTTTCCACTGGCATGTAACCCTTACACAGCACTTACACTTTTTTATGAAACATTGCATATAAAATATTAAAGTCCAAAGTACAGTTTGCTGAATGCCCTCCTGAAATTCTGGAAATTGTTATTTGCAGCCACAGCAAATCTTCATGCCAGCAGCTGCAACAATTTTCCATATCCCAGATGACAATACATTATCATGTATAAAATAATGGGTTTTATAAAATTAAAATACAATGTTTTAATGGGGAAAAAAGAAATTTTTAGAGCCTTATAACTTCTATCAACAAATGTCCAATTCTACAACTTTCCTTCAAAATCCTGATTTAAACCTGCAGTACTGCTGTGAGCTGCAGGTGCAGAATCAAGGCCAAGTAAGTTCCACTTCTTCTAAAATAACTGAACCAGCATTTGGTACTGGCTAAGTTTTTTCAATTACTGTTTTTCCTAACCAGAAGTATTCTGACCCACAGTCCTGATGAGGAAGATCTCTGCAGAGCCCCTGGAAATGAACATCCTCCTGTGAAGAGACAGTTCAGAGTGCCCAGCTGACTAAAAATAGGGCTCAGAATATGGAGGGAGAAGATAAAGGGACAAAAAATATGAGAAGAATTTTAAATCATTACATGACTCTATAATGTCCAATTACACTTCTAGCATGATTAAGCACTACCCTGTCTAAACCATTCAAAATCATTGAAGTCACAGAACAATGTAAGTAAAGCTACATCAAGCAGCTTCATCCAGATTTCAAGAAAATATGATTTTCAACTGCTCTGAATTAATTATAACACAATCTTGACCCTACTTACCACATAACAGAAGAAAACAAAAAATATGTGACAACAACTCTCTGCTTGCAATAACTGTCAGTGTCACATATGAAAGAAGTTCATTTTACTAATAAAGGAAATGGAATTGAGTGATAGATTTAAAATTAAATTCAGCTATTCTATAAATGTCAATCAGAATTTTAAGGTGGCTCTCAAGGCTTAAAACCAGCACTGAGACTCAAACGTGCCACTCTCTGGGCTTCTAGGGAATTAATAAAGCTCAGTTTCATCTTCCTTTGAAGACACATATATTTAAAACAACCACAAAATCCATCACCACCACACCAGGACACTCCAAAATAAACAACATACAGATGGTACAGTAAATCTTTCAAAACCTGAAGGTATTTTTATGGAATAATTCAACACAATCTGCACTGCTCTGCTAATGCAAATGCAAACTTGCACAACTACCTAAATTACAGGGTGGTGTGCCATTCTTAATCTTCTCAGAAATGTAGGAGTTCCTGTTTCAATCATTTCTATTGTTTGAAATACACCTGGTGATAATGGAGCGGTGCCACTGCAGGCAGAGAGCAACTTCTGGGTGAAGCTAATTAATAACTCAGTTCTTGCTGCTGGTTGGAAGAGATCAGCAGTCAGAGGGGAGGATGGAGGTGGGAAAGAGCTGAGAGGAGCCTCGGTGCCCTGTCTGAAATTCAGCACTGTGCTTGGTCTGAGTACATTGATTATTTAGGTTACTGCTGGTCTTTAATGGGGTAAAATATTTAAAAGTCAAGCATTTCACTTGTTTCATTTCAGGGGCCTCTCAGGTAGATCCCCTCAGCACTCAAGGACAGACCCTTCCCACCACAATGTGACAATCACAGGCCATCCAAGCTGGGTGAAAAACACCCTTTGTACTTCTATAAGTTCTGGAAAGTACTAAGAAATCTTATGCTCAAAGACCAACCACAGAGGAGGATGGTGTCTTGTGAAGGCACCTCCAGCTATTCTAGATCCATGAATCTAGGAATTTGCAACTCTTTAGGCCATGTAATTGTATAAAACAAATAGGTTCAGCCTAAAGGGTTTGAATGCATCCAAGTGATGCCATTTAAGAAAAAAAACAGTCTATAATCAATTGCCTGGTCACAAGGCAAAAATGAGGGACACAGCTACTGCATGTGGTAAATTGAGCTTTTCTGAGTGTGCTCTAAATGGTTCATGGAATCATGGAATCCCAGAATGGTTTGGGTTGGAAGTCTGGGAAGTTCATCCAGTTCCATCCCCTGCCATCAGCAGGGATTCCTTCCATTATTCCAGATTCCACACCTTGATTTCTCTGATTTGCCAGTGCACATTGTCCCTTCTCTTGTGACCTAAACATGACTTCCCATACTGGTTAAAGGTGAGAAAACATCTTGTCTGTGACAGAGAATCTACTGCAGATCAGTGGGCCCAGCCTGATTAAGCACTGGGACCACAGCCAGTCCTGTTAACATTATTTGATGCTTTGCTGTTGGCTGAACTAGTGGCAAAAATGAAGATTGTCATCAGGGCAGATCTGCTCAAGTATTTTGAGAGCCTGTAACTTATTCTACAGCAGAGAAATGAAAGCAAACACTGAAGAAATTACCAGTAGCAGCCTGGAGTAAAAGTCACTTTCATCACAACCCAAATAATGGGGAAGTTAAACAATACCTTTCTCTGAACTGCTGCAACTTCCATCCATGTCAGAGGATTTCTATCTCCCTGCTCATTTTTTTCAGCTAAGAAATGCAAATGAGCTCTGCCCTATTCTTCTGTTTGTTTTGTACAGTGAGCACAATTTCTGCCTGAACGTCCAACTGTATTTCCATCCTCTTTGTGTCACACAAACCTCATTTACCAGTCATTCTTCTGCACATGAAGAGATCTATAATGAGGAGTCTTTCTGTCATTGCCCTGCTCCTCTGAGTCAGGAATTTTCATTTCCCCCTAATACTTGCTGCTGTAGCTGCAATTTCATTTACTATCATACCACAGCCTTAATGTGAGCACATCTGTGGCTGGAGCATGGAAAAGATTCAGGATTTCTCCCTGAGCTATCGATTAAATGGTTACAAGAAACCAGAGGGTTTATTTACCATGCTCCCACGTGGTTTTTATAAAAAGGAAGGTTTATTCACTGTACTTGGAATGACAGTTTATTCATCCAGTTACTTAATTCTCCCCTATCAAGCAGAAAAAGGTTACAGTAGTGTTGTTTTCAACCAGCAAAATGCACTGAAAATCTACAGCTCAGGTTAACTTCTGATCTATTAATGCCACAAAGGCTTATTATATACTTTCCACCCCAAATTCCATCCTAAATTTTCAATAAAGTCAAACTAGTGGGTTGTGATGGTGATTTGATTTGCCTTTTATTTTTTTCCTGGATAGCAGGGATTTTCAGTGATCAAGTATACAATAATTTTAATATTAATTAAATAAACAATTAACTTTGCCATAGTTCAAACCACCATTGCAAAACTTGACCAACCTAATAATAAAAAGAAAAGGTTTTCCTCTCTAGGTAATTCTTTTCTTTTTAGCTGTCTACATCCTATGCTATGCAATTTTGCAAGTTTATTTCAACACACCAATTTTCAAGTGGCAAAGTTAGGTGTAATGGCAAGGTTAGATACTCAAGTCTCATCAGAGCAGACTGTAAAACTTAGCTGAAAAGGTTTTCTCACCTAAAAACCATGTAAAATAGATTTGATGACAATTCTAAAGGTGTGGTGAAACCCTTTCCCCAACCTACTTCATTTGAATGAAGGGAGGGAGAAGCTCTACTAAAACAAGAAAAACACTTAAAACCCCCACCCAAGCACCAAAAACCCCAGCAGCAAAACATCTCTAAAGTGAAGGGCTGAAAAATGTTATTGCAAGCACAAGCCCAGGCTCTAAGGAAGTAAGAGCAGTAAAATGTGGAGGGCAGTGTGACCCCCACAGTGCCCAGGCAACCAAAACCTTGACCAAGGCACAGCAGCAGGAGGGGAGGTGCCTTGCAGGGGGAGGAATGTGCTTTGGGCAGGCAGCAGCCTCCAGCTGAGCAGCAGCAATCCTGGTTCACACATACCTGCTGCCTTCCCTCTTCTCCTGCGAGACTGTCATCTTCTCAGCTTTCTCAGCAGATATCCTGCCACTTGGCTTTTTGCCTCCTTTCTGCAGAGAAAAAAAAAAAGTATTTCTGTAGTGCTTCGGGGAAGTGCCAAAAATGGTGTAATTTATGATGTGCTAGTGTTTTCCTTTGCATTCTTAAGTTAAGAACAAATGCAAAATCATCAGCACTTGACTATGGTGGATTTTGATTTACATACATTAAGATTCTCTTGTGATTTCCTATTATTTATTTCTGTAAACAAAACTGGATCCTGGTCGCTAAACTATCAGCATCCTCTGAAGTGTGAAGACAAAAGCCAGAATGTACAACTTAACAGTCAAAAGAATTGGAAACCAGAAGTTGGAGCACTTTATCTGATCTGAGACTCTCATCTGTTCTTCCTTTTTGGAACCCTCTTACTGGGAGTGAAGTAAATAGTTCTCTATAAATAGTAAATAGTTATCTATACCTGAACTTTGGGAATTGCCACATAGTTCTTTCTCAGTTTGAGTAATAGTGTCTAGGCTTTTCCCCTAGAATTTTCCCAATACATTTTCAGTTATTTTCTGAACAATTTATTTTCTGGAATATTTCCTAGAACTAAATGCATACACCATAGCTTTGCTCATTTTAGTGTATTGTATCCATGCAAACACAGTATTTTGCACTAAGGTTGGCACAGACAGAAGCTTAACAGCTTTTACTTTTCTTCCTTTCCTGAAATCTCTTCAGGATCCCACTGTAAGAAGTACTGCAAAGCCTGAGGAATTCTGTTGGCAGAATTACACAAAATTGGAAGGATTTTTTTCCCCTTTCCAGTCAGGTGTAACAGAACTGATTCCACCTTGCATGGTTTTTGTCACAACCAAAGCACTGAACAATCATGGAACACTGTGACCCCTCATGATAATTTTATACCAATACACCCTGCAGGAACCAAAATTCCCCTATTAATTAACTTCTATTCCCCATGAGACCTGCAGAGAGGCTGCTTTGGTCACGTTCTTAATGGGTGGGAACTTGCAGAAGCATTTCATAACACAAACCAGAAGCCAGGAGAATGTTTGATAGGTCATCCCCCATCCTGGCAGGAAGGCCTGGTGTTGGAAAGCTGTTGTTTAATATGAATCATTAATAGCACTGCTTGCCTCAAATTTTGTGGGGTGAAATGGAGAGAAAGCTCATGTTCTACTGCAATGCTTTATCTGAGCTAGAAGACCTTAAATAAGAACTTTGCAGTTGGCAGTGCTGCAGTTCCCTCCACAGCACCATAACTTTATCATTATATGGTGTGATAAAAGTTAAGTCTTTGCCTCTGCAAGGACATTAAATAACATCTTTCTCCCCATTAGCTTTTGCTGTAGTAGCAGTATTTATTCTCTGGGCAATGAGTGAGAACCACACTCCTTACAGAATAACTCCGGGTTCTTAATGCACTAACAGTTTCAAAAAGGTTCCTGTGACACTAAATTTAATGTGTTTTTAATATTATTATATTATTAATTGATAGCTCTTGTTCCACACACTTTTAAAGGAAATGTTTAACAGCCTCTTAAACATCAGTGAAGTCCTACGTGTGGGTAATAAATTTATTTAAAAAAAAATTCTTCATGCCAATCTTTAGCTGAAATAATCTCAAAATAGGCAGTTCAAAGAAAGGTGTTTAGGATCAATTGTTTTGAGGTCCTGACAGGATTTTCCCATTGGTCCTCTCAAACCTTACACACCTCCAGAGACAGTTCAGTGGTCCCACATTACATAGCACAGGACTTTCAAATGAAAGTGTCTTATGCTGAGCATTAAAATAAATTCCTGTTACACATGCTTTCAAGTGAAGCTAAAGCATCCAAATCAGAGAATCATTCCTTAAATACCCCCCTCATGTTAATTTTAATTACAACCATTATTACTACCAGCAAGACAAGGCTCATGTGCCACCTTTGAGGGCTGAGTGCCAGCAGAATGACTCCTTCCATAACAACCCTTCAAGATAGGGCAGCCTGACCTCTCTGGGAGTGAAATATCAATTAATTATCTTTTTACAGCCAATTCAATTACAGCACACTAATCACTTGTGTAGGACATCAAGCCAGGAGTTGAGGGTGGGTGAGTGGGTGGGGAGAGGAAGGAAAAAACATAGGCAGGGAAGGACCTTGAGTGAGGCTGATGGGGCAGTAACCCCACAGATGCAGCTGGAATGTTTGTTAACATCCCACAAGGAGTTATTATCTATTTGTAGCAGAATAAATGCTGCAAAAATCATCTTAATTGAACTGAAGGTTTTTAAAAAGAAAGAGTTATTGGTCTTAGGGGTAATAGACATTTCATTTAAAGGTGACCAGACACACTGCATTACTCTTTAATGGAGGAGTCAATTCACCAAAGAGCTTTGTTCATTCAGGAAAAAAAAAAAAAGAAGATAAAAGATGATCTATTCAGCAGAAAGCAAAATATATTTAATTTGTGTTAAATGAACTAGTATTAACTCAAGTTACCAAGGACTATTTCACTACTGTACTGATGCCAAAGAAAATTATCAAGTGTGATGTATCCACAGTAATGCACTCAGCAGAAGTGCAGTATAGAAGCAAACATGTTTTAATTTATGACCCCATTAGCATTGCTACAGAGGCCAAACTTCTGAGAGCATGAATAAACACGTTAGGATATGCAAACAACCCCCAAACCTGACTCTATTTCATTGATGGCATTGGCAAAATAAAACAGGGAGGTGGGTGTAAATCCCTTCTGCCAGGTAACAAGGGACAGGACAAGCTGAAATGGCCTCAAGTTGCACCAGGGGAGGTTTAGAAAAATTAGGAGACGTTTCCTGGGGCTGACCAGGCAGCTGGATGGAGTTCCCATCCCTCCAAATGGTCAAAACACTGTGGGAGGTGAGGCCATGCTTTGGTGGTGAGCACAGTGGAGATGTTGGGTTCATTGCTGGTCTCGATCTCTCCCAGCCTCAACAATTCTGTGATTCTGTGATTTCATCATGATTGTTCACTGCCTTTACACTTTTTACCACAATCCTTAGGAACTAAAATTGAATTTGAGAGGTTTTAGTTGAAAAAAATATTATATTACAGCAAAGAATATGAGAATCTTCTATTTTTTACCTTAATTTTTCTTTTTTCTCTGTATAGCAACTTCAGCTCACTAAAGATATTTTTTGTGAGAATGACTCTCATCCATATTAAAGCATTCTGTGGAAACAAAGACTTCACTCAGGGGGAGGGTTCATCAAACTCACTAAAATGATAATCATTTAATAAAAGTAATGACTAGTCTGTATTTGAAATATTTTCCCAGGCAGCACTTTTGCATATTGTGTATTCCAAACAAAGTGCTGTTGCATAATCATTAACTCTGCACCATGGAGCTCTTATGAAGAAAATAATGAAGATTTTAGTAAAGTAAAGAATATCAAGTTTTCTTATGGATAGAAAACACACCTGAGTGTCCACATAAAATATAGGAGAGAGTTTTGCTGGAGTTCAGAGTAGCCACAAGGGTTTGAGATGTTTAAAGGAAAAGCAATATGTTATTTTATCCTGAGAAAAGCAGGGCTAGAAGGAAGCAATATGTCCAGCATCACTCAGAGGATCTGGGCTCAGAGCTCAGGCCCTCTCTTTGCCTGCCATTCCCGTGTCACAGCCAGTGCATTATGATGTTACACCAAGCAGCCTGAAGGAACCACCCCAGAAAAATTCCTGCAAACATCCAAAGGCCCAGGGAAATGTTAAATACAACACAATGGCTGTTGAACCTGAGAGTCTGCCCTGTGCAGAGTGGTTTCAAACTGCAAGGATGGAAATCTCTCTCAGCAATTAGAGGAAAAATGTCTCCAACTCCTTTCTTTATGGTCAATATAATGTAAGGTTATCTTCAAATGCCAGATTTATTTTTTTAAAGTGTTCTCCAATCCAGTTTGAAAAGAATTGTTTGAGACATACAGGCTGCAGCCAGCAGACAATAACAGTCCTGCAATTACCAGCACCTGCATTCCAATTCAGTGGATTGACATTCCCGAGGGGCCGTGGCAGATTCCCTACTGACAACAATTAGCATCAAAATGTTCCCCAGTGTAAAGCTGTGGGTGGGAATTACAAAAGGTTAACAGACTAAATATAAAAATCTTTTTGAATATAAAATCAATGCGCTTTGTTACCAAAATCTGGGTACTGTAATTTAACCAAAATAGGGATTAGAGTCTCTGGCAATCTTCCATGTGTGTGAGCTTGGCTTTTCTTTAAGCAAAATGCTAAGCAGCCGATCTGAAAATTTAAAACAAAACAAACCCAAGAGCCAAAGGAAAGCATTCTATAATTTTGGGGTTTTTTTTCATTTTCCTTAGCACCAAGAGGAACACCACTCCTCGAGGCTCACAACGATCCTGTTACATGGTCAGACTCAAAATACCAAATTATTTTAGTGCATGATTTAGAGAGGGATATGTGTCAAAAGTGGTCAGAAAAAAAAAAAGAGTGGTCAAAATCAGAGGTTTCCTTACTCAAATGAGTTCTAATAACACCGTTTTCTCCAAAGGTCATCACTACATTAATATATGCATATTTTCAGAAGTGGCTTCTAACTCTCTGTAGTTACCAGGGGCAATGAAAAAAACTTATATGTTTTTATAATGCTTGGAACCACAGCCTTGCTTTATTTAGACTCATGTTACAAGCAGAACAGATGAAAAAAACACTGGTCATCAAAACATTGAATTTGATGAGAATATGGAATTGTAACAGATTTCTACACAAAGGATGTTCACTAAAAATAAAGAGTAGATAAATTTAAATTCATCTAGGTTGTCCTTTGTGTTTTTGATTGAGAGGATAAGTGGTCATGCAGGAACATTGGATCTAGATAAACTCAAAGTAAGAGCTTGTATATGAAAGCTTAATTCCTGTTACCAACCAAGAAATCATCTTTTATACAAAATAGTTAACAAGTCTCAGAATAACAGCGTGGGGAATTTCTCCTGGGCTGTGGAGGCTGCAGTAAAGCTGAGCAGGTACAAGATTTTACAGTGAGAGTCTGACTCCAAATTGATGCCTCATTACACTGAGTTAACGTGGATGTGCTTGGCACATGCTGGGACCCCTCTTATCCCAATCAGTGCAGCAGCTCCTGCTCTCCTCACATCTCTGAGAGAATCAGCATGTTCAGGACCAGCCCAAGGATTCTAATTGCTAAATCAGCAAACATGTTAATCATCACTTTGTTGTGAAATGAGATTACAGATGTGTACGAGAGATTATAGAGGGGAATCTGACAAATTGATTTAGCTGCTATTTCAACACAGGGCTGCAAGGTGCTTTTCATAATTATATCTTTCTAGCTATAGTTCTGTAAGGCTCCCAGTGTGCAAACAGATGTCTGAAAAGTAAAATACCATGTGAGGTAACCCTGATGTTGTACAAGAAACTAAACAAGCACAGCACACACACAAAGATCTGTAGGTACACATTCATACATATGCGTGGTGCATATTGACCTGTCATGACAGGATCATAATTATTAATTATTTCAGAAATTGAGTAGAGAATAAATCACCTGCACAGACAGAGGGTTACCCAGGGTGTGCCTTACTCCACACGCAAGCTTTAGTTCTACATTGCCAAACCCTCAGATTACTTGGAATGAAGTAGAGGAAGATGCAAGCTAGGAGGGACTGAAAGGGACACATTTAATTCCAACAGCAGAAAGACAATAATGGGTTCTTGGTTTTGTCAAAATACAATTTTTGGTGTGGTCAAAAATTAATTATAGATAGGGGTGGTAGTTGTTAATTTACACCTACTACAGACAGGTCTGAGCTGCTACAGAGAACCAAAGTCATTGTGCCTGGCCATGTGATTGTATGGGATCTGTGGTCCTGACACGTCTCCAGGGAGGTAAATGTGTATATTTAAATTCACAGAACTTATGTACACTAAGACTAATTTGTTCTTTCAAGCAGCCACTGTGTGGTGCTGGGAAATCCGTGGGAAGCAGTGCCTGAGGGAGGGCTGCATGCACAGCTATGGAATGCCTGACCCTGGGCTCCAACAGGGTCTCATTATATCCAAATAAATGTCTTTCAGACCCTTAGAGAGCTCAAAGGGAAACTATTAAGAAAGTAAAGTTATTGTAGACACTTTCCATACCAAATTTACATATTGTTGCTAATGAAGAATTATTTATTCCTAGAGTACATTAATTTACATGAGTCCAAAACTTAGTATTTCTTTTTTCATGTCATATGTGGAGAAGTCAGGCTTCATTACTTTTGAAATATGGTAATTACTATGGTGATGGCTTCATGCAAAATTCCAGACAAAATCATCAAAATTACAATACATTTCTCTGGGCTAAAAGAAGCAGACCTGTTTGCTGAAATGCAGGCCACATAACAACAAGTTTGAATAGTAAAATAGAGGGGAAACCTCATAACAGCTGAAGTTATTATACATATAATGACTGGACATGGGTCTCAGTGCTCTGGGCTGGGAGACAAGGTGGGGACTGGTCACAGGTTGGACTCGATGCTACTGGATGTCTTTTCCAATCTAAATGATTCTGTGATTCCCTTTGCCCTAACCCAGGAAAATGTATGAAATGTGAGATTAAAAATAATTGGATTCTGCAGTAATTCTTTATTTATCACTGCCCGCAAGAAAGAGGGGGTAGAGTCAAAACCTTTTTTTCAGCAGAGTAGTTGTCTGTAGTGGGAATTACTACCAAGTGTTCAAAGTCTCTCTTGATCCTCAGGCTACCTCGAGTGATGATGTCAAGTTTTGGCACTGAGGGCTTCAGAGAGATCAGGAAACACCTTTGGGGGAGTGGCTTTGAAGCAGGCTCAGAGGGGCTGACACAAAATAGAAAATAAATCACGTCAAGCCTTGATCACGCAAACTCCAACGTCAGCAGGAAAATTCCTGTTGACTCCAGACATGAGAAGGATCAGCTCTTCAACAATGAAGCCCCAAAAGAAAAATCAGTAATTCTAAAAGAAAAAAAGAGTGCTCCCTAATTTGTTTAGAAATCCAGTGATCAGGGTAGGGAATTTTGGTTTTGTTTTTAAACATAATTTCTTGCATTTTTGTTTCAATGGAAAGGATCCTCTAAGAAGCACAGTCTTATTTCTGAGATCAAATCCTTATTTGAATAAGGAAAAAAAAAAATCATTCTTGCCATCCATGAAAAATGTTCCTGCTTGTTCACTGACAGCACCAACACACATGGACTGACCCATCACATTTTCTTTTAAGATATTCTCTCTCTTGGAAATACAAGTGGTGAGTCAGTTGTTATGGTAACTATTTTTCTTTTTTTTTTTTTAGTTTTTAACTAACATATGACAGCCTGTGTGTCATCTGATGCTGTTCCTGAATTCAGTTACACACTCACTTTTGTCAAATAGTCTAAAAAAGGGCTTCTTGGACGAAGAAATCGTAGGGAGAAAACAGGATATTTTCCCCCATGCACATGGTTTTAAACCATGAAACCACTGATTATGTGATTAAATTTAGGCAGCCAGTCAACTTTTTCTAGTTCAGAGCTATGACATGATGACGTAAAGAGTAATTCTCATTTGTCACCTTTTTTATTAAACAAGCTGCTGATGATTCCATGTGCTCCACTCTTGGAAATCCAGTCTTGTTTGTCCTGTCTCCTGGCTAGGCAGTCATTTGAACATTTATCTGAGCTGTGATCTGCTTCACTGACCAACTATAATTATCAGTGATTACATCACCTGAGTCGGTTTGGTTTCCCACTCAAGTCCAGTGTTATCAGTTATGTACACTGATATTGCAAAATGTAATTGGTACTGGAATACTCACAACTGTAAAAGAAAGAAGGGATCTGTTCAGTCCTAATGGACATTCAGAAAAGAATCTCAATTAGAGATTTAGCTTTTAATGGAACTCAGTGGAGATAGTGGGCGAAGGATGAAAAAACATCCAATGCTGGTAAGTTTGAAAAAGATGGCAGAATACTTAAGGACAATACTTGGACCTAAAAACAGTAGAAGGCAAAACTTGAACTTTTTACAGCTCCAACCTCCTGAACAATGACCCAGTGATGTGTTTGAGTTGGCTCCACACCCCAGCTCCGTGCATTCCCAGACCTGGTTTCAATTGCAAGCTTGTTACTCAGTCTTGTAAATTCCCGTAAATTTGAGACACATCGGACCAGAACATTCTTCAATCCAGAAAAATGAAAAATATTTTTGCTGATGCAGCAGAAATGTGATGATATGGAGCAAATGCAAACCAGAAGGATTACAGTGATCTGGGCAAGCAGCAATATTATGTCACTGCAATCAGTGCCTAGAAATTGTTTTCTTTATTGCACTGTAATATCTTGTAATAACATCAAGAATCTGGAGGAGAACATTCCTCACCATGCACGCATTGCTTCCATCAGTGTGGCAAACTGAAATAACCAAAATTGCTGCTCTAAGACTGTTTAGCAATGGATCTCATCCTACTTCAAGCAGCCTTGGAAAATAATCAATACCTTAACAAGAAATGCCAAAGTACATAATGAGTGATAAGAAAAAGAGGAAAAAAGAAAATAAAAAACCTAAAGAGCTGCAAGTGGAGGTCACTTGCTTGGCCAACAGCATGAAACTACCAGAAATTAATTTGTAAGCATTAAGATATGTTATTAAGTAGTGACAAAAGAGGCTTTCCCATCAAATAACATCAAAAACATCTTCATTGGGCTTGGATCTCATTACCTATTTGAAATATGAAAACCATCCATATTTAAACTGTAGCTACACAGATATTATTACTAAACAGCAAAGCCTCTTGGAACTCTTTCACTGACAGTTCATCAATATTGGATGAAACTGGATGATTCTCCATCACTGAATGATTATAGCCATACCACAGGCAGTGGTGTGTGAATGCCTAGAGGATCTCATCATTTACCCATCAGCAGAGGTTTATTCCCAAGGTATTTTGAGAGTTAGCCAACATTTCTCTCCAAAAGCAGAGATGAGAAGAATCAGAAGGGAAATCAGTACAGCAATGCCCAGAGAAAAGATCTTTGAAGAGATTTGAATAGAACTTTCTGTTCATTCTTCATTTTCCTTTTTCTTTCCCTTCTTTTCTTCAAGTCCTCCAGGTGTCTTCCCCACTCTTTCTGCCCCCCCAGCTTCACTTACCTTCCAGTGCCAATTTTCCCAATGGCTCGGGCCAAACTGAATTCAGTGATTAGTGAGCTCTGAAAAGCCCCAAAGTTTGCCTGGCACGAACACTCAGAAAGGACAAAACACAATCACATGCACAGTTACACACCCCCGAGCAGTGACACCAACACCAGAAATAGTTGAGTGCCCGTAAGAACAGGATGACTCCAATCCCCACAACAATCTTTAGCTCAGTGAACTATGCAAAACAATGACTGGATTTTGTTTTGAAGTCCTAATATTTAAAGCCAAACACATTTTCTACATTTTCTCTCCAATGTCATCTTTCCAAAAACACCAAACTGCCTCCTCCTAAAGTGCTCTTTTTCTGTTGCAACATATGGTGCCCCATCCAGAGAGTCACAAGATATTTTGTTTCTAATTGATTAAATTCATGAGTCACACGCAGGATTTGCACAGAGGTTGCAAATCAACTGGTTGTTTTTCAGGGCTTCCACACAGTAACACAGGTGGGACAGTCACCTCTGCAGCCACAGCTACCAAAAAACTCCTCAGAAGCATCACATTTGAAACTTAAAATCAAAGTCTTCTGATTTTATTTCATAGCCAGGAGGATTTTGTGGGGGTTTCCACCTAACCACCCCAAACTTTCTGTTGCAATTAGGGCATCAAGAGAAAGTGTAATGTACCCAGTGTTATGGTCTGGGAATTCCAATGTTGCAAATCCCACAATATAAATAAACAGAACTCAAATCCACCACCTTTAGAACCTTAAAAAAAATTAGCCAAATCATGTGTTTCTAAAGGACAAGTGAATTTTTTAACACTCAGCTTCTCACTGCCTGGAGTAGCAGTGCTGGAATTTGTTCTCCAGCACCAAATTCCCAGGTTAAAAAGGCTGTTCAATCACCACAAATTACAGATCAGACAGAACATTAAATCAGGAAAAAATTAAACATTTCTGCCTCCACCATCTGCTTGAATGATTTGTAAAATGTGAAAAGGATTTTGCGTGGACATAAAAGCCTACATGCCTGAATATTCCTGATTTTCCCTGAAAGTAGAACTCCCACAGTTTAAGGTCATGTAGCTGCTGAATTTATGGGACCATTTCACATGCCAAAGTTGTTACTGAAGGTCCTAGCAGTGTTTCTGAATATCAGTGAAGGGTATAAAGTCTGGGGTCCAGATTTAATATTAGGCCCTATTTAATTCTTGATAAATGAATTGGGACGGCAGAAATTATTAACTTGAACTGTTTTGATCTTATTGCACACCACTGTGTTTTGCCTGAATAAAATAACTGAGCAGAAACCCCAGGAGGGAAAGATTTCTCCTACAGAATGGAATCAATGTCAAAAAATTATTTTGTTTGTATTTATTATGAGGAATTCAGCACTCTGCTGAAAAAAGTCCTGCCTCTTTGTATTATAAAGGCTGTTTCTTATACTCCCAAGTTATTTTACTGTGATGCAAAGATACTTCTTTATTTTTCAGTTAACTAGAAAGCTGAGCAGTCGACTAATCCATTATCTTTACTCACCATGCTGGCTGCTTGAAGCATCTCCTGCTCTATATTGGGTGTCAGACCCAGATTTTGGCTCTGTCTCCCTTAGGGAATGGCAAATCAGCCAGTGCAAAACCAGAATTGCTAATGACAGAAACAGG
Organism: Chloebia gouldiae; assembly: GCA_003676055.1. NCBI lineage: Eukaryota > Metazoa > Chordata > Aves > Passeriformes > Passeridae > Chloebia > Chloebia gouldiae. Next base: position 594,619 of record QUSF01000079.1, read on the forward strand.
AGATTTCAGTTCCCAGCTTCCAGATGCAACATATGTCAAAAGATAACTTATATGCTCAGAGCCAGGGAGAGAAAACAGTTTTGACATTTTTGTTTGTTTGTGCTGATGGGTTTTAAATCTTAATTAAGTCCAAATATAAGGAAAAAATTCACCATGACATCCATTAGGTGCTCAGTATATTAAATTTACAGCAGGGTATCCAGCAGAAAACATACATTAAGCATCATATTGAGAACTACCTCTCCAACAACTTAAATCTATTAGATTGTGTCAGACTGGAGATGGAGCTGACAAATGGGAATTTAGAATTCATTTAGGACTTCTTGTGTTTTCCAAGTCTTTTGAAATGCTGCACGAACTTAAAGCAGTGACTTTCCTAATAAACAAAGAATCAAGTTTCACAGCTTCAAAGAAATATTTCACTGTAGGGTCTATTTAATCTGGTTCTGTACTTCAAATAATTATTGTAGAGTATTTACAATTCTGACATCAGCTATTATCCTTGACAAGGAAAAAAAAGAACAACATTGCTATAAAATACAGGGAGAAAGCTAATGCTGGATGAGATTTTTGAAACACGTTTTGGTGAGCTTTAAAGGTTCCTGGCTTCTTAAAAGTACTGATATATCCAGCAGTTTCCAGGGACTTCAATACTTCAGAAACCAATGATTAATTTAGGACCACAAATCTGTGTAGAAGAATGATTTTTATGGTCCTAATTATTGAAGAGAAAATTTGCTGTAGTTCCTTGAGACTCCTTCCTTGATCTGGAAACCACCAGTTGGGGCTTGGGAGGGCAGTGAAAAACCTGAACTCTTTAAAGGCTGAAAATATACTATAAAGGTACATTTGACAATCACAAAAACACCTCAGCATCCAAAAAAGTATTTTCTACCATTTTTGTTGTGTAACACTTTTATACAGTTGCTGTATACACTGTATACACTGCTGTGCAGTGGTAAAGCGAACCTGTCTTCCCAGAGGGATGGAAAGAAGACACACATTCATTTCCTTAAAAGCAGTTTCTTTACAAAAGCCAAGCTATCTCTCTGCCTGAAATAATTATCTAGATGTTTAAACTGAAGTCCTGTCAATAACCTCAACTTCCACAAAAATGCATTTTAAAAAGATGAAAAGAAAACAATGAAGTTTTTGCAATAAACAGGAATATCATGCTTTCTTAATGCAGAATGTAAATGATTGCACTGCTGAGAAAAGGGAAAATTATGTCTTCTAAGTACCCAATGAACAGGAGTGGAACAAATTTTCTCTCTTCAAATATATCCTTATAGTAATCTGAAGAGAATACTCCCATGATTGTGTAGCGATTTCTTCAAGACCTATTCAATTCCTTATTGTTCAGCTTACAGTGCCAGAAAATAGGGCCTGTTAAAGTTAACATCTGCTAACTAATCATGGAACAGGCCATCCCAACATTCCACAGGGTTTGAACATTGCTATGAATTTTGATTACTATCAACTTTGGCTGGATTAAAGAAGCACTTTACTGTGAGACTTTTGAAACTTACAAAAACTTATTCTGTTAGAGGAAATGCTTCTGAAAAGAAACATTTTCATTCTGGGTTCAGAACATATGACCTAGCATTGTAAGCATGTCTAGTATTAAAGGTAGAAATAAAGCAAACTGGTTAATTATATTTCTCTGATTTTTTTGTTAAATATTTCATTTTAAGAGTGTTAACATCCCACAGTAGATTCTGACATGCAAATATTGTTTGGATAAGCTGCTGTACAGATTGGTTCTTCTGAGTTCCATTCCATGTGTTTTGCTTGCCTGACACTGAGAGTACATCCATATTTGCTGGATTCCCAGGTTTTGGGGTAATTTTCTTTGAGGTAATACATTCATATCTGAGTGAGGCAATCCAAGATGTACCTCTGAGCACCTCCTGCCCAGCTGTGCTCTGGTTGGAGCTGTGTGAGCTGTGCAAACAGAACCCCCCAGATGTCAATTGGATTAGACAAGCTTTCCATGAAGAAGCCATGGATTCCATATCTCTGCACTATTATGGGATTCATTTGTGCTCTCTGCTTGACAAATTACAACCTGCTGAGCAATCCTTTACTGTTTCCAGTTCATAATGTATAATTTACACTAACTGGGATTATTCTCTGACAAACACACAAACTATGCATGCACACTCAGAGCTTGGGTTTTTTTCCTATTTGTCCAACTTTTTGATTCCAAAGTACTTTCCTTTTAAAATTAAAAATTGACAGTATTAAAAGCAAAAACCACTCCCTCATTGCAAGAATAAGAATTCACTGGAAGAATATTGTGGTGGACCATGAATGCCACAATTGGACACCTCACCGTACTTCTGTATTTAATTGGAATGAAACTCTCTCCCTTCAGGAAAGGTCTCTGTCCCTCTTGATCCAAAGAACCTTGTGTTGTGGGAGAGCTGAGCACTCAGAGGATGCCAAACACTCCAGTCAGATGATATCCATCAAAAGAGGCACAGCCAGAGCATTATGTCAGAGCCCTGTCAGTAAGTGGGAGCACAATGAAGGGACGTCCCGGGCACTGAGCCCGTCACAGGTGTCACCTCCACAATCGACCACAGCGCCCCGCCCATCCAACACGGCATTGCTCCCCTGCCCCTTGAACAGAAATACACATGGAACTTAAATTTCGACAACACCACAGCTACATTATAAAGAAGGGATTATTTCAGCCAATTTTCAATAGCAAAGTGGGTGGTCCTCAAGACTTTTTATAAATACCCTTCCAACATTTGTGTGAAAAGTTGAATAGGAGACCACACAACAACCGAGGATTATGTGGCACTGCTCTAAAGGGGAAAGGGAGGAGAATCAAACATTTCTTGCCCAAGGTTTGTTACTGTGGGATACTATTATGTGAAGCCCTTCAGTTCATATAGAACATCGCATTAAATTACATGGCAAGAATGAATAACTGCTTTGTCACATACAGAATCACACATTATTTTGCCTTTTAAAGATTGTGAAAAGTGAAATAGTGTACCAAACTCCATTCTAAAAAGCTTTGGTTATTTAAATCCAGTCTTCATTTCACCCAAGGTATTCCTTTTGCATAGAAGTTTAAAGGTTCCTAAGGCTGCAAAGCCAAGTACCACAGAAGTTTAGGTATGAGCCAATCTAAGTTTCCAGCAATGTTAAAACTGGACACGTAACTGTGCAGCTCAGTCTGATGTCATCATGAACATACAGCCACCATTTTAATGACATTAACTGGCAGCACATCCAGCCAGGACAGGAGAGGTCATGGTCAGGAATATTGGTTTCAGCTCCTGCTGGGAGAAGAAAGTATAGGATTGTATATAAGGGGACAATTCTATTCCAAGATACATGTAACAATCAGAGCTGGCACTGAAATTTAGTGTGAATTTTTCCATTATTGGAAGATTTTAGAGTCACAGCTGAGATGGAAATAATCAGACAATGGTCAAAGTGCAGTCAAAAGTCCAGGTATGGGAAATAAAACAGGTCAGTAACAAAATTCACTGGTTTAATGTGGTCTAAATCCTGTCTAGCCATCAGGCAACATTTTTCCAATCTCAGAGTGCATAAGGAACTAGGCATAAGAATATTTAAAACCTAAAATTACCATTCTTCTATTAAGTTGGATATTTGGCTTTTGGCTTTTATGTGATAATGGCAGAGGTACCAAAAGAAGGTCTCCTCAAATGTGTGTGAACCCAGCTGAAGCTCCAGATGGATTTAGTAGCCAAAGGTGCAGCTTGGTTTACACCTCTAGCAGTTACAGGTGTGCTGAAGATGACAACAAAGACGAGGCACTTTTTTAGAAACACACTTCTGATGCCACATGCTCTGCCCTTCCCTCACCATCCCCCCTAAGCACAGGATGTTTTCCTCAGCAGTTATCCCAGAATAGCTGCACTGATGGTAACTCATGTACAAAATCATTGCAACTTGTGTGTACAAAATCTCTACAAGCAACAACTCAAGTTCCAGGCTCCACTGGCAGCTCCCAGCCTCCTCTGCTGGAGGGGAAGGACCTCCAAAATAGCAGGCAGCCAGTCATACTCCTGGATGGACAGAACAACTGGAAGATCTAGAAAAGACTCACTGTCACTGGAACTGTCTGAAATCCCAGGGGCCTTCATCTTGCAATGGGATGCAGCCAAGTTCTGCCTCCTGCAGGGAGGGAAGAGGCCAGGGGATATAAAATATGCCACCTTTCCCAGAGCTTCCTTATCTCTACCTGTGAAGCATTGTGCCTGCTTTCAATCACTTCTGCTGATTGCCTACTATTAATGTCACTCATTCTCTTAAGCAATTAAGCCACCTCTTTCTTAGATGTGCCTTTGTCTCTCCCTGGCACATTTCCTTGTCTAATCCTCTTTTCCAGATGGCATAAGGACGCGAGATAAGTGTTGCTAAAAGTTGCTTAGCAATGCAACACATGCAAGGTTTGGAAATGCTGACGTCCACACAAGCACTATCTCTACATCACACATTTCTGCAGAGAAACAAAGGCGTGAACACCCGCAGTGACACGGGGGCCTCCAGAAAAAGAGCCACCGGTGCCCAGAGGGAGCAGGGAGAGGGAAAAAGGGAAAGCTTCGAGCTCCCAGTGATGGGATGAGTTAAACTGCAGGGGGTTTGTTGGTGTTTGCCTTGGATTTTAAGCCAGAATTGGAAATTCTGCTTTAAACACATAAAATCCTCATGTTTTGGCAAGGCCCTGTGTTTTCTGTGATTCAGAGGTACAGCATGCCACGAAGTCACTGCAAGGGGCTGCTAGAGACCACACCAGAAATGGATGCTCCATCCCTGGAAGTGTCCAAGGCAAGGCTGGACAGGGCTTGGAGCACCCTGGGATAGTGGAAGGTCACTGCCTGTGCCAGGGCTGGAACTGGATGGGCTTTGAGTGGCTCCCAACCCAAACCAGTCTCTGTTCTGTCACTGGTTCATGACAAACAGGAACTGATAAAAGCAAAGCTGTTTATCATCCCTACGACTCTTGCTATCAACCCTAAAAATCCTCCTTTCCTAAGAATCACTGATGGGGAATTTATTCCTGCATCATGCAATTCTGGATTGTTTCTAAACTCTGTTTCTAAACCATTCTTTATATGGAATTTATTTAAACTACAATTAAATGTTACGGGTAATAAATAAGAACATTTATTACATGAACAGTAGTAATTTCACAGGGTCATATTATCATATTAATTTATTTCTGCAGCAGCCTACGAAAACAGGTTGGCATGACTCATTTTGTGTTTGAAAAACCTGAGATGTTACGAATTTATTCATCATGGGGAACAACTTTGAAACAGCTAGTTCTGAGAAAACAACTGAACAGTAGTAAATTAACTACAAAAATTCACAAGTAGGTTTACTCAGGGTAGTCTCTTACTAACCAGAATTTAGTGATCCCCTCCAAAAGCCATTAAAATAGAGGTCAACACTTACTAGTGGGGAGATTAATTCATGGTTTTTAAATCAGAAATAGTTTTATTTCTATTTTTTACATCATCTATCCTTATGTTGTAATCATAACCAAGACTTGGGAAGATTTATTTTGTCTACAAATGTCCTGTTACCCACGCACACGCAGCCTAAGTAACACTGAATAAGTGAAATGGCAAATTAAACAATTTGCACTGAACTGAAGCCATGGTGAGTGTTCTGAACAGGTCCCTGAGATGGATTCCTGCAGGTGAGGAAGCCCAGAAGGCCGGGCACCTGTTTGTGTGGTTAACAGGTGTGCCAGCCAGCAGGGCTTCCTCAGGAACGAGGACAAACCACACTCAGCCAAAGCACACAGGGAAACAGCCACAGGGACACAACGGAACGAGGCAGCAGCCAGAGAGGAGGGATCACAGGGAGCAAAAAAAATGGCAAAAAAATGAGTGTTTTCCTTCATTAACCTCTGCAAACTACATTCACGTGTTATCGTTTCATTTTCAAACCTGTGCACATAAAAATGCATGAAAACCAGAGGCCACCACGGGTCACTGGGCGTTTTATTTAATTATTTTAATTATTTTTAAAACCAGCTTTCAGACACTCTGCTCCATGTTCATTTTTACTCAGTTATAATTTCCGTCTTGCACCTCTTCACAACATTTTTACCGAACGCAAAACCAGTTTTACTGTTAAAAAGGGGATAAATCAAAGGTGTTTGCTATTATTAATCTCCTCCGTTGATAGTTGTAATTATTTGTTTAGGGGACATTTAATCGACCTGAATCTCTGAAGATTCCCAGACTGCAGTGTGCTGCTAACTGACAGCATCCACTCACTAAAAAGATTATCACTTGCCAAGGATTGATCTAAAAATCTGGCCCTGACGCTGCTGCAGCTGAAACTGAGATTAAACATTCATGCCAAGATTCAATCTATCCTACACCCCACAGAAGTAATGCTGGGATACCCTAGAGTTTGAAATATATAATATAGTATATATAATCTATTATATAAAAATATGCAATACATTTATAATATATTTAAAATAAAATCTAAAATATATAAAACATAAAATATATGCCCATGTTTTCTTGCTCCAGCAGCATACTTCAGGATGACCACGGTACTATTTCAGCAGAAGGAAAAAGAAAACCCAGATTTTTTCAAAATCCCCACAGTTTAACCCAGTTTTCAGGCATGGAATTATCTGTGAGATGTCCAGGTGCACTGATTGATCAGCAATAGCTTTTGGTCTTCATTAAGATATCTGAGCAAGGAAACAAACTTCAAAATCTCACCTGCAGAACCTTATGTGCATAAAGCAGCCAGAATTCCCAGATCCTAAACTTAAAGATTTGTCCTTTTTTGGGCACTGAACCAAGTTTTGCCATTTGTTACCACCAGGTTTGTGCCCCCCTTGGCTGCCCACCCATAATTCCTCATCTGATGATCTTTAAGGTGCCTTCCAAATCAGATTTTTCCAGGATTCTGATTTTTCCCATATTTCCTGTTTATTTTCCAGAAGGCTGCTTAGCTCTTCCATAAATCTATGATAATCCATGCCAAGTAAATAAATATTTAATTCTAAACAGCTTAAACCCCCCAAACTTTAACCTATTATTTTGCTTGAAAAAAGGGTATTTATGTTTTTATTGTTTCATGATAAGCTATAGAATTTGAAAGCAGTATGGGCTGAGGGATCACTTGTATTAAGGGGGTGTCTTTAAAGTTATACATAATATATACAATTATATAGATTGTACATACAAATATATCAATAAGTTATATATGTATATTTATGTGAAAAAATATATAAAATAGTTACTGTATGTTATATGTTTATATAAATATATCAATATATTGTATCATTTGTATATAAATAGATTTAGTTTTAAACTTATTTATTATATGTATGAAATAAGTAAGTATACTCATATACTCGCATACTATAAATACTAAATGAATAGATTTTTTAGAAGTGTCAGGACTATTTTTTTTTTTTTTTGGATTTGTCACTTATGAGCATGTATTGAATGTAAACTTTAGTACTAAATGCTGCAGCCACGGAGGCTGAAGAGTTTACTGATTCGGCCCCAAAAGAGAGAGAGGAGAGACGCCCAGTGGTGCCCAAAGGCGGTGCAGAACTGCTCGGAGCAGCCTCGTGGCAGCGAATCCAGGAAAAATAAATTATCATGCCTGGGGCTCGTTTATCAGCGTTTCTGTTCCACGGGAACTAACGCACCTCAGCGCGTGTAGGGATGTTTGTGTCACCTCTTTTTCCACGTAACGAGCATTTCTTATGTCCTCCTACTGATTTTGATTCCCAAACGTTCAGGTGCTCGCTAAATAACAGACACCGAATTCGTTAAAACTTTAAATCCTTCAACAGCAGTGCCCTCATTCTGTGAGGGGGCTCCGCTCGGCTCGGTTCGGTTCCACTCGGCAACTTTCGGTAAAACTCGGATCGGGCTCGGCTGAGTTCGGCTCGGGCTCGGTTCGGCCCATCTCGGCAGAGCTCGGTTCGACTCGGCTCCACTCGGCCCATGTCGGAACATCGCGGTTCAGGCTCGGCTGAGTTCGGCTGCGCTCGGTTCGGCCCCGCCTCCCCGCCCGCCGCCGTCCCGCCATTGGCCGCGCGCCCACGCCCGCCCCAGCAGCCGCTCCCATTGGCTGCGTAGCGCAGGGGGCGGGGCTTGTCGCCCCCCTCAGGGTAGCAGGGCGGTCCCGTTCAGCAGCGCGCGCCCCGTCCTGCGCTCGGACCGCGCCGGTACCGCCCGATCCCGGCCCGCCTCACAGGCCCCACATACACACACAAACACTCCCACACACCCACATACACCTCCCGCCTCTCCGCCGGTACCGCCCCGCCCGCTCCCCGTGTCCCCTCACGGAACGCGCACACCCTCCCGCCGCCCCGCCGCGGCCCCGCCCTCTCCCCCGGGGCCAATAGCGGGGCAGCACCGTGGCTGTGCCCCGCCCCCGAGCCCCGGAAGCGGAAGGGAGTCCCGGTGCTGCCGCCATATTGGTGTGTGGAGGGGCGGGAGCGGACGGCAGGACCGGTCCGGTGGCCTGTGAGTACCGGCACCGAGCGGGGCCGCAGCGGGGTGGGAGCGGCAACGAGCGCCGCGCCTTCGGGCCGCCGGGCGCGGCGCTGACAGCCGCGGGCGGGCGGGCGGGGCCTGCAGCGAGCGGCCCCTCCGGGAGCGCGGGGGCTGCTGCGGGCTCGGCGCTCCGGCCGCGGCCTCCCGGGGCTCCTTTCGCCCTGTGCCGGCCCCGCTCCGCTCCGTTCATCGTACCGAGCGTCCGGCCGCGCCGGGCTGAGCGGTGCTCGGGCAAGGGGAAATCCCCGCTTGCGGGCACAAGCGAGAAGCGCAGGTGTTGCTCAGCTGCTGTGGCAATGGATAAAATTAAACACTGCCTTTTTTTAGTGTGCACACCCAATCTGAGCGACCAATGGGATGTTTCCCCGTGGTTGTCCGTTCATCCAGTTGTTAATAAATCACCTTAGTGTGTTACTCTTCAAAGACGTTTCCTCTATAAGATAATGTAACCTGAATGAGTAATGTGTTTTTTTCTAGTTACGTGCTCCATTTATACTTTAAATTTAAGAAAAATCTGTATTATGAGCAGAGTTGTGCTCTAATTCTGTACCTCTGTGTGATGATGTGAGGCTTAAAGTAAATATTCTCACTGCCGGAGGTTCTGCTTTTCAGAACTCAGCGATCATTGGTGTTTGTAATGAAATTACCGTAACAATTGCGGTGAAAAGCACAATTGTTCAGGCCGTACCTTCGCGGCCTGAAGGTGTATTCAGCAGAGAAAACTGCTGTAATACGGTTTCGTTTTAGGAGCAGCCGCAGTTCTGCCGGTACCAACGATTCCCTCGTTGGTTGTGTTCAGCTCCGTGTGTGTGTTTGGTTGTGTTCAGCTCCGTGTGTGTGTTTGGTTGTGTTCACCTGTGTGTGTGTGAGTCTGGCTGTGCTGGGGTGGCTGCAGGGTTGTCACAGCTCCTTGTGCTGGGCACTGATTCTGGTGTCACACTTCAAGACAGATGGAGAGAGGCTTTTCACAAGCGCCTGGAATGGTAGGACAGGGAGGTGGGGCTTAAAACTTCCGGAGGGCAGGGTTAGATGGGATATTGGGCAGGAATTCTTCCCTGGGAGGCTGGTGGGACCCTGGCACGGGGTGTCCAGAGAAGCTGTGGCTGCTCCTGGATCTCTGAAGTGTCCAAGGCCAGCTTGGATGGGCATTGGAACACCCTGGGGTAGTGGAAGGTGTCCCTGTCCGTGGCAGGGGATGGAATGGCATGATCTTTAAGGTCCCTCCCAACCCAAATTATTCTGTTGTTCCGTGATTATGAAAGAGAAATTGCAACTGTCTGGGTTTAATCATTCCCTTAAACCAACACAACCCAGTGTTCTTAACTGTGAACTGCCCTCAGAGCAGTGCCAAGGACTCCTGCCTTTGATAATTGTTCATTACAGGTATTCCTACAGCAGAGTTTTAATTTGGTAAGAAATATTACCTTAAATTCTAGTTTGGGTCTCGTGGTTAAACTGAGCCCCAGAGAGGTTTCTCCTCAGTAGAACTGTTGTATTTCTTGGTCTGCTTTGGAAGAACTGTGTGCATGATAAAAGATCATACATAATCACATATAATTTAATATTTTACACCAAGCATGATCCCTGTTCCAGCAAAAAGCCTTCAGTAGCCTCACACACATGATCTCCTACTTGCTCTGCAAAGGGTAACATTTACAAGATTGTTGTGTACAGTCTGCTTGTAGCCCATATTTGCTGTGAATGTACCTGTAGAATTAATTTTGACACTGTGAGAATTTTCATTGGTCTCTGATAAATTATTCAGCATTTCTAATTAGTTGAATAACTTTTAGTTACGGCTTTATACTTCAGGGCATTAAAAAATACCCCATAATAAAGCAGCAAATGATGCTCAGCTGAGAATGCTGAACAATTTCTGCCCTGCAGAGAGTGGGGAGAAGAATATTATTTCTTTTTGCCTGTAATGGAAAAGTGTGTTTATTCTATGCCTTTCTGCTTGATTCTTTTCTTTTAGCTATAACTTGAATCAAAGTGGACTCAGCTTTTGAAGCCTCCTAATGAGTCCCTTTAGCTTTTGAAGTGTAACAGGTCTCCTTTTTTTCTACTTTCTAATTATTCCATAGGATGTAGTTTTCAGATGTTTACAGAAAAAATAAACAGCTTTAAGGTTTTGTGCCTCCTCAGATTGTCCTTGATCTTAAAATTTCTACAGCATCTTCACTGTATTGAAGCATCTAAGAGAATTTACTTTTTTTTTTCTAGTTTATGAATGTTTCATACAGATTTGTTATCCTCTGAGGCTCAATAGGGCTGAGTGTACTCCCAGTATCCCAGAGTTACAGAGTCCCACCCACAGATGAGGATTCCAGGAAGTAGTCCCAGGGATTGCTCTTGGTGATGTGGCAAAATGTTTCTGCTTTATTTGGCTTCTATCTTAAGTGAGCTGTAAACTCACTGATAAGAAAAATGAAGCTCTTCAATTGGTAGCAGAGGTGTGGACTGGAAAATATCCCCTTGGGTAAATTTTTAATTTGAGTTCAGGCTCTTGGCCCTTTGACTGTGCAGTTTTGCTCTTGTATAAAACTCTTCTGTCACTGCTCAGCTCTTGGTGTTCAAGAGATGGAGAAACTCATTGAATGATTCCAGCATGGGCAACATTTTGGGTTTGGTGTTCTGGCAGAGTCTGAAACCACTGGTGTGCAGAGTCCTGAATTTATTTCTTCACTATGTAGTTACTCAGTATTTAAAATCATAAGAAGATTTTTTTTTTTTAATTTACTTACCTTGGTTTTGTTGTTTGCCTTTGGAGCCTGAGGTGGCAGGAGGGAGGTGCTGCCATGAGTTCATGTCTCACTGCTTAAGGCTTGTACCTCAGCCTGTGCCTTAGCAAGGTGACAATGTCCAGCTGGGCTGGTGCTGAATTTCCTTATGGACTTCTTTATTTCCTTCCCCAAAACACACTGGATCCTGTCTTGCCTTTGTAAATACCCTGTTCTTTGCTTTCTTGGACAAGGAATTTACATTCATCTTGCCATAAGTGTCCTCTCTTTAAGACTATTCAGAATAATTTGTTTCAAACAGGACAAGCCAGAAGAATATTGTGTGTAAAAGCTGGTTCAGAGAATGTGCTTTAAACCTCCCTGGGCTTACATTTTGGATTTCAATGTTCCCTTGTCCCATGTTTTGTTTCCACAGCCACCATGTCAGAAGGGGACAGCATTGGGGAATCTGTGCATGGAAAACCTTCTGTGGTCTATAGATTTTTCTCAAGACTTGGACAGGTTGGTTTTGTGAAGGATTTTTTTGACTCCTTTAGAAGTAGATCTCACTGCAGCTTCTTGAACTCACTCCTTGTTGGCTGGATTATTGAAATGCTAAAATCTATACAAAAGATTTCTTTTGAAGCCTTTTAAAATAGATATATATCTATAATAAATGGCTTACTGGAATATTTATTTAATGGGCATGTGTGACATTGCACAGTGAAAATGTGTTGTTACTGTCAGAAATGAGGAGTGAGTTCAGGTTTAGTTTCAAATTCATCTTAAGGGAAGCAACTTGCATAAAATACAGAAAATTTTAATTGCCTTACAAAATCCCCAAGCATTAGGGATTTCTTTTCCTTTGTAAAAATATAGAAGCTTGTAAGTACAGTTCTGTGTAATTCATTTGTAGTAAAGAATACAAGTGTTCAATGTTATTCTCTTTCCCAAAATACTCCTCCCAAATGCTTTCTTTTGCCCATACTGTCCTCAAATAAGCTTTACCCATTGTGCATTAAGTATTTTACAGTATTTCTTATTTACTGTGCACTTTGTGTTTCCTTCAGATCTACCAGTCCTGGTTAGACAAATCCACCCCCTACACTGCAGTGCGATGGATTGTAACGCTGGGGCTGAGCTTTATCTACATGATTAGAGTTTATTTACTGCAGGTGAGAGAACTGCATTTGATGCTGAAGTAGTTCCAGATATTGTTGCTGGTCTGATTTTGATTCTAAGAGTATTTTTGAAGTGTGCTGTTACTTTAGAATGAGGTGTGGTATCATTCAGCACGTGGCAGAAGGTAAATTGTGTAGTCTGAGGAGAGAACACATCCTGTGGGTGTGGAAGTTACTGATGCAGAGAGAAAAATGTATGAACACTTGAGGATACCTGATGGCAATCTGAAATCACAAAAGAAATCTCCGAAAACTGTTGTAATTAAGGTTTTGCTTTTATATTAAAGCTGTATAACAGCATGCTCAGAGCCAGGGGTTCCTTTCTGTCATGAAAACCATGAGGAATGGCTTTGTCAGCATTTCTCTCCCTGCAGGCCAGGGGCAGACTATTCCCCTATTCTATCAGATATTTTTGATTGTTCCATGCTTGTTTGAGATGTTCCATGCCAGTCTGCAGCTCAGTTAAGAACTTGGGGACTGTTATTCCCAAAAACTGACTATTACAGAATGTGAAACCTTTACAGGTCATAGTAGTAGAACATTTCAGACACTGAGGGCTGCAAAGGTGATTTAAAAATGGATGGTTTTATGCTCTTTTCTACTTTTGAAGTAGAATATAGAGAATTTGGATGCTAGACCATGGTTTTATGTTCAGTCTGTCACTACGTGAGAGATTTGCTCTCCTGTCATCCTCTAAATCTTGTTTTGATCCCTGAGAATTGATATTTTTACAAGCCAGAAACCTTTCAGTTAATAATGACATAGAAAAGCTTCTGAAGGAAGCAAAAAACCTGGGTTGTTTAATCTTGTTAAAAAATCAGTAGCAGAGACTGATTTTCAGGAGGATTTTACCCTTGTGTGTTCCTCCTTGTGCAGGGTTGGTACATTGTGACATATGCCTTGGGAATCTACCACCTCAACCTCTTCATAGCTTTCCTGTCGCCAAAGGTAGACCCCTCTCTAATGGAAGATTCAGGTATGAGGAAAAGTTCCTTTTTACCATTATTCCAAACTTAGGCAAACTTCCAGCTCCTTTTTTCTGATACTGTAGTGTAAAGATAATGTAATTTTAGCACTACATTGTATTTTTTTAGACCTGAAAAAAATTTTACAACTTAACATCAAGAGTTGCTATAAAATTGTCCTTTTTCGTGGCACTTGAATATATTCCATATTGTACTAGTTTTCTGTGTTTTAAAAGGAGGTTTATGTGACTTAAGCTCTCCCCATAGTAATTCAAGTGGCCTGGCATTCCTATTCCCTATTTTCTTTAAAGGAATATATGTTAAGTTTATTTTAAGGAATCTATGTGAACTTAGATTAAAGCAGCAATTCTTAACTGGGATCTCTGTGTAACAATGGAAAATTGGGTGTGGTTGTGTTTTCTGATTTTTTTTTTCCTTAAGATAGAAAGTAAAAAAAAAAAACAAAAACAAAAACCAAAACAAATGGAGTCTGAATAGTGTAAAAAAACTGCTGTGAGGAGGTTTGTGGTTTGGTTTCTTTTCTGTTATTTTTAGATGATGGTCCTTCCTTACCTACAAGGCAAAATGAAGAATTTCGGCCTTTCATTAGAAGGCTCCCAGAATTCAAATTCTGGTGAGTGGATCCATCTGCCTGTGTTCTGTTTTTGAAAAAGACAAATATTTGCATGACATTAATGGTAACTGGGCTTGAAGGATTAATTATTACTATTATTTTTCAGGCATTCTGCCACTAAAGGAATCCTGGTTGCTATGGCTTGTACATTCTTTGAGGCTTTCAATGTTCCTGTGTTTTGGCCAATCCTTGTGATGTACTTCATTATGCTATTTTGTATCACTATGAAGAGGCAAATCAAGGTAACTTGGCAAGAACAGAGAATTTGGGATGTCAGCATTTACAGCATTGCTTCAAACTGGCCATCCAGTGGAGCTCTTCAGGGGTTAAATGTGCAGCACACACTTCTTTTAGTTGAACATTAATTGTTCAGTTGGGGTATGTTTACAGTGTTGAGCAGATTTTACAAAAAATTATTCTCGTTTTCAAAAGGTTTTGACTTTAGAGTGCAGTGTCAGGGTTTTATGTAGGTTCTCATCCACTTCCTATGGCTATTTTGGATGCAGAGGTGTTGAACCATCTCTGGTGGGTGAAAAGGGAAGTTCTTACAAGGTGGTGTGAGAAAGTAGATGGGGGAAAAAGAAAGAACATAGGCAAGTGATTCAGACCATTTTAACAAATTACTTATGGTTTGTTAGCATTTAAAAAAATATTTTTTTCCTCATTCAGAATTTTGAAGGTACTGTGATTCAAAGTAGTAAATTAAAGTTGAAAGGGTAGTAAATAATGAGTACCTCTGTGCTCTCTCCCGCTTCCTGTGGTTCCCCAGTCAGTAATCTTCACTGTAGTGTACAATTCATTGAGTAACCCAAAATCTGGGATTTATAAAACTGCTCCCATACTCTATTTAGATATAAACTGCTGTAGGATTAGCTACTTCATTACATTTACTAGGAACTCTCTTTCTGGAGGACTCAGTAATTTACAGTGTGTATTATAAACCATTTTTCCCTAAATATTATGTAATTTTTTTGCCTCAACAACTGCTGTTTTCTCTTTGCAGCACATGATAAAGTACAGATATATACCCTTCACACATGGCAAGAGGAAATACAAAGGGAAAGAGGATGTGGGGAAGACCTTTGCTAGCTAGGAAGAAGCAATCAACCTGTTGACCAATTCTACTGCTCACTAAAGGAACGATTTTGAGCCATTGTAACAATGCCTTTTTTCTTCATAAAAGTGATTAACAGAGTGGTGACAAAGCAGTTGAATTTTCATTTTTATCTGAAATATCAGATTCTTGAGGAAACTGGCATTCTAACCAAATTGCATTGGGTTCATTCTCTTTTGTAAGAAGTTGGAGAAACTCTGGATAATCCCATGGATTTGGGATAATGTATTTCTTTCAAGATCCACTGCACTGGAGAGGTTCATGGCCTAGAGTTGGATATTTTTACATAGTTCTCCTGCTCAACATCACCCTGAAGTGCTGTGCACATCTGTGGAGGAAAGTGTAAGCTGGCACACGTGATGCTGTTTTCTGCTTCATGGCCGTGTGCTGTTTTCATAGAAAAATTCAGTAGACCTAAATTAGATGCAGAACTTAAGCCAGTTTCATAAATGCATGGTATTACTGAGTTATAACCAAACAAGTATAGATAGGAATAAGAAATTACTAAATTATGGGGTTTGCAGTAGGGCAAAAATACTCATTTAGCTTCTAAAGCAACTCGTTTGTGTTGGGTTTTAATGCCAGTTTCACTGTTCCATCTCCCAGCAGATGCTAGAATTGGGCTCTTTCTGATGACTCAGAGCTTTGTTCAAACTCTATCACAATTTCCTTTGAGGACCTGGAATTATAAAAATATATATTTTAATTGTTATTAGTTGGGAGTTTCTTTCATATGTAATGGTTTCTTCAATAATTGAAGTTGACTTCATGCAGCCCCACTGGACATACCCAAACTGGCCAGAACAGACAGTCATGGGGGTTTTAACAGAGATGTTCTTTTTTTATGGGGGGGGGGAGGGGGAAGAGAGAGAAATGACCTGCATGTAAACTTTTTCATGTGATACAACTGCAGTTTTATTAAGTGACTTTTTAATTCCAAAGTTTATTAAAAGACAGTGTTCCCCTTTACTTGTTCTCTATCTTTATATATATCTCTTGATCTAACACTATTTATGACTCATTTTCAATAATGGTTGCCCTCATTTGACCTTCATGCAGTGCCTTTTTCAACTCTTCAGGAAGCATTCTTGCAGAAGGTAGGAAAAGATTAGCTCTTGGAAGATTCTGAATGGAACTCAGCAGATTCAACAGACAACTAATTGGAAAATGTATGTAGGCACCTTTTCCTCTGATCTTGTCAAATGAGGGCTTTCTGGAATTCAGTAATCCTGGGGAAGTGACAGGTAGTTCTAGCTCACATTGATCTGTGGCTTTTTGTTGGTTTGCACATGTTTTACATTGTCCAAAATGAAGAAAATTATTAAACTTGAGTTAAGCATGTTTTAGAACCCTATTTTTAATATGGTCAGAAGCTACATCAGAAGAGACAGGAGGGTAGAAGAAGAAATAGCTTTATTCTGTCACACAGGAATGTAGTGCCACCTTGCCCAGGCAGTTTCCAGTTTAATAAATAAAGCCTTTTCTTGGACCAACTCAAGCTGTAGGACAAGTATAAGGAGATAGAAGAGGTTCCCTTTACATTTGGTAGTGCCGTAGGTAGATCAGTTTCTGAGGATGAAACTTCTCTCTGCACAGTGGACATTCTGCCTACAGGAAGAAAAGGGAGTAGATGGACATACTGAAGAGTTCTATTAAAAAAAAACCAAACTGAATAGAACTGCTTAGCTACTTTTAGAAAATAATTTTTCAGTTTCAACTGTGGTCCGAGCTCCCCTGAGCTTGGCCCAGTGTGAAGTGCTGACCTTGGTGACCTCAGCTGTGTAAGTGCTGTGTACTCACCCTGGTGTTGCACCAGGCAGTGATGCACTCCCAGCAGAAGAGGTGCCCGCAGGGGGTGGCTGTGCTGTGCCTCCTCTCCTCCAGGCACAGCGTGCAGCGCGACTGGCGCCCGCCCGCCGCCTCCTTGCTCCTGCTTCTGACGAACACGGTGGGGGTAACTGCACTTACCCTGCTTGGCAGGAATACTGTGTAACAAACCCCCTGCTCGGGTATCAACCCTTGTCATGAAGGTCTCAAAAACACCAAAGGTAAAGTCCACCACATGCACAAAGCAGCGAGGAATTAGTTTTGGTAATTAATGAAACTGTAACCTAAGCTGGGGTGTCACTCCCGTTTGTCACTCCCGTTGTCCCTGTTTGTGACAGCTGTGACATTCCCACCTCTTTCCTAGGGATTAAGAACCACCTCTTACTTCTGGTGAGCGAGGTTGCGGTGCAGCCTCCACTCCTGCCTTGCTCTCTGCTTCTGTTTGAAGCTGTACATCTGAACTCCGATGGTCAGCAGAAGGTGGAAGAGCGAAATTATTCCAAGAAACTTGTAACTTGATCGGATACTCTGATCTTCTCCTTGCAGTCCTCCAAAATGCAGCTACAGAATACAGAAAGATGTTTTGTTACTGTGGTTTTAGGAAAGTGTTGCTCCTCTCTCCATCTGCAATAAACTTGATTTTGGATTCTTATTTTGTCCAAAATACTGACATTTTAGGACTTCTCAGCCAGCTGTCTCTCAGGAGGTGTAACGACCTTTAGTCAGGCTGGTAGCTGCTGTCTGCCCATAAATATTACAGTTTTAATTGGTTTGGTTTTTTTAGGTATCCCTGAGCAAACAAACACCTCTTTTCTGCACTGATGCTGGGAATTGTTGAGACGTCCTTGTCTATACACATTTCTGGGCCACTATGACCAATGTTTTTTGTAAAGATACAAAATTATCTTCATATAGAAAAGTGCTATTTAAATGGGTACCGAGTGTTGTTCAAAACAATATTTCCCATGGATTTATCAGATCACCACTTACTTCCAGTGTGTTTGTGGCAGACTGACTGAAGTTACACAGAACTTGTGACACCACATTGATGTTTATTACCTGTAACCTCTTGACTGTGGGTCCTCATCACACCCAAATAAAGCAAAACCTTCCCTCTCACCCCTCTTCTCTGCCTGTATAATCAACCACAGCCAAATTCTTTAACCCTTTTACACATATGGCACCCCAGAAAAGACCAAAATTCTGCATTCACATCTTGAACCAAAACCACTTACATATGAGATCCCTGTGATCCTTTTGGAGAGGTGGTAGAACGTGCCCTGGATGTAGAACGCTGCCAGGTGGAGCCGGTGCAGCAGAGGGATGGATTGTTTAAGGACATACACGACTTGGGAAGCTGTTTTCTTCTGCTGCTCCGTGAGCTCCCCAACCTGCTTCCGAATCCAGCTGCGAATGGAGCTCCTGCTGGGAAAGCCAAGTGCTGGGGGGTTCTCTGGGGTCCTGGATTCCTCAGCCTCCATCTGCAGCTCATGTTCCAGGTGCAGCAGTGCCTTTTCCAGGCAGTAGGGCACCACGGTGTGCAGGGAAATGAAGAGCGCCCGACGAAGGAAAGAAGGCACCTTTTTCTTACTTGGGTCAACCTGAATGATGTTCACATACTCTTCTCCTAGAGTCTGATAACCTAAACAATGTGTGCAACAGAAAACAGGGTGAGAGGGCAATTGCAGAATCATTTGGATGTGGGGACAGGCTGTTCAGGCTTTGGAATCTGGAAGTTATTTTTTTGTTGTTGAATTAAGATAAGCGTCATGGTGACATCCAGTATCTGCAGTTTTAGGCTTAAAGCAGGGATACTTTTCATGGTGTCATCTATTCCTGCTTTTAAAAAATTGTTTTTAGATGAACATCTGTGTTGATAAAGTGCGCTTGAACCCAGCCCCGACAATTTCGTGGTTTCCTATTTACCAGAAGGCTTTTATCCAAAACAAACCAACCCGCAGGCTGAAAAGAACTGCTGCTGGGCAGTCTCAGGTGGTGATCACCAGCACAGCACCCGCGGCGCTGGCCCCTCGGCTTTCAGATGTTGGCAGAAATGATAAAAAGTGCTGAATGACAGGGAAGGTTACCTGACAGCGTGGTGAGCACGAAATAGGCCACATCGGAGAGCAGCTCCACCTCCCTCCTCCACGCCAGCCACGGCCGGGCACCTGCGGGACGGGAGCGCGGCTGTCACTGCACCAAACCCGCGCTGAGCCGAGCCCTCCCGGGAATCCCTCCCGGGAATCCCTCCCGGGCTCGCCATCAGCCCCCTCCGACCCCCATCCAGAGCCGGCGGATCCCGCAGCACCCGGCAGGGCTCGGGGCGGACCCAGCCCCTCGCAGGCATTACCCGCCAGCCCCCGCAGCGCCGTGCCGGCCCCGCTGCGCAGCCCGGCCCGGTACAGCTCGTCCTTCTGGCCGCAGCGCACCAGACGCGCCGGGCCCGCCGCCGCCGCCATGGCGGGCGGAGGGACACGGGAGGGGCGGGAAACGCCGCCCGCACCCTGAGGGGGCCAAAAGGGCGGGAAAAAGGGGCGGGTAGAATGGGAAAATGGCTGGAAAAAATGCCGTGAGGGGCGGGAATGGAGGGAAGGGAATGCTAGGGGGAGGGAAAGGGGGCGGGAAGAGCGCAAGGGGAGGGAAGGGGGTGTGAGGGGTGGGAAAAGGGGCGGAAAGGGCGTGGAAAGGGGAGGAAGAGGCTGTGAGGGGCGGGAAGGGGAGGGGAAAGGGACGGGGAGGAGCCCACCTGAGGTGCTGAGAACGGTGAAAATGAGGTTTGGGATGTTTCACAACACAATTCACTAGGAACTCACCGAATCACCGCTCCCTAGGCAGGTCCACTCCGCAATATTGTATAAATTTGCCAGCCCTTCCACAGCTTGGGTTTTTTTTTTTTTTTTTTTTTTTTTTAATTTATTTATTTATTTATTTTTATTATTAAAATAAGCATCATAGTGACATTCAGTTTTAGGCTTAAAGCAGGAATACTTTTCATGGCGTCATCTATTCCTGCTTTTCAAAATTTGCTTTTTAAAAAAAAAACTAGGGATAATTCAGAAGGAAGGTGTGCTCAGTGTCCTGCTATTGCTTTTTTTTAACAGCTAGCAGATTTTAATGTCACATTGTTATAAATTCAGTTTTGCAGCACACTAAAGCGAAGGGACAGTTAAACAGTTCCACATTTAATTCAGTCATTTGACAAAACTACTTTAACCGCAATTAAAGTAGGTGTTTTTCTGAAAAGTTTACAAAATAATATGGCAGGGACTCACTGGAAAGTTTTGGGAGAACAGGAGCTTGGTGGGTTTTTTCTTTCTTTTAGTGAGAAGCAAAGAAAGGCTCCCTGTGGCCAAACATAACCACAAATAAACTGGATATTTGTAATCCTTTCAGTAGCCTATTAGTGCACAGATCGTGGAATCAAAGTCCTACTTAAACTGTGCCAGAAGTTGTACGTGATAAGTAAAGCTCTGATGGATCTTACAGATAAGCAAAACATTCTTAATCCCTCCCTCCCTGCTCCAGGCGCTGCTCAATTTTTATTTGTTAGGGTGTGTTGCATCAACGGAATCGCGGATTGTTCCCTCTGTAGCTGTAAAATTAATGGAATTAGGGAAAAAAATTAGAACATTTTCCGTCCTTCAACAGTAGGGGACGCACCTGCATAAGGAAATATCCCACGGGAAATTTGGTCCGGAATGGGACATTTTCACACTTAAATCTTGCGGAGCTGCTATTAAATAAAAAACTCGAAGCTGCCAACTTAAATTATAGAATTTTAAAAAATATATACAAAATTAATTGACCGATTATTGGATCATTTTATTCAGGATTCCAATCAAACTCTCATGATTTGATTTTTTATTTAAAGGCAGAGCTGTGTCTATCTCACACATCCAACATCCCAGTTGTTAAGAAAAATACCAAACATATTTGTTGCCCTTTGCTAAAGTAGGTAAATGTGATTTTCTTATTTTATGGATCAAGAAACCAAAGCAGAGCTTGAGACGTTTGTTTTGGTTTTTGGTTTTTGCGTTTTTCTTTTTGTTTTTGTTTTTGTTTTGGCAAAGCTGAAATCCTGACCAATGGCCACTTAATTATTAGATTGGAAACCATTTGTAAAGCTGAAATTCGGACTCTGCCAACAAGTGCTAAAACATTTGAAGTGTGTAAGTTCTGTGTATATGCCCACTTTGACTTATTATGTGGATTTTATTATATTCTAAAATTGTTGTGTGATGTTTTGAAGAGTGGGGGTCCTGTCAGTGTGTTTTGAGCTGAGGAAGTGCAGCATGCCAAGTAACCTTCCCATTTTGTAATATACTTTCACATATATATTCACACCTAGATATAAACACACACATGCATAAAATGTTAGTTGTTACACTATGATCTGCCAGGAAAATTTGATTCTTCTCCTTTGTATTCTGATTGATACTGGTGACTTCAGAAAAGTGCCATTAACTCTTAAAACGTCACTATTGTGGTTTTGATGAAGTTTTTGGGAGCCAAGTTTGTTGATTTCTGTGCCATGCTTCTCTGCTTTTCCTTCTAACAGACCTGACAGGGGAACGAGCTGCTTCGCTGATGTTACCACAAGGAAGTCCAAAATGTAAAAAACCTCGGTGTTCAGCAATGATTAACTTTTCCTCCCACAGGCTACTTGTCTGTGCATCACAAAATCTGATTTTGCTTCTGCAGACCTGTCAGGAGACAAGAGGTTCGGAGCGCAGCTTTCAAACAGGGCAGCGGGCAGATGTTTCAGTTTCCAACCTGAAGAACAGGTTCTGCAAAAGGATGCAAAGGGAGCGAAACGTCTGCTCGGCATTGTTGCCACCCTCCGCTTCCTTTTGCCTCCTCCCACTTTGAACTTGTTACCCTGGAGCTGAACTGTTTGAACAGGGGCTGTAAAGCTGCTTTGTGATCAGAGAGCTCAGAGCCCTCAGCATGTGAAAGCGGGGCGGGATTTCGCTGCTGGTCCCTCCCTCCCCGCTCCCGGTTTTGTCCCGGGAATGAAGGTTGGACGCTCCGCGCACAGAAGCCGGGACAGCCCGTCTGCACTGCCCGGCCGGCAGAGACAAAGGTGTGTGCGGCGTTTGCTTTCTACTTTCTCTTGCAGCCATCGTTGTGCTGTGCTTTTAACGCTTTTGCTCATTCTTGGGTGTTAGAAACAAAGTTTATAATATGCTACCCCAGCAGCGTGGGCAGCCTTATAGCTCTAACAGAATTTGCTACTACTTTTGCTCTTCTCTTTTTGAAGGAAGAGGGAAAATGGAAAGAGCATAATGTCTAACACTTGTTTTATTTTGTCATGCTTTCTCTTGTTCATGAAAATGTTCAGGAACCTTGGAATTCTGTTAGACCTAAATTTTTAGGTTGTCTGAGCTTGTAGGCATGAAGCAAACCACATTTGTGATTCAAGTTTAGACTTTTCTAACTGGACAACTGTTTTTATTTTTTTTTTTTATTAATTAATTCTGAACTGATAACCTGAGCCTTGAGCTTTCCCAGGTGTATGGAGCCAAAATGAAAGCTGACTTGTATAAGAGAAGTTGGATGTAAAATAAACTTCAGGTATTTAAATAAAATACCAGTTTAGCAATAGAACATGGCTAATTCTGTGACTGAAGAGCCAAGTCTTAACTTGAGAAGAAAGACATACACAACACTTTGAAAAGGTATGCATGTTTTTATTTTTGAATATTTTTGAATTCTTAAAAAAATTGTCATTATTTTGGACTATAGAGAAATAATTTTCAGTCCTTTCTTGACATAAAAATGTGGGTAATGATTGCAGAGATGTGGCAAATAATAAGGATGGCTGGATTGCTGGGGCTGTGTATGTTTCCAATGCCTCAGGCTTCAGGGTTCAGATGTAGGTCTTAAATATACCCTGAATCCTCAGGTGATAATTTCTAGAATGCTGGAGGTAGGTTGCCTGTTATAAAATAAAACAGAAGTAGAGTAAGAGTCACTGCTGACTGTGATAGGTTTGAGGTAGGAAATTGATGCCATGTTCAGAATGGTGCTCAAAGTTAACTTATTGTTCCAAAGAATGTGGTGAAAGTTTTGTCTACTGGGAGAGCTTTTTTTGTCCTTAGTGAGGGTGCAAAAACTGTGCTGGGGAGATTTCCTTTTTGCCCAGTGAGATTAGTGTGAGAAAATGTTCAGTGCAAGCGAGGGGAGGTCAGTGAGTGCCGAGGACACTGAGTTATCTGAATGTGGGCAAGGCCGAGTGGTGTCAGAGTCGCTGTGTTCTGGTGGCCTCAGGAGTGGCTGTGGGGACAGGCAGAAATGTTAACTTGGCTCTGAGCTCTTCAGCAGGAGCACTGCTTGTCACAGGCTCTCTGCTTTGGGCACTGAGGGTTTATTACAGGGAGCAGAGGCCATGACCAGAAATATTTGTCATAGCACAGCTGTTAATTGTGGGCTTTTTTTTTATTCAATAAGCAATATTTTACCAGAACTGCTTCTGTCCTACCCAGTTTTATAATAAAACCTGTATAACTGAATCTTGAAACACTCAGGGCTCACTGAATCTTATATTTAATGACTCTGTTGGCATGATGAACTCCTATAATGCAGCATATTTTGAGTATCTTCAGCCAAGGAACAAGTTTATTCTGGCTTTGCAAAAAAGGATGATAACATTCCAGTTTATAGCCAAATTCCTTCTACATTGTCTGAAAAGGCTTTTGTTTTCATTCATCATTTCTGTAATTTTTCTGAATTAAAAGCTACTCCATACTTAACTCAAAGTGGCTGAGAATATCTTAGTGAATGGTCCTGCAGGAATAACAGAGCAATAAAATATATGGTATGCAAGGCTTTTCTAAAATCCTGTACTCATAGTTTCAAAACAACACAATCTCACTTTGGCTTTGAAATAAATGATACAGAGCCCTCGGTTCCTAAATATAGCTCAAAGGGGACAACATACTTGTGAATATCAATGGAATTTGTTCTTGTTAATTTGTCCAGAGCTGAGAAAATTATTGTATAAATGAATATGACTGGGTTAGAGGATGAGGCTGAAGAGATTTTTCAGCAAAGATAGTCTTGCAGTTACTAAGGATTATTTGAATGTACTGCAATACAATTTTCATGAACCCAGATATCTCAGTTCTGCATTAGTTATCTTTAAAATGACCCACTTCTTCCCACAATAAGCTTAAATTGATCTGGTCTTAATGTTGAAATAGATTTCTCAGTGTTATGCCTGAATCTTCTTTCTCTCCCACTGTCTTGACCTCATTTCTGAGTTCACTTCTGCTTCCACTGTTACCTCTGGCCTCGCTGGATGATGGCAAACCTTGTGTCCATCCCTTGTGACAATTCCTGGTGGCAGCTGAGAGATGAGCAGTGGGTACTGGCCATGCTTCCAGGCTCAGCTGGCAGAGAAGGAAAACCCTGCATGACATGAGCCAAGCCCTGTTCCAAGGGGACAGCTATCTATGACCACTGTGTTCAGCTCCTCAGCCCAGTTTTTGCTGCAAGTCACTGGAATTCTGGTCTCCACATTACTGCTTAGGGCACAGGCTCTAAATCTGTAGGGAATTTCCAACCTTTTTATTAATTGTTTCATCTGTCTTCATTTTGTGGGGGTGGAGCAGTTCCCCTCAGCACACGTAGGTGCACAGCAGAGTCATTGGATAGGTACCTGCACACTGCAGGCTGTGACAAACCTTTACACATGCTGAGACAAAGTTCTCAGCTTCCTTCCTCTTTGCTCCCTGGCAGACTGCACATGAGACTGTGCAGTCCTCAGAGAAATGTTGGGTGCAGTCATCAAGACAAGCATAACCTGAGTGAGGATTTCAGATCCATTTGCATCACAAATACAGCATGAAACTTGAGAGACTGATTTTGGTGTACCTGGTTCTGATCTTGGCCCACATTTTTTATTGTTCATCACAGCCTCTCTTGTTTCCATTTAATTAGGGAATGGTTCCTGTAGAATCTTCTGACATCTTAATAGTTGTCAGGGAGCTCTGGATTGCCTCAGACATGACAAGGGAGATCAGGTGGGAAGGTGAGGGATCTTTCCATGTTAACATTCCTGGGAGAGATTGAAAATGCTTCACAAGCTCTGTAGTTCCCATTCCCTGAGGAGTTTGCCAAGGGCTGTTATGTAGAAACTTGCAACAGCACTTTTTGTGTTCAGTCTGGTGTTCAGAGGATGTCTCCTCTCAGCTCCCCTTGCAGGATTAGTTGCTGTGAGATAACTTAAAAGAAGCTCCTCCCTGCCTCTTCTCCCCCTCAACATAATACAGCTTGTTATTCCAGATTTCCTACTGCCCTTAGTTGCTGGAATGGATTCTCTGGAAGTTTTCTCTGCCCTTAACTGAAAACATGTAATTTGTGTTTTATTTAATAATACTAATAAAAAACAAACATAAAAACCCCAACAACAACAACAAAAAAAAACCCCTAAGGAATGGAGCCTGAGGAAACAACGGCAGTTGGAATTGAGGTGCCTGGAAGAAGTTCTATAGCCTGCAGAGGAGAACCTCAAAAACACAATTTTGGGATGAATTATAATGGCATTACTCAGTGGGATTGCTGCAAGGACTATGTGAAATATTTTCTGTTTAAACAACTTAACAGGGTTTTGTCTCCTACAGTATAAAGTGACGTATCCCACTTCTTCCCCTCCTGTGAGTTTAGACTGAGATGAGGTTATTGAAGTAATGTTATTTATTGACTAACCAAGTACTAAAGTCCATGATAAGGTGGGGAGCAAAGCAGAGCTGTACTTTGATATTTATTGGATCAGGTCCTAAAGACTTGCTGCCTCATAATTCCCATGTGTGTACGTCACTGCCCTGTGTTTGACAAAATGAAGATGAATTGAGTGCCTCCCAGACCCATTCCTGCTGATAGAGAAGGAGATTCATAATTTCAAAAATTGCTTTGGATATTTGGCAAAAAAAACCCCAACCAAACAAAAGACACAACACAAACAAAAAAAAAAAAACCCACCAAAACAAAACAAAACCACCAAAACTGCAGTGTCCTCTTGAAGTTGCCAAGCACATGCATGTTTTTCTTGTTTGTGGAAAGTCTTGGTGTCTGTCTGCCTGTGCTTGGCCTCTTGTGTTTGGCCCTACCAGGCATCCTCAGGAGAAAGCTGATGTTTGCCACTGACTTGTGAAAGGTGACAAGTTGCCACCTTTTCTCTAATTCCCCCAGCATAAATTAATCCTTAATATCCAAGAGATTCATCAGTGCAGCAATAAGCTGCTGTACAGAATTAAAGCAGTTTGATTAAAGACATTATTCTTAAAATAAATTCCTGCTCATTAACATGAAATTGAAGAAAAATGTTAAAAAAATCAGACTTCCAAGAGTTACCAAGACTTCCAACACAACTGACAGCATGAACATTATTGGAATTATAGATCTGATGACAAGTGGCATTGGAGGCCATAGTCCATCTCTCCTCAGTATGACTCACAAATTCACAAGTGTAGCAGAACTTTTTCCAGCAGTCCTCACTTTCTGTCTGTCTCCTAACAAGGAGATCTTCCTCCCTCATTTCTTCTCTGAGGCTTTTTGTTTTTTTGTGGTCTAGAGTATGAAACTTTTATTTTCAAAGTTCTTTTGAGCCAAGCTATTGGATGAGATTTAGAACTTTGCTTAATTAGTTCCTTTTGCCTCCTAATAGAAATTGCCAGTTCTCCCTTGCTAATACAAAATGCAAATTTTCTTCAGAAGCAAGAGGCTGCTGTGTTTCCATTGTCACTTCAGACAGGTCTGGGAACTGGCTGGTGACAAGGAATAATGGTGAAACTGAGAGGGGTTTTAGCAATTAAGGAAAAATAGGGCAGAGGATTACAAACAAATCTATCCCTATAGACAAAAATTGTTACAAATTTTACATTTTGTTTCATAAAGTGAATGATAAAGTCGTATGACATGGTTCATACAAACCTGAAATAAATAATTTGGATTTAATAATCAGTCTGCTTACTTGCATATGGAATATTCAATTACATCATTCAACAAAAATGCAGGGCTCCTGCATGTGCAGCTCCAGCTCGGGCTGTAAGGGGCGGGTGAGGAAAAGCTGACAAATGTTGAGTGTTCCTTTTGAGTGGGATGTTCTGGGCGAAGGTGAGCACAGCAGCCTGCCAGAAAGGGACCCTGATGTCCTCTTGTGCCTTTTCTTCCTTTCCCCTTTGCAGCCGAGCTCTTTGCCACGGGCTCTGTCACACGCCCGTGTTGTGAGTGTGCCCGGTGCCTTGGGAAGAGGAATGCGGGCTGACGCCCTGAGGTGTGGGCTCAGCCCTCGTTCCACGGGGCTGGGGCAGCCTCCTCTCCTCTGGAGCAGCCCTGGCTGTGCGTGGCGTGCCTGGGCGTGCAGGTTATCTCCCTGCAATTCCCTGCTGCATGGAGCTGCATTCCTTCAAGTGAGCAGCGTGTCAGAGGCAACCGCACTGCAGCTTAAAGCAAATCCCAGCTCTCACATTTAAATTCTTTAAAGTATTAATTTTTTTTTTCCTCCCATTTGACGGCACTTTGATCTTTTATCCATTGATCTGCTTCCTGATCAAACTATTCAGATTTAAGTGATGACTTGGTTTTTGTGTGTTTCATCCAAGGTATCAGTGTATCTGTCCTGGGAGGATATCAGAGCTTGTCTGAGTTCTGTGGATGCTGCACAAAACCTCCCTGAACAAAAAGCAGGTCTTGTGAGGTTAAGCTTTAAATACTACAGTGATATAAAAATGGCTAGAGAATTGTTAATGGTGTACATAGCTTTTATTGTCTGTAAGTGATACAGATCCTGCCTCTAGGGTTTGAAGTCCTTTTTTTCCAAGGAAATACAGGACCTCACACAATAATCTTAGGTAGGGCTCTTAGCCTGAGCAGACAGTTTAAATCTTGTTCATGTGGTCTGAACAGATACAGTTGCTCTCTTTTGGCTGTTTGATGTCTTCTGCCAATGAGCAGAGCTGTTCCCAGAGCCACCGTGGTTCCTGCTGTAACAGAGGTGAAGTATTTCCAGACAGTGCAACTGATATTTTCTATCATCCAACCTTCACAACAAATTTTCCAGGAAAGCCAACTGAGCTTCTTTCACTTACTTTAATAGGAAATCTGGCCCTTGAATATTGTTCTGAGATAGCAATCTGTATTTTTAGGGATTTGCTGTGTACTTTTCCATTGGCTGCGTAGGATTTGTGGGGATTGGTTTGGGGAAAGGGGCTTGGCTTTTATTTTTTACTAACACAGGTATGCAGAAGAGAGGTAGAGGAGGAAGGGAACTCTGAGGACCTGTAGGAAGCTGCAGAAGGTGGGACTGAGTGCAGGAAGAACAACATTTGCACAGAAAGTGAAGACATTCAGAGATCAGCTGCCTCAAAGTAGCTTCACTTTCAGACCATAACCAAGCATAAAGAACATGAATTTGACATAACTCGAGACAATAAAAGATTTAACAAGCCACATCAATATGAAGCTCATCTGCTTTCACTGGAATGATGCTGCTCTGGCACCAGCAGGAACACCCATGCCCATTCAGTCTTCCTCACCCTCATGGACATGTTCTTTGGTGTCTAATTAGTCACACTGATTGAACTTCCTGCAAAGGAAATGGCCTTTCAAATAAGCCCTGAAGCAAAGAGGTGAGAGAGTCAGCAAAATAACTACCCACCAGTTCAGCTTTCTGCAAAGGAAATGGGCTGGTCTTGTCTTGATGCTAAAACAATTTAATCTGACCTGTGAGCCTATGATCCCTGGATTAATCCCAGGGTTAGACATTCAGTGCACAGGTACCAGAAATGGCACCTTGTGGCTAGTGGCTATTAAACTGTGGTCAGGGGTTGCCCAGATGACCAAAGCAGATGATAACTCAGGCAGTGCCTCTCATCTGCAGAAGTACCTGCCCAGAGCATGCAACTGAGCAGCTCCAGAAATGCTCTTGGGTGCAGTTTTGGCTTTTTCACAGGACAAGTTGATTTAAATCCTTCTAACACCTACTTTGATTTCCATTCTAAATAAAACAAGTCAGCTCTGTATATGTAAGTGTATTTTTGGTATCAATTTAAGGATTAACCTAAAGGGAAAAAAACCTCCTTTTTTTTGGATACACAAAATGGATACATAAAATGTATTAAATGAATACATGGAAATGTATGAACTGATTTTGCTCAGTCTAAAGCAGAATGCTAGCTATGTATTCTTTTACCTAATTATATATATGTCACGGAATAATGAAGGGATACAATTATAGGGACAGGTGACATATACAAGAATGAGTATATGGGGGGCACAGGATGTATCTTTGATAATCTATTATCTTCATCCCCTCTCAATCAGTCAGCTTTTGAAATATGCCCTAAGTTTACAATTTGGGTTTTGATTACTCCAGCTGTGCTCTGTAATAAAGACATTCTTTGTCAAATGAGATGTCCATAAGCATTGCAGAGCCACAGGATGCCCTGTGAGATATTTCTCATTTAAATGTGGAAACAAATGATTGTAATGATACTGATTTTTTACAGGATAATTATTGCCAAGCACTGCTGTCCCTCAGATGAAGTTGCCATGCATTTGGCTCCACATAAGGGTGTTACTTCACTGACTGATGCTCCCTCTGAACAGAGGAGTTTTTAACAGCTTCAGAATGAAGAAGGTGGGGCTTGGTGAAAAGATAATGGCAGGGAGGAAGTGACTTCCCAAAGAAGCTGAATGAGGGTCCAAAGACAAAGAGAGAGGTACAGCTTCAAACAGGCAGATGCTCTAGTAGGGCATTCTCTTACTCATTTTTTGCTATGAATGTCTCAAACCCCCTCCTCCATTTCTAATCACTGTAATTAATAGTGAGCTTCGTTGCCCTCTCTCTTTAAACTAATGTCAAACTGGATCTGTGCTTTCACAACAAAACATGTTAGGGCAATGTTTCAGAGCTCAGCTTGTAATTACAAACTGAAGGAGACTCCCAGAGATTCAAACAGTTACCAGCTGTATGTAGGATCCCAGGTTTCTGTCTGTGTGATTGCTGTTTTGGAGGGAGCCTTCTTTGCCCTTCTTTCCCTGAGGAAGGTATCCACTGAAAGTTTTGGAAAGGTGAGTCTTCTGTATCCAGTAGGCAGAAGATGGGTAAGAAAAGGGAAAGGAAATGCCAGACAATGCCAGAGATACAGGATGGAAACAGCTGACAACAGGTAAGACAAGCAAAGAGCTTCAAGGTTTAGAGATGGAAGTGAGTGAGGGAGCCATCATCAGGCAGAGTCCTTTGGGAATGTACCCAAGACATTCACTTGTGCAGAATGACTGAGTTAAGTGTATATGTACATATTACATCTCTGTGTGCTTGTGTGTATGAAATAATTAACTCCAGCATGAGTCCTTTGGCTTCTGGAGAAGTTGCTGCTGGCAAAAATGGAACTTTCTCTGTCTGTGGAAAATCCTGGGGTGAGGGAAGGAAGAGTTGGTGCCTTCTGTCTGCTGAGGTCAGTCCATTGTATGTCACCTAAATATGTTCCTTAGTAAATATCTCACAGTTAAAGTAACTTCCACTGTTTAAAAAAATGTCTTCTCCAGGGTAGCCACATGCAAGAAACACTGGGAAGATACATGGAATGTTTGTAACTCCTGTTCTCCTGGGAAGGGCCCTGACATCCATCCTGTCAAGACTGAGCTCTGTGGTTTATTCTCCACACTGATACTGCAAATCCTATTGTTCAATAAGCAGAATATGTGTCAAAAGAATTAAACCAGGACAGTCTCCTGAATGTGGAATTCCAGAGAAAGCACTCACTGGCACTTCCAAAGCAAGCAAAGGAGCAACATCCTGAAATTGTTGCTTTTCCTCGGATATTTTCATTGCTTGACTGAAACTTTCTGCAGATATCTGTTCTGAAGTGCTTTGTTTGACTTGGAGCAAGCACTGTTGCTCTGTTGCTAGGCTGCTCTGAAAGCTTGAGATGGCTCTGACTTCTCCAAAATCTGTAGCAGGGGATTTGGCACAAAAAGAAGAATCCATTCTCCATGAGGGAAACTGCTGCCATTTCCTCTCTGCAAACATCCTCTCAGTAGGTGAGTGGAATCCCTTCAACTCATAGTTTGGTATTGAAAATGTACACTTTTCCTCTTCTCCAAATTTACTTTTACTGTATTGATATTTCATATGGAACAGCTAGTTCTCCTTAAATTTGAGGGAACTGTGCTTGTATATTCCTCAGTCCATTTTTTTTTTCTGTGTAGTTGGTATTGAGACTAGAGTTTGGGTAAAAGGTATTAAAAAATCCCCAAAACAACCATTGCCTTGTACACTGAGGATAACTTTGAATCAATCTTTCTTCTGTCCTTGCTTGTGCAGTCTGTGAGATTTCAATTGTGTGAAATTGAAACTGGACCTCCATGTACAGAATTTGTAAAACTTGTAGAAAATGTAGGTGAGTATCCTGGGATGAGGCTGTCAAGAGATTACAACTTTTTTCCTTGATTCTTCCACTGCTTCTGGAAAATGTTTCTTGAAGTTGATGAGACTGGGATTTATAGTGCCTCAGGTTGTGGCTCTGTGCCATGGAGTTGTCTGAACTGAGCTGGGAGATGCAGAGCTCAAAGAATAACTATTGTTGGCTGTTGCTCTTTTTTCAGTGTTGACAGCTCGGGCAGGGGAAAATGAGCTCCTCTCTTAGGAAGCTCTGGAGATTACAGATGTGATTGTGCACATCAAGTGTGGACTGGAGATTGGGTAGGAGGGAGGGAATTGTGTAACTGATGTCTGTGGCAGATGAATTTGTGCTATGGGAAACATCTGAGGGAGGAGGGACTGGGATTTTTGCATTTAAAATAAATAATAAAAAGATTATTTAGCTTAATAGTTAAATCAAAACTTCATTTATTCAACACAGGACTCATTTGCTTGAAATGCATTTAATTTACTGCCTACAATCATGAAGTAGACAGCACTGAAAGGTTTGACTGAATTTTCACAGGACCTAATTTTTAAATTTTGGTTAAATATCCAGCAATTGTGAGATCAATTTTGCTTTCTGTTGGCTTGCAATTTGTGCTGATAAGTATATTTTTTACTAGCTGAATATATTTATATTGTAGGTGTACTAAAAATAGCCTGTCAATGAAATAATTTATCTGTGATTGACTGTCATTATCCTAGTTCTTATCTTTCTTACACATTTACTGATGCTACTTTTCCTAGTAGAGCCATCAAGCCATTATCATAGTCTCAGTGTGCTTCTTACATTGATTTGCAAGGAGTTTGAAAAAGTAAAGTGCAGAAATTCAGATGTGAAATGGGTGTATTGCATCATTTGTGTGTTCTGGCACCACAGGAGTGAGGTGATCTATTCCAGTTATTGCTATTTTATCACACAAGCTGACTGTTAGGGAACTTGTTTTTTATTTGCAGGGTGATGACTCTGGATGTGCATGACATATTCCTGTACATGAAGCTCTGTCAGTGTGCAAATGTAGGACAAAATGCAAAGAAAAGGCAGAAATAGCTGGAGGGAGAGAAAATCTGCATTGTGCCTGGGCAGCACTTCCAGCATTCCAGTGCAAGTGGGTCTGGACCTAAACAAAAGCTGCTCTGGGCTCAGGAATCCTTTGCAGGCTGGTTCAGAACACCCACTTGAGCCTGGCCTTGACTCCCTCGTTAACTCTTTCCATGGCTCTGTTGAAATGCAGCTCTGATCTGGTTTTGCCTCTGTGATAGAGACTGAGCCACCTGCACAGATGGGACAGGGACAGTGCTGAGCTGCTGCCTGGAGCAGCCTGTGCCCTCAGAAAGGACATTTGAGCTTTGTCAGGCCCAGGCTGCCAAATGCAATGCTCCTCTTTTCATGTTTGGGTGAGTTTGTCTGCCAGAAAACTTAGGAGAAGATGGAGCTGGAGTTGAACCACTGGTTGCAGTAACTCCATGAAGTTAATTTAATGCCCCTCAGCTGATCCTTTAGCCCCACAGTATCACAGTTACCCACAATCTCCTTCTGTGCTTACTCATCTTCAGTGGCTTGGAACTTGTGCAGCTTTCTGATGTTTCATCAACTGAGACACTTTTCAAAACCTGTTGCTTTTTTGCAGTAAATCTCCACTTTTCTGTGTAGGCTGTGCATAGATGAGGAAGCAGATTGCTATGTAAAAAGGAAATCTGAGTGGAATGCAATTAACTTTTACATAATTTGGTTATATATAATGCCATTAGTCCTTATTACAGCAGCATTGGGAGAGTCCAATATCAAGGAGGGATATGGCAAATTCAGTAATCCTCTATTTTTCAAATATGCTCTGGCATGTCTAGACTCACTTTTCCCTTGTAATCTGATGAAAGAGTGTTGTGCACAGACATGCAAAATCCTGTTTGCTGAGATATGTGGTACATCAGATTAGCCTGGACAAGCACTTGAGCTGGCCTTCAGCTGGGGCTCCAACATCTGCCTGGCTCTGAGCAGCTGCTGTCACGGCAGGGCTCGGGCTGGGACATCTCCAGGGGTCCCTTCCCACCCAAACCACTCTGTGGCACAAGCTGAGCTGAAGAACAGGCAGGCAGGTGATATTTTGTGAATTGGCACCAGCTGTCTGACAGGAACTTCAATTAGAGTTAGATTTCTGTGAAACTGTCCAGTTTCACTGGTTTGTCAGCTAAAAAGAAAATGTGACCTGATGCTGCAGTTCTGCTTGTTCTGCATGTACAAGGGAGTGAGGGAAGGATGGGACCTGGTTTGGGTTTGGGTTTTGTTGGTGCAGTTTGAATCCAATCTGAACAGACACACTGTTATCCCTATAATGATTGAACTCAAACATGTCATTCTCCTCAGTTTGGGATGACACAGACAGTGATGGTACCCAATTGTGGCACCAAATCCTGAAGGTTTTGCACAGTGTCAGCTGAGAGTTATGTTTTCAACACCTTTTTTCTTTCCTGAATGGAGGACAAGGCTGTAGTGTAATGAGCACTGAGAGCTGCTGCTTGTCCTCCCTTTTGCTGCAGAGGCAGAAATGCACAAGTGAGGTTTGCAGAATGCACAATTGCTTCCTTTGTTGGCAATGTCAGCTTATACTAATTTATGTTAATGAGTCCACAGACAGCTGTAATGAAGATATGAACCTAAGGACGCAATACTGGACTGCTCAGCAGATCCAGATTCTAGTTCTGATTCTGTTATTACCTTCTTGTTTGGCTCTTTTTGTAACTTCATTTCATACTTATGTTGTCTCTTATTCTGATTATAATTGGAAATTGCTGTTCCTGCACAACAGACACTTCTCAGTCATGTTTAGGTCTTTTTTACATGCTCTGAAACACAATTAATAATAATGTCCAACCTCAGCAGTTCAGAACTGAAATAACTCTGGTAAGATTGAGAGTGACTTGGGAGCTATTCTGCAACAAGCAATCTGTAGAGCACAAAGTCGGAAACCTGGAGGTTTTTAATCTTGGGTGGTGATGGCCTGGAGTAGATCTGAGAACTGATGGAACAGTGAAACAGAATCAATTTTCAGTTTGTGAAAAAGGCTGGTTTTGGGCATCCAGGCCGATGCAGAATTCTTTAATACTGTTCAAGTCTTACAAGGAAAATTGTTTGAAAGCATTCAATCCTTGAGAATTTTTATATCACATTAAGAGATGACAAAATGATAAGAAACTGTCCCTTTCTGTGAAGCAGAGTGCATTGTAAAGGATGAGGAAGTGTCTTGAGGTCACTGCAGGCAGAGGTAACCTTGGCTGGGGCTCGGCACCCAAGGGCAGCTCTCAGCTCTGTCCCTTCATTCACACCCCATAAATCCATCTCCTGCACCTGATGGACAGCAGGGATTTGGGAATCATGTGTGGCACCTGGAGGATTTCTGGCTCCTTGCTGCCAGCAAAGGGCTGAGCAGGAGGCTCAGGGTCAGGAGTCCAGAATGAACCATTGGAGCCCAGCACCTTGAACTTCATTATGACTGTGCTTAAGTATCTTGTCTTTCAGCTAATGTGACTCAGATTCCTTTTTCCTGTCTTTGAGGAATGTAGACTTGTTTCCTCAATGATTTTAGTTTCAATCAAGTGACTATTTCAAACCTTGCCATTTAGTCCAGATGGATTCAACAGGTAATAAAAATCTCTAAGACTTTCTAGATCAACTGATTAACTTTTTTTTTTTTTTTTTGGTTGGGATTTTTGTTTGGCTGTGTTTTTGGTGAAGTGCATTGTAATGTAATTTTTGGAGGCTCTGTGCCAAGATGCCTAAAGGTGTTTAGTCTCCTATTCAGGCTCAGACATTTCTGCTGCAATCTCTTGGAAGGCAGGAGCCTAAATACCAATTAATTGACACCTGCTATGGAGCAGGGAGGAATCTTCCTTGTCTCCAGCTCACACAGCCTCTGCCCTTGGTAGTGATTTTGCTTTAGAATCAGGAAATACTAATAACCACCTGTCTTTGTCTCAGTGGAGGTTTGTTAGGATAAAGGTTGTAAATCTGACACGAAAAGCAGCGGGCACCACAAAGGTGCTTCTGACAGAGCTGTGCTTTGTTGGTTCTTCTCTGTGGTCTCTAGGAATATTGCAGTTTGGCCTCACCTTTCTTTGCTCTGTGGTTGTGAATCATGAGGCTGTAATAAAAAGGGGAGTGTTACCTGGGTATTCAATTTATGTAGCAGCTCGGCTTTTCCTGTAAAAGTTAACTGGGGAAAACGAGATAAAAGGCACTGACTGAACTCTGTTGCAGGAGCAGTGGGGCTTTTTTTCTGGATTAGAAACTGAATCACCTGAATGTTCCCATCTGTTTCTTCTTTCTTCTCCTCTGCCCCCTCAAGTGTTCCTGCCCTATCTGATGTATCTGCTTCTGCCTGTAAGGATTTTGGGCGCGTGTAGAGGGAAAAGGGACAAATCCAGCGGAGCAAAGAGCGCCGTGTGCGCCCCATCTCCGGTTCAGGACTTCGCTCGCCCCGCGGGCTGCATCGCTGTTGCCATCTGCTGGGTGAAGAATGCTCGCGGTCTCACAGCCTCCGTCCTGCCAGAACCCAGCCCTGGCCCCTTCCAGCTGCCTCAGAACCAGCCGAGTGCCGCTGCTCCTGGAGCTTTTGTACCTGGCGCCCCTTGAGGGTTATTAACCAGGGTAACTACTACTTGTAACCGCTGCTCCTTGCAAGGCAGAATAAAAGTTCTTCATAGATGTACCTGGTAGCAGGGAAGTTACCCTGGTTTGATCCTAAAAACAGTGAATTAGGTAAAAATCATGCTCAGTCAGACGGTTAGAATAAGTGCAGCATGTTTAGAGGTAGTAAACCAACTTCTGGATTGACTGAACCAGTGCTGGAGCAATTAAAAACTAGGTCTTTATAATGCTGCGAGAGGAAAAATATGTTCCTTTCACTCATTCATATGAGTGCTCAGGATGTGTGTTGTCAGAGATGGGAGGGGTGGAAATCCGATATTATTTAACAAAGTGCAACGATATTGGCATTATCTGTGGGAAGTTCTGGAGATGCTGCCATTAGCTGTGAATGAGCCTGTCAGTCAGAGCCACTCACGGGGATGCTGCTCTGAGGCTCTGTAAACAAGAGCTGAGTCTCTCCTGCTTACACTTTCTCACAAGCAAATTATTTGTATCTGCTGATAGTTCTGGTAAACTTAATTCCCCTGAAAGCCACCGAATGCAGGTACAGCCAAGTGACTACTAGCCTGTGTGTCTTACAGCATGACTGGCCTTGGTTTGCATTTGGAGTTTGGCAAATTGTGTTTTAAAATCGTGACTGTGATACTGTGAACCTCCCTGGTTTTTGGTATTACTCACCTCCCCAAACATTCCAATGCCCTTCATCTCCAACCAGTTTTCTATGTATCTTCACATCAGAATCTTATCTGTCAGTTTGATCTGAGGTTAAATGCTTCATCAGAGAGAGGAATGCTTTGTTTCTTGAGAGAACAAATAACTCCAGTTGTCTTCTGAAGCAAACCATAGTGGTTTTCTACAGTTATCAAACTATGAGGAACCACCTGATGCGTGGCTGCTGCCATCTCCCAGGCAAGTCCAGGATCCTTCAGCTGCATTGCTGGCTCTATAGAGAAGAAATGAGACTATTCTTGAACTCATGATCTCAGAAGTACAAACCATGAGTTAAATCTGTGTAGCCACTGTGAAGAGAGGCTGTTCTATTATGGCCCTTTTATGCTGAAAATGCTCTGCACACAATAAAAGAGCTGTGAATAGTTTAGAGAAGAGTGAGATTATTTTTGACAATATCAGGACCACTGATATTTCCCTGAAGTAATAATCTTTTTCCCTGCTGAAATGCTGATGTTCCAGGCAATTGGCTCAGTGAAGAAGACAAAAGATTTTAAACCTGTTTAGAGAGTATTCTAATCCCCTTAACTGGTGTCTCTCTTACTGAACTGAAAGGGGGGATGTTGATTCCCACTAGGCCAGCAGGATTTGTGATTGGATCTAAGGAAGAAAAAGCTTGAGGTTTGTGTCACAGTGAATGAACTGTGTGTTGACATAGGCAGGTACTTAGAATGTGACTTTCATCTAAAAGTGAAAGTCAGAGGAAAGTCATTCCAAGGAAGTGTGCTCCAGCACCAGGCAAGTCTTTGGAATAGTGGCAGATACAGGAGCTGGGTTGCTGTCAAGGTAATGCTCAAAAATCAAGAAATGGAGCTTAATGGAAGTTCAAAATGCTCATTTGCTAGAATTAAGTATGAAAATAGAAATACATTAGAAGCACTAGCATTCAGATCCACAATTGCAGAACAGGTTTTGTCCTCATTTACCAGCAGAAAAAAGGAAGAGCTGGACTACAAAGTGCTGTTTGAAGTAGGGGGGAAAAAGGTTTATGCTTAATCCTGCATGCTGTTCTCTGGAGGAAAATGGTTAGTTGTGGAAAATCTAGTTAATTTGACTCGTTTTTCTCATAGACCTCTAAGTAAAAATTTGCATCAGAGAGGTTTTACTTGGGTAGGGATTAAAAAGTTAAAACTCTCTCAAGAGATGCAAATATCTACAGCATTTTATATATACATACATACATATATACATATATTCATATATTTATATATATGTAATAGTTCTCCCAGGAAAACACTAAACTTGGAGAAACCTTTGCAGACCTGGCTGAATGTGGAACTGGCTATGGGTTGGTGTTACTGAACTGTTTCTTTTTTAGAACAGGTGATTGAGAAAGTGAAGCAAGATCATTTGTTGTTACCTAACTGAAAATTCACTGCAGAGGAATGAAAAGGATTCTCTTCTGTTACCTTGAAAATTTAAGTGTTTGGGGGTGAAGATGGTGTACACAGGTGCATCCACATTTCATTCTTCTAGCAGCAGTGAATTTGGTTTCATTGCAAATAATTCTGTTGCATTTTGGATATTCAGGGTTAGAGGTGTTAAATGTTACATGTTCTTCTACCTGAAGAAGCAGCAAGCATTAGTTGGTGGAGAATAAATCCCTATTAGAGACTTCTGTAAATTTTAGAAGCTTTAGGGACTGGGGAAAAAAGTATACTTAAAAAGTTCATAGGATTTGTGACCCTTAGTCCCTCTGGCATAATTGAACAGGGACACCTCATGTGGTTATAGGAAATCATGGCTGTGGTGGTGTCTGACTGGAGCTCCCAGTTAAGCAGTGGAAGAGAAAAGCAGAGGAAACCTTAAAAGAAGCAACATAAGCATTTAACAGCTGTCAGAGAGAGTTCCCTGTAGAGGAGTGGACATTTCAGTGTCAACTGACACAAGATAGACCAGGAAGGAGCTGTCAGTCAGCAAAGAGTTAATTGTTCCAGCAAAAAGTAGTTTAGATAAAATCCTACCTCTCCTCTCTCCCCCGCTTCCTCGGTGTTGTGTAGAGGAAAGGAGCTTGTACATCACAAAACTGACAGTGATTCCTCAGTGCCTGAGCTAATAAACGGGATGAAATTCAAACTGCCTTCTCACACGGACACAGACTTGCAGAAGAGGGAGCAAGACGGAGGGGAAATGCAGAGTATTTTTACTTCCTAACATAGGAAATTGAGAAAAACCCTCTCATCTCTACAAGATGATGGATTTAGGAAGCCCATCGCAGAAACACAGTAGGTGGATTTATTCTTTTTACCTCACCCACTAGAATTTTTGCTAGAAGATAAATTGTACTTGTGCTTATGGGCTCAGTTGTTGTTCAGTAGTACTTTCATAGCATCACATTACTCTTCCTTTCCCTCACTTGCTCAGAGATATTCTGCCATTTGACCCTGTTTGTTAGAAGATAATATTTTTAGATCTTATCAGCTCACTGTCATTTCAAAAGAACTCTTACATTTAAGAAGGCATGTTTTATTAATTATGACCATAGATTAATACAAAGACTGCTAAGTAAATGAAAATACATTCCACTTACAGCAAATGAAACATGTATTGCTTCGGAGAAACCATAATGCTAAGGACAGAGCAATTCCCAGTTCTCTGAATGAATTGTTTACTCCAGAGCAGTTTCAGTAGCTGTAGGCATTGCATCTGAGTGTGCCTTGCAAAGTTTACTGATGGAGGGAGGGAAGCCTGGCTTTTAAAAAACAGAAACTCCACCAAAATGCACTGTGCTAAACTGTGGCCATCATTTCTTAGTGTCGTTAGTCACTGCTGTGTGTATAAAATGATTTCTGCTGGCACACAGTGCTGATATTCCTGCGTTCTCTCAGTGATTTTACAGGAGTTCTGGTGTAGAGTATGCTGATCAGGTTTGATTGTGCAGTCATCTTATCTTTACCTGTGGTGCATAGTTCATTAAAGCCATTGCCATGTGCAGTTCTTGGATGCTTCTGCAGTGTTTTGTGTTCCTGGGACTCTGTACACATATTTGTCAGATGCATGTCTCATTGGCAACGTGTGTTTGTGCAGAGGGGGCTGTTCCTCGATCTGTGTCTGCTGGAGGATCACACTACTGCATCTCTAATGATGGTTGTAACACTTCAGGT
Source organism: Chloebia gouldiae (assembly GCA_003676055.1). Lineage (NCBI taxonomy): Eukaryota > Metazoa > Chordata > Aves > Passeriformes > Passeridae > Chloebia > Chloebia gouldiae. Next base: position 634,512 of record QUSF01000079.1, read on the forward strand.
ACCCTGGGTGATGAGCCATTTGGAGGAGATAATTAATCAAGTAAATGACTGGCAAGTAAATTACAATCAGCATTCGGAATGCATCTCTGTTAGAAGCACCTGCAGGCATTTAGGTGTTGTGCAAGCCAGGTCCTCAGTTCTACTCTGCATTTTCCTTCTCTCTGTGGGCTTTATATAACCTTCCCCACTCATCTCACATGCATTTGCACAGTCCTACTGAGATGATTAATCCTCAGCTGGAAGAGTTTTTTTAATAGTACAAGTACCAGATTTTAGACTCAAGCTTCTTACAGACAGTGTAGGGATAAAGACTGGATTCTCTGCGCAGCGTATCATGGTTGTGACATCCTGTAAATGTGGCTGTGATATCAGAGAGACTTTGCCAATAACTATCACCAGAGAGTCTCTGAGTTCCTCACTGTCTGGTTTGGAGCCTGATTTGCCTTCCTGCCCTGGGTTCAGGTGGCTGGACAGGGTGTGCTCTGAGCAGTTTGCTGTTTGCTTCTCAAAGTTGTGAACTGACTGCAAGCACCGCACAAGATGTGCAGATTTCCTACTTTGGTCAGAATACAGTTTAAAGCAATAATTAAAGTAAGAACTGTGAGTGAGTTGTGAAGATTCCGCGCTTCCTTCTTGCTGTGAAAGGTGCAGCATAAGTAGGTAATTTAGGGACAAGAGACAATGCAGTGACAGACTGTGCCATTCATTTTTAGAGCAGAGAAGTAGCTGTTCTATCAGTCTCCAGCACCTGAACAGGTGATGCTTATCTCGATGCATGAGCTGCACGTAGCTGTGAGAAGTGAGGAGGCTCGGTCAGGTCCCTGGAAGACACAACCTGCATTGGCACAGCTTTGTGTGTCTAAGACTTGCAGTCCATGCAGCGCACTGTGCGCTGAATTCTTGTGCCCACCTACCCGGGGGGATGCTTGCAGCTGCGTTTGCGGTTTCTGTGAGGACGGAACAGCCGGCGGCTGTGCCGTTCTGAGTTAGCCCCGGGCAGGGGCTGTGCCGTTCTGAGTTAGCCCCGGGCAGGGG
>QUSF01000079.1:635556-701587 GCA_003676055.1 Chloebia gouldiae
GCCCCGGGCAGGGGCTGTGCCGTTCTCAGCCCTGGGCAGGGGCTGTGCCGTTCTCAGCCTCGGGCAGGGGCTGTGCCGCCGGCCCGGCCGGGAGCGCTTCCCGCACCGCGGAGTGCGCGGCTCATCCCGGTGGCAGCGAGCGACAACCGCGGCCCCGGGGGAAGCCACTGTCCCCTCCCGAGCGCCTCTGCTGAGGCCGCACCGAGCGCTGTTTCCAGCTGGGGCTCCTAAGCACACGGTCATGTTTCCAACTCGAGATCCAGCAGCTGCAGTTCTGGAGCATGGGATGCACAAGCTTACTATAAACTTAGAAACTTCTTCAGCAGCACTTCTACACCTTTTTTCTTATTTTCAGGCTTTGCGTTTTCAAATGGCATCTGTTCCCCTCACTGAGAACTCTGTTAGTGAGAATTAACAATGTATTTCTGGTGATAACTATCAATTCGCTTGTGACCTTCACTCCCAGTTCAGACTGACACAAGATAGCAAAGACCTTTGATACCCATGTGCTTCTGGCAAGATTTTCATTTGGTGTTTCATTCTTTCCCCGTGTTTCTGGGCCAGCTTTCATGCCATGCCCCTGCTGTTCAGCCATTCATGTCCATAAGGTGCTAGTTCTAACCCTCTTAAAAAATAAAACCCAGCTGAGGTCAAGCCTGCAGTACAGCTTTGATGCTTGCTGCTGTAGCAGAGAATTCAAAGTTTAGTCCCCTACAGTTCTCTCACCTCAGAGCAGTCTCTTCATTTATTCATACATTATTAACTGGTGATTTGAGTAACAGATGCGTATGGGGGGGCATCCATAATTTATTACAAGGATGAGCAAGCCAGGGCCTGTGGACAGTGAGGACAGGCTGAGCTCCTGCTCTGGTGGGGGCAGGGGTTTCCCTTAAGGACAGACAAGAGGGTTTCATGCACTGGGGCCTTTGGGCACCTGGAGTAAGATCAGCTTTGAGGGAAAATTCTGATCCTGGAAATTTCCAAGGGCTGCCCTCTGAGAGGGCAGAGCAAACATAAAGTAGGTGCAGGGTGTCACTAAGAACAGTGAAGCTGCTGCTTGCAGGTTCATTTTTTGCTGCTCAGACTGTCTAATCAGATAAACTGAGTTCTGTGCTTTCATTTAATCAGTGCAAATAGCTAAAAGGGGTGACTGTAATTGTAATTTAGCAGTGACAGGCAGAGATATGTGCAGAGAATTGACTTACAGCAAGCTCCTGTGCTAAGGCAGGACCTGCAGCACCTCTGTGCTGTTTGTAGCCCGGGATGTGACAAGGCCTCAACTTGTGTCACTTGAACCCTCTGATTTGGTCTCCTGCATTTTGGGTCAGGTTTATGTGATTTTTCTGTCTCCAGTCAGGAAAGCTCATATTTTAACTGCAGGACATTGGTCCAGAAAAATTTTATACTAAACACCTTACTAGAGATGCCTTGAGCAACTTGAATGAAATCACTTATGGATTTAAGCTCTGTGGAATTTCACCAAATAGGGAATGCTTTGTAGAATTTTTAAAAATTTGTTTCTCATGTCAGATTAAAAAAGTGAAAGTATTTCACTAGAGGTTCAAATAAACCTATTTTGTCTGTTTTAGAACAAAATGTGCTGATTTTTTCATTGTTTTACACCATCTCATCTCATTTAAATTTATATATATCTAATCTATACTACATACTACCAGGTACATCTAATCTATAATAGATACATAAATAACATATACTATATACTATCTCATGTGCTTTTTAAGCCAGTAACTATTTTGATGAACCAAAACATGTTGATTAAAAATACATGAATTATTTTGGGAACTTTCCTTTGTAGAAATCCTGAAAAAAACCTTCCCATTTCTTTTCACAGTTCTCTGCTGCAACACTGCCCACTGATGCTTCCAACACCTGAAATAAATCTAAGTATATAGAGTTGTCATAAGACATGAACTGTGAATTGTAATAGGAGTGGAATAAATATAATTGCTAAAAGAAGAAAAGGGACTTTTGGAATAAACCCTTCCAGTCCCATATGTTTTAATTCTGCCTGTCTGCATTTGTGTCATGGCTGAGTCTTTGGTTCCTTCACGAGGTGATCCAAAGGAAGACTTTGGCACCCTTAGTGGTTCTTGGAAAGAAACTTGAGTTTTATTCTTGAGTCTCTTCCATTTCTAACTTGAAGCCCATCTGTGAAAGCCCAGTATTGTGGGTTAGGATTTTTCAGCACAGGTCTGTTATAATATTCTGCTATTTTTATGCAGAACAAATGGCAATGGTAGCATTGAAGGAACTGAGGCACAGTCAGTTCTTTCACTGCTAGGTTTTATTAATAAACAGCAAAGATCAAAATGTCACTTTTAATGGTGTTCTCATGGCAGTGTGTGTGCTAAAACCAAGTCTGTACAACTGAGCTCTGGAACTGGAGCAATCCTGGCTCTATCCACACACAATATGTGGCACAGCAGCTCCTGCAGCAGGCTCTGCAAGGAATGCTTACATCCCAGACTGGAGAAGGACACAACATATTCCCTGGGCAGGGCATTACCTGCTACCTGAGCACCAAAAAACCCCAGCTGAGGGGAGAAAATCAGTGAGCAGGGAACTGCAGCCCCCCCAGAGGCTGTGTGAGAGCCCAGCAGGAGTGACCTGGAACAGGGAATGAGTCTGTGACTCCATGGACTGGCTCCTGGGGATGACAGAGCACAAGAATGCAATTTCTTTTTACAAAAAAATGGACTAGGTATTTTGTAACAGTCTAACTGACAGCTGGGAGAAGGGGGATCAAAGGGAAGGTAGGTGAACTAGCTTGCAGGTATGAAACAGAGCTCAGGATTTGAGCTGTGTAATGCAGTTTAAATTCCACATCTCTCTGCATCTTGCAGAGAAACCTAATTTTTTTAAATCTCCACAGGCTTCTCGGAGACAGAAGATGCTAATTTTAGAAATGTGGCAGCTCGTCTTCTTCCCCACCCCCTCCCATTTGCTGCCAGCACGCTTAACAATCCAGTAAACAAGCTGTAGGAAAAAGGGGAATAACCTCAAGAGCTGAGGTTGGTGTTGGCCTCTTGTCCATGGCATTTTTGGGGAAGGATTTGCCCCCTGCCCGTGGGTCTTGAGTTTGAAACCGATTTAAAAATAGAAGAGTAACAGCTGAACTGACGGTGAAAAGTATTTAAAGGTGCAGTAATCGTGGCTGGCAGGGCCCTTTGCTGACCTGATTAATTCTGCACCAGTACTCAGGATAGTCTAAATTAAAGCATTGCATAAGGAGAGTGCTGGGAAGTAAAGGAACAAGGCTGAAAATTTCATGTAGAACTCCGATATCTCATTTTTGGTTTCTCTACATATCAAAAACCTGACACAGAAATCTCACGGATCTGCTATGGGAGCTTGTTCTAATTACAAAATACAAAGAACACTACAAAAAGGTCTGATTTGAGATACCTTTTTACTGTGCAGAAAGGTGAGTTGGTTCCTCTTAATGAGTACCCAGAGTCCTAATTAGTGCAGATAGTGAAGGATAATTTCCACACTCTGTACTGATCTTCTTGTATTGCTGCATCTTCATCCTCTGCTTCAATCTTGTGTGGACAAATAAAGTTTGGACAATGTTTATCCAACCCCAAATGTATTAGGATTGCAGCCACCTAATTATCAGGCCTTAGAATGCAAATTGTTTTGTCCTCATTTTGACAACAGGTGGAGTGATCTGAGTGTTTCCTGATGAAACTTTTTTATTTAAGAACTTCTGATGCAAAGCCCCTAAAATTCCTTTAGACCAGCACTTCTCCACTATTATTATGGAAGTCTTTTTTTGTACCTGCTCTTGTGGGCATTTGAAGCTGTGTGTACATAAATATATGGGAAAATATTTAAAATTGGGCATTATTTGCTGCTTTGGAGCATCTGTATCACTAGAAGTGTTGTGTTAGACCTACACAAGACACACAGGTGCATTCAGTCTAGAAAATCTGCTATTTTTAAAGTAGGAAATGTGAGGCAGTGAAGTGTTCATTGCATTCGGAACACGTGGACAATAAATCTGCTTAAATTTAACATGCATCATAATTTCAAACACCCTCAAGTGCCCAGAAAGTTTAACAAAGCATGAATGCCTCATCTACTTTGTGCCTCACAGAGCAATGCATTTATCTTTTTCAATTTATTTGGGACAATGGAGCAGAGTGCAGCACAGCTGTTTTCTATGGATGCAAGCATATGTGTCTTCTATTACTAATTAGTAATCAATTCCACCCCACTGTGTGTTTTTCATGGCTCAACTGTCTGAGAACTGTGTCTGTGCTCAGAAATCCGTGTCACAGTTGTGACTGAATGAATTGCAAGTTTTGATTTTGGGAGAGAATTAGCTCAGGAGATTTTGTCATATGTGTCAGAGTGCTGTCTGCTGAAAAATGAAATGATTAATTTATTTCTTGGCTCCATTCCTGTCTCGGGTATCTCATATCTTGTCCCCAGCATACACCAAAGATGTGATTTACGCTGAAGCAGGTTATTATCAGTTCATAGGGACAATCTATATAGTTCAGGCAGCCATGATTCTCTTCTGGTTGTGGTTGTTTTGTGCCTTTTCCACAGCTCTCCCACAGTGCTGACACCGGATTCTCAGAGGCAGCAGAGCTTTGCAGACAATGGGCTGCAGGGTGGAAATATGTCACAAGCAGTAACAGGACCAGGAGCAGGGAGCTGTGAGCAGACTCCCTCTACTACCTGCAGCAGAAACATGGAATAAAGCAACTGTGCTGGGCTGCACTCAAGCGAGAATATTAATGCATTTCTATTTTTAAGGGGAGAAAAAAGGTTGTGTGGAGAAACAAAGGGATCTGAGGTAATTTAACATTAATCTTTGTGAACTGTGCCTCTGTTGCTTGGATGCATCTGGGATAACCAGACTCACTGGAGCAACTGAGGTTCAGCACCTCACTGGAGGGGTTGACAAAATGAAGTAGAAAATACAGGGAAAGTATTGTGAGGGAAGAACTACAGTCACAGGGAAGGGAAATGATCTCCAGGATCATACCTCCAACACAACTCCTTGCTAGGACACCTGGAATATCTCCTGCCCTAAGGTGTCCAGCTCCCAGGGGCAGGTGGGTGTTTGCCTGACAGAATTCCTGCTGGACAGAATTCCTGCAGTTGGGAAACTGCTCTGGCTGCAGCCAGAGCCACACACCCCTCTGCAAGGCAGCTTACTCTGCTGCCTGTGGGCTGCTTGCAGCTTGTCAGATATTTAATGAAACCACAATGAGAGCAATTGTGCAGCAGGATATAACACAGAGTTTGACTTTTCAGTTATAAACCTTGGAGGGACAAAGAGCAGCAAGCCCAGGGATTTTTACATTTTCCTTTTAGTGATCTCAAAAGAAGTAGCAGGAATTCCAGCAGCAAACACATCTGTCTGCAGCTGTCAGTGCAGCACCTCCAGATTTTATCACCTGCTTAAGTATAAACAACTTACTGAAGTGTTTTTGCTTAAACAAAGTGGTCCAGCCAATGATCTTTCCCTCATTTTCAGATTGTTAGTCAGAAGTTTGAAAACGCGCTGAAAACTTGTTTATAAAACACGGCAGGAAACAGAAGTGCTGCAGAGAGGCTCATGGTGTGTGTGGAGCTGGGGTTGTGGTGCTGGATTGTCCTTGTCACTGAAATGGTTGAGAACTCAGGACTAGTTCAGTCTGCTTGGTAGCTGAGCTTTACTTCTAAAGGCTTTCTGAGACTCCAAGATCTGTTTGGAGCTGGTTTTGCCTTCTTTCATTACTGCCTTTCCCCCTTCTCTGGTAGACATGAGCATCTTCCCATCTTATGTAACACAGATTTTCTTGGAAGAATGCGTGTTCCCTGAAAACCTCAAACAGCCAAGATGATTTATGGGTCTATAAGAAAATAGGCCACCAAAACACTTCAGTTCTTCCAATCTCCAAATCAGAAAAAGATCTAAGACTGAAATAATAAAGATTGTAAATGCTGTTTATTCTGAAACTGTGTGGTGAAAAAATCAGGTTAAACCAGCTTAGCTCAAACAACTTTCTCAGTGTTCTCTTTCCTTCTGGTGCTCAGTAGAAGTTTGGGAGAAGGGGGATGAAAGGGAGAGCCAAAGGAATGGTTGATATCTCTGAGAGCCAAAGGAATGGTGATTATCTCTGTGTTATGAACAGACTGGTGAGCCACCAGGGAGATGAGCTGGTCAGTGGCAGAGGATTTCAGGAGCAGGTACAATTTAGCTGTTAAGTTTTGATTCCTGTCCTGCTCTCAGACACATGTGAGAGGATGTGAGCCTGTAGCACTGGGCATGTGAAGGACATTACCTCTGCTCCTCTGCCCGAGGAGAAGCAGGAGACAATGGACAGCACACAGTACCACAGTGTCTTATTATAGAAGGAGTCACAAAACTTATTTATGCAAAGCATCTCCTTGGTATTTACAGCACATTCAATGCCAGTCATTTTGCCCTCTTTTTGTGTTGATAATGGAGAAGTTATTACTTGCAAGCTGTGAGAGCTTTGATAGCAGCCTTCAAGTCAATTGTTGTTTTAGTTAAACAGACTGTTGGTGGTTGTTTTTACTGTTTCTATTCTATGAAGATAATTTTATTTGGAGAAATCTATCTTGTACACAGTGTGCTGGGCCTCTTCACCTTTTCTCTGCAGAAAATACATGGGAAGGTATCAAGGGGACCTAGGAGGAATTTCAAATTACAAAGACAAAACTATTGCTGCAATAGATTGTGCAATCCCATGGCATCATCTGATGCAGGGCTGGAAATCGATCATCCTACTGGATGCTGAATTTTTTGTTGACTCAGGATTAAATGTATGGAAGGATTTTAGACTTTTCTAATCTGACAGTGTTCGTCTCGGTTACTGTCTGTAAACATTTTGCAATAAAACCTGAATTTGAAACTTCCCAACTCTTCATATGTTAAAAGAATGGTGATTTTGTTCTGTGTCTTGCCACCTGCTGTTCTCTTCTGTGGTAAAGTACATTGGTAACTATGGGAACAAAAACTTAAGAACAGACACCCACATGTGTTGAAGTTGATTTATAGAAGGTCTTGAAGTGATGCCACAGATTGTGAGAGATGGATCTCTCTGGATGGAGTTTAATGGCTTTCAAGGAGGGCCCAGTGTTCGACTTTCAGAAGTTATTTAGAATGTCCCTGATGTTGTAGATGTTCCATTCTCCACTTAACTGTGGTGTAACATGGTGGTGCTTCGTTTCCCAGCTGGTTCATTCCGTCCCCAGCAGTGCTAACACTCCTCCCTTGTGCTGGGCAACAAAAATCTCTGTTATTTCTGTCAGGAAATAAGTCTTAGAATGTGATAAAATGTGGCAGCTGGAGCCTTGGGATGAAGGATGTATGTGTAGGTGAATGTGTAGTCAAATTAGAAGGTAGCTGTGCTATCAGCTTGGGTGCTTTGTGCTGTTTCTCTGGAAGTGCTCTGTTCCTTTCCAGGCAGCCAGGATGGGGCTGTGGCCCTGGCAGAGGTCTGGGATAGCTCAGGGTCCTGCATGGACACTGCAGCCACACAGCAAGGGCAGATCTTTGTCAGGTCATGGCTCAGCTCCTCAGACCAGGGTCAGCTGCTCAGGGGCAGCACTCTGGGCCTTCTCTGCATATCTGGGAAAGCAGGAATTGAGAAAAGTCCTGGCCCCTTTTAGTCCCTTCTTAGCACTTTAAACCTTTGTGATGTGACAGCACCACACCACAAGTCACTCTTCTGCTCTGTTTGGTAGAGCTGGAGAGCTGGGAATGGAGGATGAAGGAATTAGGGCATGCTATGCTTTGTGTGATATGGAACTGACAACGGGGTAGGTTTGCTCCATGCCAGCATTGTGCTCTCCAAACTGGAGTGCTGGTGACCTTTCCCAGTCACATGTGAACTTCTGGTGTGAATCAGAATCCATAAATCCAGATAAAAGTTCATCATTGATTTCAAGAGTCAGCAGATTGTCTTTGCACAGAGAAATTTCCTGGTTTAGGCTAGACATTACCTAGAATAAGAGAATCTTTTAATGTAAAATGCTTTGGTCTCAATGATAGCACAGTGTGTGTTCTCTTTATTTCAAAAAAATTTGCATGTGTTGTGAAGGCATTCAAATGTTTCTCTGAGGTTTGTTCTGTGACCCTGTTCTAACTGCACAGCAAAAAATTCCCAGAGAAACAAAACATTTCATTTTATGAAATTGATATCATACAGTAATTAGGTATGATTCTGAATCTCTAATGGTCTCAGATGGGAGTATATTTTTCTTCTAAAGAAAGCATATCCTGGTGAAGCAACAAGCTTTACTCAATTTGATGGGGTAATTAGTGAATTAGTTGATCATCCTTAGCTGTTATCTTTAAATTTGCTCTGTCTCTTGATCAGGTTGTGAGGAATAGGTAGTGTTGAATGTGAGGTTTGTTCCTAGCAGTGAATTGAGCCTGCCCTGCAGTGTGAAGATTTCCTGCCCTGGGATTCCCCAGAGAGGTTGTCTGACAGGCACTTGCTGGGCCTCAGCACTTTCCCATCTTCTCCCTTCTGATACGAGATGAAATTTGTTGATAACCTGCACTTGCCAACAGAAAATAAGAACTGAAATGAGAGTTACTTTTAGGATAGACCTAGCACATTCTCTGCAGTTTTTGCCCTGATAAACCTGTGTCAAAGCACAGTGGCTGCAAGGGGAATTACCCAAATGTAATGTGGTGTAAATACATGAGGCCCCAGAGGCTCCTGCAGTAAGTGCTCCTCAAGTGCTTCTGGATGGGTTGCTCAGGAGATGAGACCTCAGGGGACAGAGCTAGTGCTGAAAGCCACTAAGCAAAGAGGATAATGTTTTATTGAAAGTAGACTTGAGCCAAATCCTGGAGCCATTCCTTAGATGGCAATGACCATGCCTAAATGAAAACTGCAGATGGTTGTGTCAGATCTTGCAAAGATCTTGCTCTTTCTGCAATAGTGACTGAAATCTAAAAAGCAAAGATGATGGAGGATGGAAACAGCAGGAGAATACAGCTGCAGCAGCTGGGAACATGAAGGAGAGTCAACATTCCCAGTGTGGAGAGCCTGAGTGGGGTGGGAGAAAGCGACTCTGTGAGCATTCCACAGCACACCTCGTGCTGAAGTGGGTCAGGATGAGGAGCTACAAGGTGAGAGAGCAACATCCAACAGCACAAACAGACTGGCTTCAGTTCCTGCAGTCGTGGGGAGAGGATCCAGAGCAGCACTGCCTGATGGACCTGTGTGAGGGCACTGCCTGCAGGCAGGTGTGCCCTGGCTTTTGGGCAGGATACTGGGAGGTAGAGAAGGGAGGCTAACTTTTCCCACTCCTTTGTCATTCCTGCTTGATTAGATTTCAAGTCCTCAAAGGAACAAATTGTTTTATCCAGTGTATTTCAGTGGCATGTAGGAGGGGCAGGAACTATTCCTGGTTGGAATTTTTAGGCAGCACCCTCATACCAAGATGCTGAAGTTCTTCTCCAGGATTTAGACAGAACTCAGAGGTCTGTGTCTGTCTTCTCCTGCATTGTGCTTTGGGACACAGACTATGATAATGTGCATTCTTTCCTAGCCATATCCCATTAATTCTGCATTAATATTTCCTTGCAAGTTAAAAAGATGGGAAATTTATCATCTTTGCCAAGAAAAGGAATTAGAAAGAAATCCAAAAAGAACAGCTTGCCTATTTTTATCAGTAGCTGTAGACTTGCTTTCTAAACTTAAGCAAGTCTGGAAGGATCCCATAACAATGTGTAGGATGCTGAATGGACACAGGGGAGGCATTAACATAAAAAAGAATTTGTTTTTTTTTTTCCCCTTCTTACTTGAAGTAGCACCTCACTGACGTTTGCTGCCTACTGCAACACATCCCAGAGGAATAAAAAGTGAATTATCCTCTGTGCTTCTTTGCTGACATGCACAAGTTTTTCCTTCAGCTCTTTTCCAAAGGAGTAAAGCAAAAGCCATCCCCACGTCCTGCCTGGGAGCAGGGAAGCAAAGAGTTAAGGAACAGTTATCCCAGGTGGCTGAACACTCGAGTTGCAGGGAAAGGCTGGGAACATTCATTGAGCTCCTGCGCTGGCTTCTACCTGCCAGCAGCTCCTGATGCACCCCTGCACAGGGAATAAAGGCTGAGCCTGCTCAGAGCTCAGGCAGCAGGCATCCCTAGGAGCCCTGGGATGCTGCAGTGAAACCACGGGCAATGCTCTTTCCCTCATTCTTTACAAGAGTCTTTTGAAAGATCAGGGATGTGCATATGGTCTTTGCTGCTTCCTCTGGTGTTTTTACTTGAATCTCGCACTGGAATATGGATGATGCAAGCACAATTAAATGCCTCAGTCCAGAAAAAGGTAAGGGGAGAAAATTTTTTTTAACCACCTTTCTGAAGGAAATGAGTTTTACTGTAAAGTGTAGTTTACAGAGCTTCCTTGGACACTTCTTTTCTGTTATTCAAACTTAAATGCTTTAAACAAATACAGCAGGTTCTTAAGGGAGCTTTTGCTGTACCTTTGCCTCCTACTATCACTAAAGCTTAAATAATAAATGTATCTCTAATGGCTGTTTCCTCCTGCATAAAGTGTGCAACGAAGGATTGCACCAGGTATGTTCATGTTCCTTTTCTGCTTGCTTAACTAGCTGCTGTCACCATAAGAAAGGCTTTCTATTTTTAACCTGAGACCTTCTGCTACCCACATTAGAAGAGAGAAAAGAGACTCCAGTACTATTGTGAGTCAGCTGTATTGTTTTAATTTTTTAAAACAGGTGATTTGCTACTCATTAGATGTAGTTTCTTTACACCCATCCAACAAGAAGAGTGCACAGAATCCACTGGGGTTGAAGTTCTCCCTGGTGGGATTAAACCAGGGGTGAAGTCAGGGAAGTGCCTCGAGCTGGGAAAACTGTGCTGCAGTGTCCTGCATGCTGAACTTGGAGCTCATCCCCCCTGTACTGATGGCTGCTGAAGGAATCTGTGAAACTCAAGAACCAGTTTTCAAAAGCCCAGTTTTTATTTTTAAAAGCTTTATTTCCTCATTGATTTACTCAAGGGAAGCCTGGAGAGAGAAACCCTTCCCTGTGATGTAAATTAATTGATTCCAGTGCCTGGCTGCCTGTATGCATTCTGTATTTTATGCCTGTTAGGCTTGTGGTTTTACAGGAGTTATGCAACAAGTAAAGAAGGATGTCTTGGGTTCTGTGTGCTCAAAAAAGCTGCTCTGGACACTGGTCTCACACCTTGGTGTCTTTGGGAAGGCAGAGCAGTATCCCTCACTCAACTAATTAATGCTTAGTGCCTGTTCCTCAATCCCTTTTGAAGGAAGCACTCCTTAAAGTTCTCTTTTTTTTTCTAAAAATCATTTCTAGATGAAAACTTTACCAAAGTGGAAAAATGTTTGTCTCTAACTTTGGGTATCAGAACCAAACCTCTTACCTGTGAGCTCTGGTTTGGCTTTGCCCTGTCTTTGTTTTAAAATTCCAAAAATAAGCTCCAGCAATGCCATTCACTGAGAAAAGGACAACAGGTAACTCAGGTGTGGCTGTACCTGTGCAGTCACTCATCACTGCAGCAAATACTGCTCCAGTAACTGAAGAAGGATGTGGATGTGAGAATTACAGCAAATTTACTTTAAAGGATCCCATTCTGGAGCAAAACTGTAATTACAAAAAGAAGAGGGTGACCATAGAACATCACACAGGGAAAGCTTCTATTGTACATGAAATTGCCATTGTTTTCCCCATAGTTTTATGACCATTTTGGAAATTGTTTTATTTATTGATTAAATTAATATAAACTCCAAGAATGCTTCTAGGCTGCAACAGATTTAAGGGATCTGAGAAGTATGCAAACAATTCAGGTAAATAATGAGAGACTCTCTATGTGCATCACAACAACAGACAAATGTGAACCAATTTCCTTGGAGATTTGTTAACAGTGAAGCAGAGATGATGAGATGCATTTGGGCATTGTCAATATTTAAATAGCAAAAAAGGCAGATTTTAATACTTGGCATAAGAATTTATTTACCTGTACCATATTGCTGGGGTAGAGGCTGGAGATTTGGGAGCATGGAAGCTTTAACTGAACAATGTGCTAAATAGGGAGAAACTATTTCCTATATGCAAGAACTTTTTTTGTTCCAAGGAAAGAAGGTGTTTTTCTTCAATCTTCAGAATGTGTAAATCCTCAAGTTTTGGATTGAGTTGGCTGAAGTGGTACATTTATCATGGAATCTTGGAATGGTTTGGGTTGGAAGGGACCTGAAATATTGTCTTGTTTCATCCCCCTGCCATGGGCATGGACACCTTCCACTCTCCCAGGGTGCTCCAAGCCCCATCCAGCCTGGCCTTGGGCACTTCCAGGGATCCAGGGACAGCCACAGCTGCTCTGGGCACCCTGTGCCAGGGCCCCACCACTTTCACAGGGAAGAATTCCTTCCCACTATCCCATCTCACCCTGGCCTCTGGCAGTGGAGAGCCTTAACACACTTTTAATGATTGCATTTTCTAACAGAAGTGTTTCAGGACTGAAAACCAGAATAGTTTGGTTTGGAAAATGTCACGATGGGACAGTATTCCTGATCCAGTTATTGTTCTCTGAAAATGCACCAGTGTGCATTTGTACTTTAAACAGACAAGGTCCTCAGGGAAGGTGTGATGGAGTCACCCAAAGTCCTTTTGGCTTCTTCCTACTGGGTTCAGCTTCCAACTTCTGAAAATAGGAATGAGAGAGAGGGGCTCTCACCTGAGGATCTCCCTGGACATCATCCAGGTAGCAGTTACTCAGCTTTATTCCTTGCTTGCAGTAGGAAACTGCTGAGGATGAGATTGAATCTGTTTGTGATTAAACTAGCTCAGTGTTTCTGCCAGATGGTGTCCTTCTAAGCCAGGGAGTGGAAACACCTGGAATACAAATGGGGTAACTGAAAAGAGCAGAGCTTCCATGGGCAGGGCTGAAGCCATGGGCAGGGGGGTGCATGAAGGTTTTTTTTTAAGGGTTCCACTTCTTGCATCTGTAGCATTAAAAGGAAATGGGATTCTCCTTCCACTTAGATATAAAACCAGTCATGGTGCAACTGAAGCCAGTAATTCCCCAGTGTATGGAAACTTCCAGAAGCCTTCATATGATGGTGTGTTCAAACACTCAAGTGAGAGGCACCAACACCCAGGCTCTCAAGGCTTTGGTGTTCCAGTGACTTGCCACTCTCCTTTTTTAAGGGTTTCTGGCTGACTAGAGGCTGAGGAATCATTGATGATGATCCAAAATATTCCTTGTTCCCAGTAATTCTGAAAAATTCAGCTATCAGCAAAGAAACAACTGATACTGTCAGTGCTATTGAGAGAAGAATGGGCCATGTCCTGAGAAAAGCATTCTGTCAGAGAAAATAATTCCAAAATGTGGCAGCTGGCAAACATCTTCCAATGGAACAGCTCATGAGATGTGGCTGCAGAATTTCAGCCTCCAAACTGCTACAGACTCCCAGGAACAGCATTTGCACAGTTTCTCACTGGGGAAAATCAAAACTCAGGTGTTCTCTGGTTCTCCAGCATCATTGCTCCTGATTTTGCCTTTTGCTGAAGATGTTGTTTCTCCTGGTCTAACCCTCAAGTAGAGACGGTTTCCAGATGCCTCATCTTCAACTTGATTAAAAAAAAAATAGAGAAACATTGCAAAGAAAATGTCATGTTAATGCTAAATGCACAACTTCAAATTAACTGGTACCATACGTGCAGATTGCTGATTCATATCCCTTCTGTCCCTGACAATCATTTGTGTGGGGAATGTGAATCAAGTCCAGTAAATGGGAAAGCTTTCCCACTTCAGGAAATTACACAGAGATCATCAATATTGGCCTCTGCAGGATAATCAATATTGGCCTGTGCAGATCTAAAGACATTATGTGACAGCAACTAAATTTTCTGGCATGATGTGATCTGACATGGAGTGAATGTGGACCTGCTAGTCCTGAACAAAGTCCAGAACCGCTGTTAAATGTGGCTCTCTGTAAAATATTTTCCTGAAAGCCCATTTTTCCAGTTCAGCCAGTGAGCTGACACTTTCATCAGCCTTCAAATGCCTGCTTATCTTCTGGCTCTAAGCCCTGGGGAGAAATGAATCTGTCAGGAGGCTTTGTTTTGAACTGAGGTGGATATTGGAGGCCATAGCAAAGGATGGAAACATTTCCTATAGGAGCTCAGGAGCAATTATTTTACTTCCTGTATGTTTACCTGAGCCCCACTGGATCCAGGACCAAATGAGATTGGGCTGTGAGACTGCAGCTCCTGAGCTTGCTGTGAGCTCCAGCTCAGCACCCTGCACTCCCTGTGCTGCTTTCTGCTGGTAATCTTCCCCTCAGGGATTGCAGCAGGTGGTTCCTGCTTGAAGGAAACCACAGTTATGGTCATCTTTCAAGCTTCCAGAAAGACCTGCCTTTGCTTTCTGGGATTTACAGATGCTGGGTTCTGTTGAGTGGTAAGTTTTTGATAAGTTAAGGAAAATTTAAAGAACAGCCTCATGAGGCTGTCTCTCAGATAGCACAGAAGCTGAGAAAAGCACTGAATGAAGACAGAGAGACTGAGTTATTCCTAGAGCCATTGCAGATCCTTTTTCCCCCATTTTTTATGAAACTGGTCTATATTTGAAGAGATAGGGAGTCTGTCACATATTTCAAAATGTACATGGCACAAAAGGAAGGTCTAGAAGAGTTCTGAATTTATACAGCTTGAATACATAAAAATTCATCCCAAATACAGAAGTAAAATTTGTGAGTTAAAATCACTTTGTGGTGATGCATTTCAGTATCAGGTGTCTTTTCTGAATGTCTTTCAACCTGTCTTGCATTCCTGTGCCCATTTTGCCTTGGATTCTTGAGTTCTTAGAGGGGTTTTCCTAGAAGGAGTAATCATACTGATGGATAGCTTTTGTCCCAACCTGCCTTAATCTCCTTCTCTGTGTTTATGCCCCATGGCCCTGAACAGATGGTCAAGCACTGAAAGACCTTTAAATGTAAAGAGTTTATGATCTTACTTTAATTAAGTGTGTAGGGACATTTTCTTGTACAAGTTGGTGGTTGGAGACAAGGTGACCTTAGAGCACAATTTATAGTCTTAAAATCTTCCTTTTATGCTGACATTTTTCTATAACTGACAAAATTTGTTTATAACAGTTTTGCAAGGAAAAGACTTCAACCGCTCAAATCATAAAGCCTATTCTCACTTAATTAAAATAATTGCATCATTTTTTTCCCAGATGAACCCAAGAGAACTAAACATCATGGCAGGAGGCAGAGTAATTGTCATTAAATTAGTGCTGTTGTTGCTAATGGGCCCCCATTCCACAAACACTCCTTCAATTGAATGAAGTAATTTAAGGGATTTTACAACTGGTTCATTTTAATAATGGGACTTTCTAAACAGTTTTGGGGAGCCCTGGGAACGTTCATGGTTGTGGTTGCCTAAAAGCAGCTATCCCAGGGCTTGCCTACTGTGAATTCCAGCATGGAAAGGAGCACCAGGAAAATGTGATGTTGCAGCCTCTCCCAGTGGAATCAGTGCCTTGCCAGGGGATGGATACTGAAGACAGGTGGATTTCAGACAAGCTAAATAACTTGCTGAATATGCTCTGAGCCAGTGCACAAATGTTACACGTGGAGGCCTGGTGGGTGAGACACAGAGGCCACAGAATAACCTGAATTCCACTCGATCCAGGCAAGATGGGCAGTGTTAATCTCGAGGGGGGATTACTGTGCTTAGAGGGGCTGTCCAGATGGTCGGGCAGGCTCTGCCCGTGCCCATGGCAGAGGCAGGCGTGGTGGAGCTGGGCTGGAATTAGGGAAAAGGCAGCTTATGCACAGCTGGGATAAGGTTGTGGCCCCAGAGCAGGTGCTCTGGACTTTCTGTGCCAAAACCATCTGAAAGTGATTGATTTAGTCAGTTCTTCATAGAACCAATACAGAAGTTTTTAACTGAAAGACAGAAAATGTGGCCGTGAATGTCTTTTTTCCATCAGCATCTGCTCCTCAAATCCCTCTTCTTGGGAGGAGCCCACACTAAAAACAATGGGCAGCTGTTGCATACAGACACAGCTGTGAAAAAGCAGAGTGCATTGGAAACACAAAGGCAAAAGACTCCAGCAGAGAGAAGAGAAACTGCAGCTGAGCTGGCTGGTCTGCCTGCCCAGTTCATGCTGCTTTAACCCTCTTGGAAGCAGCATTTCTGGGGGAATGGGAAAAAACATAAATCACCTGTTTAAAAGTAGTGAATGAGCATCATTCACCTTTGGTTCATCAAGTCCAGTCATCTCCTGCTGCTTGTGTTTGTGCCCATGTATGTGGGGGTTTTGAACCTTTACTGCAGCTGAGAGTATTTCTGACTTGTGTTTAGTGATGTGCACTTTAAAGGGATGTTTTTGGTATTTCAGAAACATCTTTGCATTTAGTGGTTCAGAAGGTGGTAACAGGCTGGCTAACTCCTATGAAGATCTTGGGCTGGTGTAGCTAAGATGTAGCTGGAAATGGAGTTTCTGCAGTTTTTACAGGTTTTTTTGACTGGTGAAAAGTGCATCAGGGAGGGTAAAAGTAAATGAGAGAGAGAAGTGTGCCAGAAGGCACTGATATCTTCTGTTCCCTCTTTGTATTTTATGACTGTGTTGTTGGTTGTCAATAATTTTCTTGTGATTCTACAGCATTAGAAGCAAGATTTCCCTGGGTGGGAAGTGGGAAATGGGAGTAACTGTATCAAAGTTCTTTTGTGTATCACTGATAGCTGCCCACGAGCAGCTCAGTGTTTTAGAATGAGCCTCTTGTGACGAGGCCAGTTTGTTAGTCTGGTAACTGGGTCTGTAGTGTGTCCATGCAAAGGCAAAGGGAGTGCAGGGCTGGGAAGTCACAGGTCTAATCCTGGTGGATTTGCAGGTCAAATACACTGCCAGCTCTGTAACATTTAATGTATTTGGCAGTCAGGATATTGAAATTTCTAGTTTTGCTTTTTCTACTTTGAGGGCTGCAGCTGTTTCCCTATGTATTACATAACAGTTCACACTTTTTCCATCCCTCAGCAGTCAAGTGAATCCCTCCATCCTGAAGGATCACATTAATGACAAACCCATTTGTCTCAGGAGGATCTCCATCCTGTTCCCTTTTCTCCATCTTCCAAACCATATGTGTGTTGTGCTCCTGTGTCTTCCTCAAGATGTTCTTTCTGTGGGATGGAGTCTGGCTCCTCTGGCACTCTCGAAGTGACTTTCTTCCTCTGCAAGACTTTGACATTCCAGCATTGTTCAAGTGTTCTGAGTTCCATTTTTAGCTAAGCCACAGGCCAGCCTGGAGACTCAGGCAACGCTGGTTTTAAAATCTATTTTGTGCCATGAAAAGCCTTTGCTACACTCAGACAATAATAAGTTCCTGAAGTGCTGTGGAAAGAAGTCTTTAATCTCCCTGTTGGGTCAGGTGAGCAAGATTGCTCTGAGGATGTCAAGAGAGGCAAGAATAGAAACCCATTTCAGTAGGCTTAGATCCTAAGTCCTCAGCTCAGTGTGCTTAAGAGTTGGGAGAGGGATTGTGTCCAATTTAACCCTTTGTTATTCCCTGTTGCTTTTCCATGCTGTTATCCAGTATCCACCATAATAAATGGAGGAGCCTTCTAAAAGATTTTATTTTTACTCTCTTTCCATGACAATTTTCTTAGGAGGCCTGAAGGGGTGTATGGATAGTGAAGTGAAATAATTTAAATTAAACCTTCTCTGTGTACTCTTAGGATTAAAAATCTAACTTTAACTTGAATATTGTAATAGTTCTTTTCCAGTGCTATAAATCATTGGCATTTTTCTCTACTCAAATAAAATCAAATCCACATTTGAAGCCCTGCATTTGCAGAATTCTAATTATGAACCATGAAACCAATATCTTGAGCAATGCTGCAATGGGAATTACATTTCATTCTTCTCCTCCTTTCTCCTTGTCCCCAGGTTGATAACACATAAATGGAGAATGCAGACTCTAGGATGTCCTGGCAGAATTGATATTTGAATTTTGAAAGGAGTACCTTTAGCCACTGTGCCAGCCACTGATTCTGTTGCATGTACAGCCTGGAAAACTGCAAGGAAACCTGATTAGTACTGCAGGAGGGGGGAAAAGGAGCTAAACAGCTGCAATATCTTTGGTTTATGCAGAAGTTTGCCTTAACTCTGTCTCCTTGTAATTGAGAGCCTCAGAGTTTAGTTCTCTCTCCTTCCCTGTGAGGTACAGCAGTGACATTCTCACCTTTTAGGGTGGTATTTCTAAAGCATGGACATTACACAAAGATGTCTAAGGGTTTATTTGAGGAATTCAGAGAAGCAGGGGATAGAGAAGGCAATGAAACTCACAGGCCCCAGCTTTCATCCTGGCCCAGGCTTCACGTGAAGGAAGGATTAGGATCTTCAGAACAAAGTTTCCTTTGTTCTTCCCTTCAGGGCAGAGTTTTCTGTGGGATGCATATATCCTTCTGAGCATTTTGCAGGAGAAGTTGTTCTTTCCCTGATGACAGTTTGCAGTCATCTCACTAAATTGCTCTTGAAAGATGCCTTAGGAGGGTGGAAGGCTGTGGTTGAAATGTTTGAATAAACAGTGGCAAGAGTGTACATAGCATCACTGCTTCCTGTGGTGGAGACCCAGTTTGGTTCTAGTTTGGAATTAATCTGTGGTTAAACTCTGAGTCAAGCCCTGTATAAGAACTCTGGGCATCGGTGGTGAAATAAACAACTTGTAATTGAGAGTGAATCATCTCCAGAATTAACTACTCCAAATCTTTTTTCAAACTGTGAAAGGAAGAGTAGGAAGCACTTAATGAATGTGTTTTTAAATGGGCAATTTGTGTTTAGCTCATCAGGGTAGAAGCATATGAGGCTCCTTGTACAGATCACAGATGGCAAGAGAGGTTGTCTATTGTACTTAAAACTTAATGTAGCTTAAGTGGTTGTGATAACCTAAGTGACACATTTCTGTGTTTGGAGTTCAATGGGTGCACATCAAATGGAATGAGGTAGTGACTTAGTGCTTTTTAAAAATTAATTCTCACCTGCTTTAATCTGTCAGTCCTGGAGCCCCCTCAGTGCTCCTGGTTCTGTTACAGCAGCTCTGGGCACAGGAGCTGCCTGGTTTGCCCTAAGCAAGATCTTCTATGGCTATGACAGCTTGCAAAGACATCCCTAAATTCAGTGTGAGATGGAAATCTAGTGGGGAAGAAGGAGAAGAAGGAAGAGGAGAAGATCATGAAGAAGAAAAGCAGAAGAAGAATTATTTGAAACCTTCTTTTTTTTTTCACATGTCACCTAAATCCCTTGACTGGATAGGGCAGGAGCACGGCTTTAGGATTATGCCTATGATGGATTTAGGATTTGAAGCAAACATGTGTTGCTGTGTTTCCATCGTATCTAGTTTTTGCTGCCTAGAGAGAAATATTCTTTCTTTTATCAGAAATGCCCATTAAAATAGTGAGGAGAACCTTTGGAGAAGAGAAGAAGACCATCACAATGGTATTTTGAAGAGCTGTATGAGAAGAAAATGTGATTTTTTTTTTTCCAGTCCTGGAAAGAGACTGAAGAGCTTATGCACCTGAGCAGATCTACAGTGAAAGGCAAGGGTGGCTCAGGAGGGCAGAGAGGGGAATGGATTGTGCTGTTAACTGTGCATTATTTACTGCAGGGGATGTTGTTGGTTGGTTCTGAAGAGCAGGTAGAGCCCCCCAAAGAGTGGGACCTGCAAATCTGTTTGTAACCAAAGAAAGGAAAGGGTTTTCTCCTTGTGGGAATCGCTGTCAGGAGGAGGAAGTGGTGGAGGAGCCAACAACTATAAATTGCTGTAATGTCTTGATGATGCCAAGCAGTTGGGAAAGTACCAAAGGAAAAAGAAAATCAGCAGGAGGAAAAGAATATCATCAGGAGGCCTTGCTGTCCAGAAATGGTTTCATCTACATGCCAGATTGCCTCATGCTCCATCATGTGTCTTCTTTAAAAGCTTGAACTGAAGCCCACCCAATCCTCCAAAGCAGTCACAGGTACATCACAATAAAAATGATTTTATTGGGATTTTAATGTTCTAAATCTGGACTGTGAATGAGGCTTAAATTAGCTGAGAAACTGTTCTGAAACAACCTGAAAAATACCAGTGGATTTTGGAAATCAATGGCTATTTTCTATTTTTCTGATAATATTTTTATTCTGTTACATGGAGAATGTGTACTACAGATTTTTGATACCTCCTAAGGCCATCAATGCTTGTTTCCAGTCCAGCTCAGATATGGATATCTCAAAATCTCCCTTGCTTCAAAATAAGTTCTCAGTGGCCCGTCTGGCTGAAGACTTTTTCTGGGTTGGTGGCAGCATCGTCGCTTCTCCGAGATGGAAAATCGGCCACTTTGGTAAGATGCTGAATCCCTGCATTCAGTGAAGTGGTGACACCTTTAAATCTTTCATGTTGAAATCTTAATTAGTGGCACCTTTGTGTAGCAGCAGCGTGGGGAGCAGAAAAGAAGGAAGGATGAGGCAGCCCTGGTCTGATGCTGCTTGGTTGGTAGTGCAGTCCTTTTTGTCTTCAGCAAGCCCCACTTATAATTTCATTATTGATTTATGTTCTTCAGGACAAGCTAGAGCAAAGTTGTACATTTTGACACTTGCTGACCCTTTTAACTATTCTGTTGCATAGACTCTGTCTCCTTCTCCTTACCCACAGCACGACAGTTTTGCTATCTGCCAGTATTGTACACCTCTTAACTCTTTAATTTAATTTGTAGTTTAGAGTTTTAAAAAGGAGCATTTGGAAGTATCTCTGCTGTCTTCATCCACACCAGGTCACTGGACTGTTTAGAGGCTGTTTTATGAATACAGATACACAAAACTCCCAAGCTTTACTGGCTTTGTGAGAAGGATCCCCTTTGGGTGCTCACAGCAGCCTTTCGTTTAAACAGCTAATAAACCCAGCAAACCTAATTAGAGATAGCCAGAGAAAACAGATGTTCTAGCAAAAGCACTTTAATAGCAATCTTCTTGAGCCACTTCTGCATGGCCAGTGAGGAAATCTGCAGCCTGACCAGAACCACCCGTTCCTTGGAGCACTTTTTTGTCCTGTTTGTCTGTCAGCTTCATTGATCAAAGATTTTTTTTTTTTTTTAGCAAGAAAGTTGGACACATAGATAGCTTAGCAACTACTGAGAATTTCTGCAGAGGAGAAACACCATCCTACTCTGCTTCTTCATTTCCCTGGATGCAGGTGGCTGATGAAGGGGTGGAGAGTTGACAGCCTGACCTCAAATCAAGCCCCTGATTTCCACAGGATTAAGAACATCTCCCATTAACACCTCATTTATTAGGAGTTGTGTGCTTTAAGGACCAGCCTTCCACCATCTCTTGTACACAGTAAACACTGTCCCAACCATTGCTGGCAGAATTATATAGAAATGTTCTTTTCCAAAGACACTTCCAGATTTTTTTTGGCCAATGAGCAGAACAGTAGAAATCCTGGACTTCAGTGAAGCTTGAGCCACTGAGAGCCAGCAAGGGGGAGGAATAAGGAACAAGATGGTTGGTTTAAAAGGTGAGAAGGACATGTTCATTAGGCTGGAGGGATGCAAAATGAAACAGAGGAAGATTAATTAGTTTGGATGTGATCTGGTGTTTAACTAGATCCAATGTAGTGCTGTGGGTGAGCCTGGTGTACCTGGGCCAGGAACACCACAGCCAGTTCATAGGCAGGACTGGCAAAATATCTTCTGGACTGTTCAGCTGGACAGAATTCCCAACACACTCTGCTAGATATATTATGTACTTAGATACATTACATATTTTATATATTTATATTGATATATTGATTTGAAAAAATACTTTATGCCTCCTGTCTAGAAAGAAAGTGATGTTCCTGGCAGGAATAGTTGGAGCCAGTCAGCTCTTTGGTTTACATATTGATGAGCCACTTATAGCTGTGAAACCATTTCCAGCGAGACTTTAAAAAAATGGGGCAGTCATTATGTCTTCAATGGATTGGCAGTGCTGAATGTGTGACAAGTGTGGGAGTCCTCTGTTTGTGTGTGGGAAAGCTGTTTTGGTTTGGTGATATTTTAAGGGGATATTTCTTGCCCTTCCTGGTGCACGTGTGCTGTGGGGTTTTTCTGGGCTCACAAAAATCTTCTGGAGGCCCTGGAGAGAAATAAGCTGCTGGAATCTGTTCTCCTCTCCTGCTGTTGTTTAGGAGGGTGGTTGTTGTGAGGGACACAATTAGGATTCATCCCTCCAGGATTTGTTCATGGGCAGAACTCAGCAGAGTTTGATGCTCCCTGCTCGCTGTCCCAAAGCCTGCCTGGGGCAGAGGTGTGCAACACCTGGGGCTGCCTTGAGCCCAGGGCTGGGAATCTTCTGACAAAGCTGGTCCATGTACAAAAATACTCAATGACTCAATCTCCTGACTTCTTTTCATCCCCACATGCTAAAATACTCCCACACCTTCACATATTTATATCAAACTCAAGAGACTCCTAAAAGACAATAATGCTACTGAACCATAAATAATTGATTTGCAGACACTAGAACATCTTTCTAACAATAGGCACAATATTGGTCTCCTTTTCCCCCCTTGTTTCAGGACAAATTGCAGGGTTTATGCTTTGTTTAGTTTTGCTATTTATTATTACTTTGTGTAGTAAATATAAATGTTATTAAGAAGCATGAGAAATCACTGTGAGTCTTTTTGCTGCATCAGTCCAGTGTGGAACTGGGTGTTCCACGTTTCTATTCCCTGCTCTGCTCTGCCCTGACAGTGCTCTGTGCTGCACTATACAGAGATCCATCTTCTCTCCACAGTTTTTTTGTTCAGATGCAAATTGAGGCAACTCATTAGATCAGAAGAGAGCTGAACATAAGCTGAATTCTGAAAAAAAAAAAAAACCAAAACGAATGAAATGAAAAACAGAAAAGCTGTAATTCAACCTTAATTGAAGATAGTTAAGAGCCATTTCTTCAAAAACCTGATTCATTGCAAGACTGGGGGACTTTTATCTGAAGTATAGGAATGAATCCTTAAAGAAGAAATGTGAACAATGGCAAGGAGAAGCAGTTCTACTTCTCAGCAGTGTGCCCTCTTCGCTTACATGCTGTGAAAGACTTCAGGAAAAAACATATCATTTTCTCTTTGATATAAGTACCACTAGGATTTCTTTTTTGGTTTTTTTTTGTTTTTTTTTTTTCTTTTCCTTCCAGTCTCTGTAGTGCTCTAAACTTTCAGTCCCACTAGGGAGGGTGTGTGTGGGAGTGCCACACACAGGGACAGGTGTGGAGGTGTCCCTGCTCCATGGCCTGGCCCTTGCCTGGTGCCCCCAGCAAACACCTCTGCACCCCCTTTGGGGTTTTCCTTCCCACTGCATTGCCAGGATCCCCAAAAGCTGCTCTCACACAGGAAGGGAGGGATTTCTTGTGCCCTCCTTTCCCTGTGTCACCAGCCCCAAAAAGATGGCAACACTGAAATATTGGGGCTGCTCATGGATCACTGCAGCTCAGTCCAGATGAGCTGGAACTGCAGCAGGCAGCTGCGAGGTGCTCAGGGAGGCTTTGGGTGAGAAACCCTGCAACAAAATCAACAGCAGCATTGAAAACGCAATCCAAGGATGCTTATTAAAATTTTAACAGCAGGGAACATGTTCCTGCTTCATGCAAAAGCAAAGTAAATGTGTGTTGCAGAAAGTGTGGTTTTATTTTGGTACTTCTTCATTGTGTTCTGCTTTGTAACAGGTGTGATCTTTGATACTTTTTCCATTTCTACTCTTCTGATTTCTTTCAATAAGATTATTACTGCTATAATTCCCAATGAAGAAGTTGGAAATTTAATGTGATTTGAAATGTGTGTGATTTAGTGTTCAGAGAAATTCTTTTATTAGCTATTTTGGCTGATTTTTTTTTTCAAAAACCCTATAAGCCTTGTGAAATGAAAATAACTTCAAGCTTCCTGTAATTATTATTTCAGTAAATCTAAGATTTATCTTCTTCTGAATCAGAATGAAAGCAGATATGGAAAAGATTGAGTGTCTGGGAGAGGGTTGGGCTGAGTTTGGATTTAATGTTGCAGTGGATGTTTCTGGCACAGTACTTACCTTTATGGTGATACATGCTGAATATTGATTTTCTCTAAAGACATCTCTGACTGAAGACAAGGGTCCAGCTTTAAGAAGTAAAATGTTACACGAGGGATTATCTTGCTCTCAATTCCACACCTTCTCTCCATGAATATTTTATTAACATGGACAATGAACTCTACAGAATTGTGCCTTCAAATTAAAATTTTCTTGTACTATAGTGTTCTGCTTTCAAATGAATCTATTTTGCTGAACCTTTTCCAGTGTGAATTAATTGACTTTATCTGAACATGAGCTCTAAAGCACAGGGACATCAAAGCTTTTTTCCATTTCTTTTTACTTACCTTGCTTTTGCTTTTGCCTGAGAGGTGGACTTAAATCACCCCAAGGAGTTGTGTTGGTGTTGATGCATTTTGGAACATGGAATCAGTGTTTTCATTTGGACACTGTTTCATCTTTAATCTTGATGGCAGAAGATTGATAAAAGAAAGCTGACCTCAGAATCTCCTTGCATTTATTTCTGAACTAGAATCTGTAATTCATGTATTAATTTTCATTCTGCAATCCGGAATCTCAGTAGTAATTTTCACTTCTCATCTCTAGGGCTGAAAAAAAAATGTTGAACACAGTAATAGTTTTAATTTTACTTAAACAGATCAGGCAGAAAGTCAGAGGAAAATCAGGTCACAGGCTCTGCTCTGTCATCAGGGGAAATAAATGGGAGACTTGGCAGAAAATGTGAGTCTGCATTTATTCCTGGGACAGAGCCAGCTGCTCACAGTTGGATTGAAGTTGTTGAGCTTAGTCCTTGCAGCAGCTGGATTTCAGAAGGCCCCAACCTGGCTCCCAGGGGCTTCCAGTGCCAGAGCCCTGGTTTGGCACCCCAGGAAAGGGCAGGATCCTGCAGAGGCAGAGCAGACCCTTGGAGGGAGCTTCTCCCAACACTCGTAGCTTTTAAGGCTGCACTGTTTGGGATGTTACCAAACCCACAGGAGTGGAACAGGTCTTGAGGCCCAGAGGCAAAGTACATCACAGGTGAGAGGCATCCTGCTAGGAAAATGTGGGTTTGGGGGATTTGGGAGATGAAAAGTTTGTGAGGTTCTTGCTAAGCAAATCTGTAGGATCAGTGACTTAATCCATAGAAGCAGTGGGACCTTGCTGGCCAAGGATTCCAGGTGAAATTTCATCCTGTGTCCCACACAAGGTTTACATTGTCAGAGCTCAGATTTGAGATGGTCTTGAGAAAGAAACCTTGTGCTGGTTCCAACATGTGATCATTTCTTATAAATTAATATGGGAATCAAAACTTTCACATTTACAGATAAGTCCACAGTCACCAAGAATCTTTCTGACTTTTTGATATTAGCACCTGACCTCTTAAACCAGACACTACAGGAAACCTTGTCCTTTGACTTGAACTGTTCATTTGGCAGCTGCTTGATGTGTTTTCTTCCTGAAAAGGCAATTCCAAAGGGAGCAAGGTCTGGCTCACTGCTGTCTCTTTATTCCTCTCCTCAGTGGAAAGATGTATGAGCTCCATGCAGGCGGGCACCCAGATGATCAAACTCCGAGGTGGCTCCAAGGGGCTGGTCCGCTTCTACTACTTGGATGACCACAGGTCCTGCATTCGCTGGAGACCCTCTCGGAAGAATGAGAAAGCCAAAAGTGAGTGTCAGCCACAGAACCTCCCCTCTGACCCCTCCTGGGGCCTTGTCCTCTTGTAAACAAAGGAGAATGAAGGGTCTGGCTCAATGAGAGGTGTTGTGTAGCAGTGTGGGGTTTAGTTGGTGGATGCTGTTACCTTTTTCCCAGTAAGCATCTCCTGTGGAAAAGCTGCTTGGGTAAGCATTCAGGGAAAGCAGTCAAGTCCACACCCACCACACTCACCATGGCTAGCTCAGCCAAGAGAGGCAGAAGGGCCTTTTGTATGATAAATTCCAGAGAAGGTTTACTCCACCACTCTGAAGGCAAATCAGGGACAAAATACACGAGCGTGTACGGTGCACAGACTTAAGAATGGGGTCAGTGGGTCAGACCTGAGGGTACAGGGCAGGACAAAGGGCAGCAGCCTGTAGGAGGGATGAGGGATGAAAACCTGGGGTGGGCAGGGTCAACTGGCCAACGAGGGAAGCAATCTCCATTAGATTGGCAATAGTGCTGCAGAGCACCATGGGGGAAGTCCTCTCCTTCAGCCTGGGTGGGGAAAACTCTCCCTTCTTCCAAGGCAAGGCCCTGGGGATTTCCCTGAAGGGTTCAAATGATTCCACAGTGTTGTACTTGACTTTAAAGGACAGTAAATGATTTAATGATGGGTAATCTATGAAGCTGAAGTTGCTGCAGGTTGTAGGGGTGTAGGGGGTGTAAATGAGTCAGAAGCAGCCCCTGTATGAGATGGGGCCTTGCAGCGTGGGGTTTGGGCTCTCCCTCTCTGGGATTTCTCTGGGCATGCTCATTTCTGAGCTGCACTTGTGTCCCTGCAGTTTCCATCGACTCCATCCAGGAGGTGTGTGAGGGGAAGCAGTCGGAGATCTTCCAGCGCTACGCCGACGGCAGCTTCGACCCCAACTGCTGCTTCAGCATCTACCACGGGGCCCACATGGAATCCCTGGACCTGGTGTCCTCCAGCGCCGAGGAGGCACGGACCTGGATCACGGGGCTCAAGTACCTGATGGCAGGCATCAGTGACGAGGACAGCCTCTCCAAACGCCAGAGGACCAGAGACCAATATCCTTCCTGTGCTGCCTGGGGCTTTCCCAGCTGTGACAGCTGTGCAGGAGCTCAGGATTCCTTACAGTATTTGCTGTGCTACAAGTAAACACTGGGCTCAGAGCTTCAGAACAGTTCCCACTGTACTGCCTGTTTCCAGAGTTCCTGGAGAGGATTGTTCTGGGCAAGGTTTGGAGATGAGTGACTGCAGTGGACTGAAAAACACACAGGTACATTCTTCAGTCTCACTCCCAGTGTAAAACCATCCATTTAATTTGGTGATCTAACACTGAGATTTTCTTCTTTGTTGTCAAGTAGGCAAAGAGCACATGTGGCGTGTTGAACACAGCAAGTCTAGAAGCTGTTACTGAACTAACATGAGGACAGTTAGATATTAGCTTGACCTTTCATTCCCAGTCTCATTTGTAGTGTTTCCTAATGTGAAAAAAAATCATATAACCATGATGTTCAGTAATATCCTTCAATATTCCATGCTGTTCCTTAACTCCTGTTCAATGTGGTTGAAGCAGACATTTGATGAGGCAGATAAAAACGGGGATGGCAGTCTGAGTATTAGTGAAGTGCTCCAGCTCATGCACAAACTGAATGTGAACCTACCCCGACAGAAAGTCAAGCAAATGTTTAAGGTAAGAATTTTTTTTTCCTGAAAAACAAGGATTTAACATGAAATCCAATAGGAATGATAGCAAATATTTCAGCAGCTGGTTTGTTTCCACTCTACTGAGAGATACTACACAGTCCATTTGGTAAATTGGAAAGAGCTCCAGAAACACACCACAGATAAATTGTTATGCACAGAAAAAGGCAACACACCAGGTACCTTCTGGTGTTACATAACATGAAAACACACAGCACCAAGATTGCTCTTTTGGTATACCTTTTTGATCAGAAACTCGGTCTTGTTTCCCCCTCCAATTATGTTCTCTCTAACAAATGAAGTATCCAATATCCTATGATAGCTGGTACTAATAAAATATCCAGCATGCAAACTTCTGTATCTGTCAGATTTTTGCACTGCTGAGAGCTGTTTGTTTGACACTGTGTTCTGCTGACCTTGGCCCAATTTAGTCAGCAACAATGGAGATGTGTAGCTTTTGTTATCACAAAGTCCCTGCAGGGACCAGCAAGCCTTTATGTGAAATCCCTGATGATTTTTTCTTTACTTGCAAAATTAGTATTCTTCCAGATCTTATTAGTTTATGGCCATGGATTTAACAGATATCCTCTCAAATCCTGGATATAAAATTAATTTCAAGATGAGTTGGGCTCCAAGGATCTTCTGAAGATGTGAGTGGGTAATTCTGCCAGACACATACATATTGTTGGAGGGGAACTTGCCTTCGCTTGATTGTCATAGACAGAAGAAAAAAGACCTTCAGGAGGGTTCGCTGTGGAACAATTAAAACATTCCAAGTTGTTTTTGGCATGGATGTATCCATGGGAGAGGTTCAAATCTGTGCAGAGGATTCCTGTGACAAGGCTGATAGATCAGTCATTTCTAGCAGCCACGTCACGCAGCTTCAACCTGCATTTAATTCCAGTGCTTCACTCTCATGCAGGGGTTTGTTTGTTTAAAACTGGTGCAGTTGGGTTCCTGACTGTTTCACTGCTGTGTACTGCAGGAGGCTGACACAGATGACAACCAGGGCACGCTGGACTTTGAGGAGTTCTGTGCCTTCTACAAGATGATGTCAACGCGGCGCGATCTGTACCTGCTGATGCTCACCTACAGCAACCACAAGGACTACCTGGACACAGATGACCTGAAACGTTTCTTGGAGACTGAACAGAAGGTAGGCCCAAGCCAGGAGCAGAATTCCAGCTCCATGCCTTCCTGCTTGCCATTGGGAATGAATTCCCTTTTAAAAGGGGTGGGCACTTAGATGCTGTGCATGTGAAAAAGAGACAGATGTCTCTTGATTTTCATCTAGGACTGTTTCTTGAATCTTCCTCCTCTCACTACCTTTTTGCCCTGTAGGCTTTTTTGGTGTGCCCCTAAATATAATCTCTAGAATTGCTTTCTTTTTTCTTGAGCTCCCCTTGAAGAATCCCATCAGCATCTGTCTGTTCCCAATATTCAGTACCTTGGAGCAAATCTGGTGTTTCTGGCTCTGCATATGACCTAGTGATGAAACTCTGAATTACTTTGTCACACTATCTCAGTGTGTAAACTGGAAGATTATCTTTCAAAGAGCAGTTGAGAGGATGATTAATGTATAGGAGAGTTTTTGAAACACATTGTAGTACCTAAGAAATTTTCTCTGAGTGATTTAAGTCCAGTGCTGCAGGAACAAGTCCTTTGACTTATCTTTGCCCTTTTCATCTCATGGTCTCCTCTGAAGCTTCATGCCTGTAACTCATAAATGCACATGATTTTCAGTCATTGTCCATAAAAGGAATGAATAAAAAATCCACCTCTCTGGCAGTTATCTTCTTAGATAAGTGGGGTGTGTTTCATTGCATTGGTCAATTGATCCTCCAGATGGAGAGGGGAAAATGAGCACTCACCACAGGACAGAAATCAACTCAGCTAATTACTGACGTGGCCAAATCCTGCCTGGGGGGCTTCTCTCTCTTGCCACCCTTTCTCATACAACATGGACAGGGAAAACATCTTTAGTCCATTCCAGAAAAACCTGGTGCTCCACAACTTTATCTTTCAAACCCAGTATCATCGATGTTCAAATCCAGAGTTAGAGGTTTTTTTCTTCTTCTTTTATTTATTAGGTTTTAAATTACCCCCAGAAAAGGCATTGATCTCGTAGCAGATGTGCTGGTGGTTTCATTTTCCCCCAGGCAAAGATTCTGTGTTGCCAAATTGTTGGTCACTTTATTGCACTCTGATGACAAGGGCTGTGTTTTCATGTACAGCATCTAATAGAAAGGATTTGCTGGACCACTCAGGACAGGAATGTTAAATAATATCAGGACAATACAGAATACATCAACAGTTAATAGCAGAAGTATTAATTGTGTTAAAATTAAGTTACTAAAACACTGCATTATGTCAAAAATGTTACAGCTCAACATTAATATCCCTGGTTTCATAAATGACAACATTTACAGACATATATTTCCCTTTGTATTTTTTTCAGTTGAGAATGCAGAGCAACCTTGAAGTTAGCAGATTTCCTGAGAACGTTATGTCCTGTTTCTCTGTTTCCCTGCTACTAACAGATTTTTCTGTCTGCTGCATAAAGATGAGCCATTTTCTTGTTTTATTTTAAAGTAAAAAACCCTTTGATAATGCAAACTAATCCTCTAATCCTACAAGAGAAGAAATCCCATTGGTTTGTGGCAAAGCTCGTTCTGTTTGGGTGCTCTAACAACAGATCTGACCTACAAAGCAGAACTCTGTCAGCAGGCAGCTGCCAACAGCACAGAAACTTTTCCCAGATCAGTCCCCTTCTGATCTGACCTGACACTGACTGACAGGAGTGAGAATCCCACTGGGGAACTGGAAATCCTGAGTCCCACTATGGATAATCTGCCCAGTTGTTGGACTGGAGTTGGAGAGAGCTCCGAGAAGCTGTGATTAATAGTTAACACTGCATTTTTGCTGCTTTTACAGATGACAAATGTGACTAAAGAACATTGCCTGGAAATCATCAGCAAGTTTGAGCCATGCCCGGAGAACAAGAAGGAGGGAGCCCTGGGAATTGATGGTGAGCTGGCTGGTGCAGCTTTTGTGGGGAAAAGGGAACTGTCTCAATGCTCAGGAGAATATTGCTGCTGCTTACAGAATATATAGATGTAGAATTTTGTCATGTTGTATAGAGTATGTTTCCAGTCTTTTTGATTTTTTTTTTTAATATCTACCATTTACTGAGGAACCTAAAAAAAATCAGATCTCTTTGGAGGAGTTTTGAAAGGTACATATCAGGATGAAGCAGCAGTCATTGAAAGTCAGCTGGAACTGGAGGTGTCTCTATTTGTGCTTTTGGAAAATACAGTTGAATTTAGTTGCATCATTCCTGCAGGTATTTTTGGAAATCATTTAAATCTTAATATAAGAGGAGTGATGTGATCCAGAGTAAATGTCTGAGTGGGATGATAGATGAAATTGGTCCTGCCTTCCTGACCTTTGCTGCTGAAGCCTTCTCTCTAAATATATCAATGCTGTACCACCAGGCTGGTAGCTGTTATTTTGGGGGCTGACTATAAGTCCTTTCCCCTAAATAGTAAATCTTCAGCCAGTTCTTTTTCACCCCAAGAAGGGAGTACATTCCTGAGGAATTAGGTTCTGTTCAAAAGTTCTTGGACGTTTAGAAAATCAGTCTTGTCCATTTCTGTGGGTGTGTTGTCATCCTGAAAAGTGACAGAACAGAAGTTGTTTGGTTTCCTGAAGGAAGAAGTGGGTAGTTTCTGGTACAGTGTGTAAGGTGGTTGCTTAGGATGGGTCAAGGTCTGTTCTACTTCCAGACTAAATTTTCAACTTATTTTAAAGCTTATGCTAATGCCAGTGAGGGAGCAGATGACATTCTTTTCATTTTCTGGTCTTTACAGACAGTTGCAGTCACATAAATAATGAATAAGCAAGTTCATTATCTTGCCTTCCTTATACCTAAAAAAGTAAGAGTAGGCTTTTCAAACTACTGTAAGTTTCCATAGAGAAAAACAATAACAACTAAACCTATACAATTGCTTTGCCTCAGAATGGATGCTAAAACGTAGAGAATTTATGGGTTAGGATAAGAGAGAGTCCAGCATGGTGACATTCTGCTGGTGTCTGCTCCTGATCAGGGGGAAGCAGAAGGTGAGGTCCTTTGGAGACAACTGGAAAAAGCTTTGTGACCTTAACCCCTCCAGTAACTCGCTGCAAGTGCAACAGAACAGAACAGACCTAATCTAGACCTTAATTAAGGTCATTTCTGATAACATCCAAACAGAGGTGACTGAGGGGCTGACAGGGGCACACTGCTGGGCTGGTGCTGACAAAGGAGGAAGAGCTGCTTAAAAATCATAAATCTGTGCCTGTATGTACATCATGTATGAACATGTGTGTGGACACACACACACACAGGAGCTATTCCTCTCTTGTCTGTGTGGAGTTGAGACTTTAAATGTCTCCTGTCTCCCAGAAAATAAGTCCAGTGCTGCCCTGGGGACTGAAATGCAGCAGCCATGGAAGCTGAAGCTGCCTGTTCGTTCCTCAGGCTGGTACAGCCCAGGCAGGAGCATCCTGCCCACACTGGGCTGTGCCTCAGTAGTAGTGAAACAACAGTACAGTGTCCTTTGTCCTTTCCTAGTCATTCCCGTGCCTGTCCTCAGCTGTGCTGGCTTTTGTCATGGAGCACCTTGGAGTGGCCTGCGACTGTGGGCTCATTGACAGTCTCTAAAGAAACCCTTTACCTTTGTCTGCTGATCAAAGTGACACCGTGCCAGTGCACCTCCCCTGAGTGTGACCACTGCAGTCCCGTGGGACACACTGCCACAGCACCTTCCTTCTTTCCTCTTTCTTCCTTGTAGGACTGATAAAACCACTTAGTGTGAACTCATAACAACCACCATGCCATCATATTTTAACAAGAGCTTAAAGCAAACAATGGTGTTGTTGTAGCAGCTGCCCTCCCAGTGCTGGGTGGAATTAATCTTGCAGCAGCTGATTGGTTTGCAGGAAGAACTGATTACCTGCCACCAGTGTTTGGCTGTGTGTTTGCTGACACACTCTGTGCTCTATCCATTTTCCACAGTGGCTGCTCTGCCGTGGTTCATCTTTTGTTTTCACCCTGACTCTACCACTGATTTGCTCATTGATCATGCTATGTGCTCCAGGAGACTTCAATATTCAGCTGGGCTGAGTTGAATTCCCTGGCATTGTGTCCAAGTGTATTGTTCAAAATGTTTTGGCTGCTATTTGTGTTTATCAGCTCTTTTCCTTTAATAAAACTTTCATCAAATACCAAATGTACAGCCTAGAAGGACCATCATAAAGGTGACATTTTCTCTTGTCACAGTCAAAATGTGTTAAGACCTTTGGAAGTTCAGCAGGATTTTTACACGGGCACTGGTTTATTTATGGAATGAGTGAAATGTCAGGAGAATTAGAAGTCTTGAAGCAGAAACCTATTGACCAAAGGCATCATCACTGTCAGCAAAGCCAGGGTGTGAATGGGAGTCTGAGTCTTCCCTTGGTGGTGAAAGAAAAACCTTTGGGGGATATTTGAAGTGGAAGTTACAGTGTTTCATGTCAGTCTGAATTGTGAAAGTGTCTGTGATATGTGCACAAATGTCTGCTGGAGGTCTGAGAGCAGCAATTTCACACAAAGATAAAACCATAACTTGCTAAAACTTTGCTTCTGAACGAGGCAGAAGCAAAGGTTTGTGGTGTCATATCCAAATTAGAGAATGTAGCTTGTACAAACCAATATGTACTGTCATTATCCTGGGTTTTTTTGGGGAAAACACTGAGAGAGGAGAGGAGAGTATCTCCTGTTAGGCCATCAAAAACTGTCTCTATGCAGCCCAATACTGTAGATCTTACAAGTTTTCACAGAGGAGCAACTCCAGGATATGACTGCAGATCTCTGGAGGCTTTTATCTGCCTTGTGACCCAATGTCCTAGCAGAATCTTTTGGCACAAGTTATAAGCCTAAGAGGTTTGGACTAAATAGACAATTTTTTTACAGGAAAGGCAGAGCAGAAAAACATAGAAAGCAATGAGAAAAGCAATAATTGCACTTGGTTATGGTGAAAATTTGGGTGTGGTGGTGCTATTTCTTTATCTTAAATGTGCTGATGAATGTCGGGATGCATTTTAGGCTGGTTTTAGGAAGGTTACAGCAACAAAAAGGATGAAACTCTATTATTTACAGTGTGGTTTGTTGACAGGTTTCACCAATTACATGCGGAGTCCATCGGGGGACATATTTAACCCAGAACATTACCAAGTGAACCAGGACATGAGCTACCCTCTGAGTCACTATTTCATTACCTCTTCACACAACACCTACCTCATGGGAGATCAGCTGATGTCCCAGTCCAGGGTGGACATGTATGCATGGGTGCTACAGTCTGGCTGTCGCTGCGTGGAAGGTAAAGAGCAAAAAGGAGCTGTCCATGGGCTCTGTGGTCTTGTTTCTCCTCTCTGAAGAAAGATTTCTGACTTCTGCAGAAGGCACGGTAACTGGGGAGAGGAAAAAGCCTAGGAAAATGTGTTTTCCTTTCATAAAGAACAACAAAATAATGTTGTGATAGAATGGATAAATTTTCTTGAGCATGGAAATAAGACATTTGAGGAGTGGTGTTGTTGGAAGTGAGGAAAAAAAAACCTGTAAAATTCCTGTTGTAGAGAGGATGCTGATGTTGGGCAGAATGCACTGGTGCTTCTCCTGCCTAGCCAAGTGAGTGACAGCCAGACTGGCAGATATGGCAGAGTTCCTGCCAGACTTAAGAGGAAAGTGGGTATTTCTGCTCAGGGAAGTATTCTGTGAAATGGTGACAGTCTCTGCAGTGACCAGGAGACGTTTTTGTGCAATCCCTTCTTGTGCTGCCTTTCTGAGACATCGCCTCTTTCATAATCATCTTTAATGTTCTGACCATCAAAGTGTTTTCACTGTTTTGCAGAAGGCAAATATGGTTTGCTCAGGTTGGATTGTGGATTTGCCATTGGGTGCTTTAGAGGAGTAAAACATTCCATGGAAACATGATAATAGACAAGTATAAAGTCAGTAAAAAGCCAGGGTGGGCTGGGGATGAGCAGGTCTTGGCTTGGCCTGTGCTGTGAGCAGCTTGGCTGAGAATCTGCTTTCTTTTTCAGGTTCAGCAGGAGCACAATGCAGGCAATGCTCTGCTCTGTCACCTCTCTCCCTTTCATAAAGTCCTCAGCACTTTATAAAAGAGTTTCTTTGCTTGGGCCTTTCTCAAACAGTGGGAACAGCTGGTCCCAGCACGAGGTCAAGTTCAGGAAGTTCCTTCCCAGGAAAGATGTTCAGCACAGAGAGGAGGGAGATGCAGGGTGGGAATGAACCTGTGCCCTGCTTTGGGGACATGGCTGGCTGGGCTGCTGAAGGGAATTTCAGGGTTTTATTGTCCCCCACAGGGAGTGGCCCAGGGGTTCCTGCTCTGATGGGTGTCACTGTTTCTGTCCCACAGTTGACTGCTGGGACGGGCCGGACGGGGAACCAATTGTCCACCATGGATACACCTTGACTTCCAAAATCCTCTTCAAAGATGTGATTGAAACTATCAACAAATATGCCTTTATCAAGAATGAGTATGTATCCAGCCTGCCAACCTTTGAGTCTGAGGGCTATGAATGGCAGTGTTCCCTGGCATCCTTGTACATCCCTGACCTGTTCCAGAATTCCAGACAGAATTTGGAGTTGTTTTCTGGGGAGAAGTCCTTCAGATCCTTCAGAAAGAAACACCAAGGCAGAGCTGAGTAGGGACATTCTGCACAGAGGTGTGGAGTTGGCTTTATTGAGCTTGTACAACACTGAGGAACAACAGGGTTTGCCAGTGAATGTTTCTAGTGAAGGGCTGACAGTTGAACCACTTTGTCTCTCTGGATGTGCACTCTGGTGCTGCCAAGGCTACACCTGAGTGCTCCAGGGATAGGAAACAAGTCAGAGAATAAAGAATCCAAAGAGGCAGTGACCTGATTGTGGACAAATCAGAGTGTTCATCAGAAAGAGGTTATTTTCCTTACAGGTACATTGCTCAGAAAATCAGTATTATTCATGGGAAGTTTCATATACCTTGGCAGTTACTGTTCTCCTCCTCCACACAGTCAAAATGTGTGTGCCAACCATTGTTTTTTTTGGTTTGTTTTTTTTTTTTAATAGAAATTGCTTTATTGCTGTAAAAATTTTCCAGTAGCACCCCTTCTACCTTTACAAATAGAATTAAACTTGCATTAAATTTTCAGACCAGGTAAACTTCTTGTGAGCCTGAGATTTTTTGTAGTTTGCCTGAAGTCATGGTAAAAAAAATCAAAGGCAGTGCTTCTGGAATGGTTCTGTTTTTTTAACCTTTGCAAAAAGGTTAACTGGGACCACATCATCAACTGGGAAAGTTTGGTCCTGGTGTGGCTCAAATCCTTCTCTTTCCTGATCAGGAGCTAATGAAGGCCAGATGTCAGGATAGAAATAATTGATTTTTAATTAATGAATCCCTGATAGTTCGATCCTGCACAACTCCTTTACAGACTGGCTGTTGTGCTGATCTTAAAAAAGCAACATCTCTAAAGAGAAATCCATCTTCAGTGTGGTTTTACATGGCACTGACCACACTGGAGTAGATGTTCCACAAGTCTTATCTTCAACCAGGCATGGTTGATCCTTGGCATTGGCCTGGATAATCAACAGTAAATGAGAAGAGTAAAACTAAAACTAGAAACTAAAACTTGCTGTCTCTATAGAAGAGGCTTTGTCTGCAGGTTTATCTGTATGACACTGCTTTGTTGTTAGTGGGAAAAGCCTTCATGCTGTAAAAGTCAAATTTGCAGCTGATGCTTTCTGGTCTCTGCAGGTACCCTGTGATCCTGTCAATTGAGAACCACTGCAGCATCGTGCAGCAGAAGAAGATGGCTCAGTATCTTACAGAAATCCTGGGAGACAAACTGGATCTGTCTTCTGTGCACAATGATGACTCCACCAAGCTCCCTTCACCAGCAAGTCTTAAAGGGAAGATCCTGGTTAAGGTAAACTCCTGCTTCATGTGTCTTTCCTTCCTCTTGTTTGTGATGATGATGATTTCTGCCTGGTTATCACTGTACCCTAACTTAAATCATTTCACAAAAAGCAGACCTTAGGAAACTGCTACTTAAGGTTCAGAACAAATATCTTCTCAGTCAGTAAGAACCTGGAAAGAACATGCTTTGAATAATTTTGATTTTTTTTTTTAGAATATGTTATAGCAAGAGTTCCCCTGCCTCTGTAATAAATTTATCTTCTAGGGCAAGAAACTTCCAGCCAACATCAGTGATGATGCAGAGGAAGGAGAAGTTTCTGATGAGGACAGTGCTGATGAGATTGATGATGACTGTAAACTAATGAATGGAGATGTAAGTGAAGTGAATGCAAATGTCTGTCAAGGATTCCCATCCCAGTGAGAGGAAACTTTGCAGGAGTTCTCTGGATAGTGGGTGTAGTCTGATCTCTGGGGTTCATCACAAGTGGTTCAGGTTCTAAACCTTCATGGGGGCAGATTGATGAAAGTGCACAGGAAGCAGCACCTGTTCTAGGGGTTATGTTTCAAATTTAGGATATTAAAGAAAAATGTCTCATGATTCTTCAGTGCATCACAGTGTGCTTCCCCTAAAATATATTAAAAAAATATTATATTTACATCAAATTGTGGTCATTTTTACAGAGCATCCCTTTGCTTAGCTGAATGCTAGGGTTGGTTGATTTTTACTGTAAGAAAAATCTCTGCTGGCTTCAATCTGAAAATCCCTTATTTCTTCATTCTTTTTAAAAAGTTCTATTTTTTGTCACTTTAATCTTCTGGCAAGTTCCACTGCACCTTGCAGAAACAAAACAAAACACAGCAAAACCATTTAATGCCATAAACCTGATTGCCTTGGAGAGAGTTTGCATTCTCAGTCCTCTCTCCCTCAGGCTATTTTCTCATTTTGTATTATCAATCTTTTCATCTTAAAGAGAAACTTCTTTGTGAATAAGACAACCAAAGGAGAAAAATAACTTCTTTGCTTTTTGGAAGTTATTACATGTTAGGATATCACTTTTGAATATTTTACAGCATCATCTTTGTTATTATCAGTTCACTTTGCTGAGATTTACTGATACTTTAAATCTGAGATTTGCTACACCTGGTTTGCTTTCCAAAATGAAATTTTGAAGAGCTCAGAAAATCAGAGCTTGTTTCAGGACAAATATAACTGGGAATTCTTGAGGCCAACTGAGAGAACACAATCTGTCACCCCTTAAAAGACCTGAGTGAAAAAGAAAACTGGACTTGGCATGGGACTCACATGATGATTTTTCATCACTGCCTTGTTTAATGATTTAATGTTTTGTTTGCAGGCATCTGCTAACAGGAAAAGAGTGGAGAATATAGCAAAGAAGAAACTTGACTCACTGATAAAAGAATCCAAAATCCGTGACTGTGAAGATCCAAACAATTTTACAGTTTCCACTCTACCATCCTCAGGAAAGGCTGGGCTGAAGTCTGATAGTAAGAAGGTGAATTTGTGTTTAATTGTACTTGTGTTTCATTAGTTTACTAAATATATATTACAGATTTCAGCTTCATAGCTGAATTAATGCAGATAATGATAACACCAGGTGAACATCCCTGTCAGATACACAAACTATTTATCTTGCTTACACAGCAATTGGAGCATGAAATGACTTTTCAACAGCAAGAATTTGATTTTCCATTATAAAAACTGCTTATGAATGTTGGGCTCTTTTTGTTCCTCAGTACTTCGTGTTCTATGCATTTTCAGTAAATTTTAATTTTATATTAACTCTAATCTATAAAAATGTACTCAGCCCACAGACTACACTTCACAAAGTTGAGGTATTTTTATTTTAGACTTTGTAATAAGCCACAAAAAGTTTGGGAAGATTGTTCCACACAAATGAAAAACAGTGGAGATCTGCCAACAATAAGCAGGTGTAATAAGCAGGGATTAAAACTAAACTAGGGATGAGAACTAAAAATCAGCTTCCCAAATCATCCTGTGGGGTGAGTTTTGGATGTATTTTAAACCCAGTGCTTTACACGATGTATCAGAGTTCTTGTGAGAGCCACTACGAGGCCAAGGATTTGCAAACCCTTTAGCAGAGGTGTCACCCAGAGTAGTCAGTGCTAAAATCCCCTCCTGTTTGTGCTGATATCCAGTCTGAGCACTCTGTCTGAGCTCCTGTGTTCTTCTTTCTTTGGTTGCTTCAGAGTAAACTTGAGGATGATGCAGAATCAGGTGAAGATTTCAGTGCCAGCAAAAGGCACAGCAGGTCACTCATGGGCAGCTTCTCCAAACGCAAGGTGAGCCCCTGGCAAGGTGAGGTCTGCACCAGATCCTGGATTCTTGGAGGGATTTTTATTTTTGCAGCAGTGGAGAGGAATTTCATAACTGCAACATCTGCAGCACCTCGCTCTGAGGCTGTTCACTGAACAGACAGGCTGGGGAGCTGCTTATCATTGTGCATAACAACACAGATTCAATCTACATGAAGGTCTGAGGGCATCCACGATCTGAGAACCACAAAAATTAATTTACACCTTTTATCTGAGGATTTGTGCTTCCTTTGTAACCAGGCTCAGACCTTGGGCTGAGTTTTCCCCATGTGCAAATTTTGCTGCAGAGCTGAGTGTTACGAAAGCTGTCATTTTCCATTTTCTCTAAGTAACACACTCATTGGCATAACAAAGCAGAATTGTAGCCAGCTGCTCAAACTTTGATCACACAGTTATGATATTATGGTTTTATTTCCTTCTGGCACAGAAAAAAGGAATCAAATTGAAAAAGGCATCAAGTCTGGAAGAGGGTGAAGACGATTCGGATTCTCAAGGGAATTTAGCCAGGAGCTCTGTACATTACAGCAGGTTTGTTGAATGATTGGACAACTTTGTTGCTAAAATATGCCTGCATAAATGCCCCCACTAAATAGTTTGCTTCTGATCTAGATGCCAGATGTTTGTTGGTGGCTGCAGGCACGTGACAGGAATGTGGGGAGATGCAATGTCTGCCACAAAATCACCAGAATTATCTCTTGGTGCTCTTTGGATTAATTAGCAAAGCACAGTGGACCTTTTATGCATTTTGAGCTCTTACTGTCTCATACATTTCTTTATCCTGATTTCTTTTTAAATATGAAAGATAACATTTACTCCTTAATGGGTGGGAAGTTAATTTGTTTTGTTAATTTACCTATTAGGGTTAGCCGACAGAAGAAGACAATGAAGCTGTCCAGGGCCCTGTCTGACCTGGTGAAGTACACAAAGTCAGTTGGCATCCATGATGTTGAAACTGAAAGTAAGTTGAACTAAAATTTTGGTGAAAATAATTGCTACACAAAGAAATTGAAAGCTTTATGTTCTTGCATATCTTTTCATTAAAAGAAGACTTCTTAATGAAGATTCAGATCATCATCATATTCACTTTCCCAACCATAACTGCTCCAATAAGCAGTGTCTGCTGTAATTTAAGGAAAACAGAATTCCCTCTGAGTGGCACTCACTGAAATGATGCTTGATAGCTAAAAGGAACTAATGCTATGTACTTTTGAAAGCTTTATCTAGATAATAAATAAATGAATAAGGAGATTACCTCTACTCTCCTCTGCAGTCTCTTCCAGCTGGCAGGTTTCATCTTTCAGTGAAACCAAGGCCCACCAGATCCTGCAGCAGAAGCCAGCACAGTACCTACGTTTCAACCAGCACCAGCTGTCCCGCATTTACCCCTCCTCCTACAGAGTGGACTCCAGCAACTACAACCCCCAGCCCTTCTGGAATGCTGGCTGCCAACTTGGTGAGCTGAAAGGAAACTTCTTTATTTTTCGTTCTGTTTTGGGAGGGATGTTTTGAGAAGTGGATTTGTTGAGAATTCTACCCGTAGAATGGGATACACATTTTTGAGAGAGAAATTGAACCAGAAAGAAGTTTAAAAAGATAGCCTTAAAATTAAGACTAGATATGTCAGAGAAATAGAACTATAAAAGATGCATTGTAATAAGACTTACAAGGGGTAATTTTAGATGATTGGCTTTAAAACATTTACAACATAGTGTAACAAAAGCTGATAGGCCAAGAAACACTTAAAATGTATTGTAATTAGGAAATGGTTGGCTTCTGATTTTGATGGCATGAATTATAACATCTCTATTGTCTCACCCTGCACATGAGACTAAAAATAGAATAAAAGTTTTTAAAACACTGCTCAGTTTCCCCATCTCTGGGTCAGAAAAGGGTTTAATCTGACAGGATGTTTGAATAGGAGCACTGGAATCACCCCTTAGAACACCCTGAGTTCTCTGCTTATCCAGCTTTGCTGATCATTGAGTCCTCCTTGTCACTGTCCCTGGATTGATTGCCTTGAACTTGTGTCTTACATGCAAGGAGTTGTCTGGTAAATGGAAACTAATGAACTTCTCAAATGCAAGAGGGCTTCAAGAGTTCAGCTCTTCTGGAGAGCCTCTCTCCCTGAAGCTGCAATATAAGAGAATAATTTTCCATAAGATACCTGATTTTTTTTCTTTTTTTTTTGCATCTAAGAAATAAAATTTTAATCTTATTTATTTATTTTTGATAGTTGCACTAAACTACCAGTCAGAGGGGAGAATGCTGCAACTGAACCGGGCCAAATTCAGTGCCAATGGGAACTGTGGCTATGTCCTCAAACCAAACTGCATGTGTCAAGGTAAGGAAAACCAGCAAAACCAGTGGAACACTGACTGCAGCACAGGATTGAGTGTGAGGCCTTGTTACAGTCTGTGTAAAGATACATTTCTGATGCCAAAAGGTATCTGTAATTAAAGTCATGTTGCACTTTCACATTATGGGACTTTTCATTCTTACAGGTGTCTTTAACCCAAATTCTGAAGACCCACTGCCTGGTCAATTGAAGAAACAGCTGGTTCTAAGGATTATCAGTGGTCAACAACTCCCCAAACCACGTGATTCCATGCTGGGAGACAGAGGAGAGGTATGGGACAGCTGTGATTGCTGTTTTGTGATGCAGAAGGTTTATTTCCATACTGGCTGGGCTAAGGGTGAGCGTTTCACACCCTGCAGTAACTTCTCAAGAGATACAGACCATGAATAAATAAGGTCATGAACATCCTACATCTTCAGGTGGTTTTCTTCACTTTTAAGCATCACAGCTGTGGTTTGATGGTTCTCCTCAATTGCCAACACAGTACTTCCAGGAGAAGTAAAAAATGGAGAGAGATCTTATCAATTTAATAATCCACTCCATAAGGCTCAGGACCAGTAATTACCCAGACATTCATGTACAGTGCCCATATTGTAAAAGCCATTTGCTTGGGTTTCATCTTTGTAACTCTTCCTTTTCAATATTTGTTGCTTTTTGTTTTTCAGATCATAGATCCATTTGTTGAAGTAGAAGTTATAGGTTTACCTGTTGATTGCTTCAAAGAACAAACCAGAGTAGTCGATGATAATGGTAAGATTATCTGGGATTTAGGTTTTTTATGGCTGAAACATCCTCTTTCAGGCAGTTTTTTTTTCATAATAATAGGACAAAGCACTGAAAATTGGACTTCAGCATTTTAAATGTTAATTAGACTTGGTTTTTAACTTGTTTGACTGAGTTGGTATGAATATGCTGAATATCTTGGTATGAAACAAAACATTTGTTTTCTCATTGTGTGTGAGAGAAGGGTATTTTGAGCTTGCTGTGGTCAAAAGGCAAATTGGCTGGAAGCAGGGCCAAATTTAGGTAAGACCCAACTCTGTCCCTTACAAATCCTTGTGCTGCTCCTTGTGGGAATGTTAGATTTTCCAAGAACAACAATCATTCTGTCACAAAAAACCAGACTGACACCACAGCTTAGGCATTCCTTGTGCAGGCAGACTTCTTGTTTGTTGTGAATGAGACACCTAAAGGCTGATCCCCCCTTTTGGAAGGTTTTAACCCCATGTGGGAGGAGACCTTGGTGTTCACAGTGCACATGCCAGAGATTGCCCTGATCCGGTTCCTCGTGTGGGACCACGACCCCATCGGGAGGGATTTCATCGGGCAGAGGACAATTGCCTTCAGCAGCATGATGCCAGGTAAGAGAAAGGGCACGTCCCAAATCGGTGGGCTGGGATTTTTCCTGTGAAAAAATGAAAATTAATGTATCTGTTGCAGAAATTTCTAGTTAGAACAAGAGTTTGGGCCCTGAGTTCTCTGCATTAGTCAGCTCCTGACTGATATGGTGATGAAGACTAAATCAATTGACTCCAGACTTTTGGGACTAGATTTTGAAAAAATGGGTAAGACTGTCAAGCAGGGTGGGTAAATACTGTTGGCTTGGCAGGCTTCTATACAGAATCTTTACTCCTTTAGTGCTTTTTCCTCTCTTTCTTCACACCAGTTTTTGAAAAAAAAATTTAGGGTTTTGCTTGGTTTTATGACTGTGAGTAGTAGTTTAACATAGAACAGAAAGTTACCTATTCTAATGATGGGATTCAGGCCATTAAATGCCATTTTCTGACAGTTTCCTCTTTCTGTTTTCAGTTTAGTCTTCTTTCACATTAAAACTTCTTGTGTGTATATTTTTCTTTCCTTTCAAAATAAAGAAAAAAGTTTGTCTTAAAGATTAAAAAACCATCCAGTCTCACTAAACTGACCTTGGATGAAAAGTTTGCAGGCTTAATAATGGATTGAAAATCCAGAGGAGAGAATGTGGTCAAGTTTAAATCATGGCTTGACAGCAGCAATAAAAGACCCTGGATGAAACAGGACAGGGCTGTTTTATGGAATCATGACAAAAAATGGGGGTGAAGTTTGCAGGTGGTGTGGCTCAGGTACACCTGAGTGTGTCAAGGTGATGCTCAAGCCTGGATCCTCACTGTGAGGAGGAGCTGGGAGAAACCTGCTTGATCTCTTCTGCTGCTCACAAAAGGAGAGTCTCCAGCTGCTCC
Organism: Chloebia gouldiae; assembly: GCA_003676055.1. Lineage (NCBI taxonomy): Eukaryota > Metazoa > Chordata > Aves > Passeriformes > Passeridae > Chloebia > Chloebia gouldiae. The sequence continues at coordinate 678,915 of QUSF01000079.1, forward strand.
TCCTGTGACCTGTCCCAGCCCTGTGCCAGCTCTGCTCCCTCTGTTTCAGGTTACAGACATGTGTACCTGGAAGGCATAGAAGAGGCTTCCATCTTTGTGCATGTGGCTATAAATGACATCTGTGGTAAGGTGAGTGTCTCTGTGGTGTGCAACACCCTCACAGGAGCTGCCAGGATCTTGTATCACACCAGGAAAGCTCAGTGGGTGAAGGTCCAGGCTGACATTTTTGTTCACTTAGGGTAAAATTGATCTCTGTGCTTGTCATGGTAGCCTGAAATCTTTCTGAATATCCACGGAGATAAAGGCAAACCATAGGGAAAGTTATAAAAGAGATTCTTGCAGTGCCTTTTTGAGGAAGCCATAGGGGAAGGTTATTTCCTTGCAGCACACACAATTATACAAATAATGTGATTGTGAGTGAACCAAAGGTTACACACCTTAACCCTGAGCACTTGCTCCCTGCAAAGCTGATGCTTTAAAGGCTCTGCCTGATGTTTTAGCATTTTAAATTTAATTAAGTTCTACAAGCTTATTTGCTTTGGATTTTTTACCCTAATAACTCTTAAAATGCAGAGGAAAGGTGATGCTAGTAATAGCTGGCTATATTTACACTCCTTGTTATTAAGGGTGTGATTGCTTCACATGCAGGAAATAAGCAACTCTCAGTGTTCCACATCTCAATTTCCACAAAAGTAAAGCTCTAATTTCAGACTTGCTCTAGGCCAGATAAGGAGACAGCTCCTGTCCTCTCAGTGCAGTGATCTGTGCTGTCAATGCCAGTGAAATCAGGCACAAAGCACCTGCAGGATCTCAGTTTGTCCCGCAGCAGTGAGATGCAATATCAGCATCGCGACAGCAGGAGGAGGCATCCAGCGGGCTGGGAATGCCCAGGTCCTCCTCCGGAGGGAAATTCGAGCAATGCTGAACAGGAAAACAGCTTTTTTTAGACTTTAATCATCACTTAGTTGCTTAACTCCAGTCGCTGCCCTTGTCAGCAGTGTTTAATGGAAGGGCCAATGTTCATCCTCTGGGAATGTTTGAACTATTTTCAATTCAAACCTCCTTTGGAAAATTCTCTCTGTTAACTTAATTTCCTAGCCTTTCATAATTATTTGCTCTTACTAACTTCTTCATGAGTGACTGGCTGGTGATAGTTTGCAGAAGGGCAACCATTCAAATGTTGGAAGTTTTTTTGGGACATAGATTTTTTCTTGGTGTTCCCTGACTGGTTCTCATTGTCACTGCAGTCCCTCTGGGGTTGCTGGTGTTAGGAAGTGATTCTGTGCACTGTCAAAATATAAGGATTTGGAAGGAAAGCCTGTATATGTTATGGTTTTGTTTTGTGGTTGTTTTTTTAATATTATTTATAATTTTTAATAAAAACTACTGAAAATGTGGAACAAATATTACACGTCCCTTTCTGGTTTGGTCTGTCTGAATCACTTTTTGCTTTGATTTTTGGTTAACAGACTGCTGTCCAAATTAGAATTTTTTTCTTTTCTCCTCTCTTAATTATGGGCAGAAAAATCACCCCAGGTATCAGCCTGGTTTTACCCATTCTTTATTAATCCAGAGATTCTAATGCAAACATTTACATTTTGGGACTTTTTTATAAATAGAGATATTCCACCTGCTCAGTAGCTTAGTATTACTAAAACAGTCTTAGGGTTTTTTTTTTCACCTTAACTTCTGCATGAAATCTCTTCCAGATTTTTTCCTGGAAAGGCTTTTCTTTGTTTCTGTCTCTTCTGTGGTCTGCTGATGTACTGCAGGGTTTCTTGTGGTTTTTCTAGATGTGCCTATCTCTAAGCTCCTCCCTCACTGTTACTCTGCCTTTACTCTGTCTGTTTGTGATTTCAGTGGGCTTCTCTATGTCCAAACAGTCTCCTTTTAGAAGCAGAGCGTTTTTAGACGCCTTGAAGGTACCCCTCCTGTCCCAGGGAGGTGCAGACACCACCACACACCTGCATGCCTTGAGCTGGTAGCTTCATTAGCATCAACCTTTCCTTGTTAGCATCTTCGAGCTCTCCAACTCATGGAACATGAATTGTGACATTTGACTGGGTCACCCCTGTGGGGTCATTGACAGCCTCAGAGCCCTCCCCGTGTGAAGCAGATCCAGGATAAAAGTCCTGCCACTCTCCCCCTTCTCTGAGCCTCTCCCTCTCCTGCCTTTCCTCCTGAGGGCTATAATTCAAACCCCTTCTTTCACATGGAAAAGAACATTGACAGTGAATCATTTGCTAAATTGTGGGAAAGCCTCTTGTGCTGTTTTTCAAGTCTTCTTTCCAGAGTGAAACAGCCCTGTAAAAGCTGGGCTGGAAGCTGAAAGCACAGTGTCCTGGATCTCCCTCAAAACTGCTCTCTTTTATTTTTTTCCTTCTTTTAAAACTTTTTTTTTCCCTCCCCAAGTTAATCAAATTTGCCTTTGTGTTCTTGAATCACTCCATTGATTCAAGCAACAGTGTCCAGCTTAACAAAGCTGCAGCAAACAAGGCAGAATGACACCTTGGGCTCTGCACACCCATTCCATCAATGCTTCCCTTTTCTTTTTAGTGGATATTATTTGTCTGTGTTGTTTGTATGACAATTTTTTCTGGGTTTTGCAAATATTTATGTTGTCTGATTTTTACAGCAATAAATTCATGTACTTGCCAACTTGTGTCCCAGGCAGACTGTTCAATAGTCTGGCTCTCACAGAAGATTTTCCAATATTTAATATTTGCCTTGCAGGGGAAAAATCAAACCCCACCATCTTTATCTCATCCTAAAGGTAATTTTTGATAACGTCCTACTCACACTGGAAATTGGCACTTGATAACTAAACTTCAGTCAGTTATAATTAATTAAATATTATATTAAAAATAATATTATGAACACTTTTATTGGCCCTTGTGTCAGCCAAATAAACCTTGGCCCCAGGTTTATTTGGCAGCTTGGGCAGGACACTGGGGGTAAAAGCTGCTCTTAGCCCAGGCTCAGTGCACAGGGCAGCCAACATCTGCATTAAGCCCTGCACAGCAGGATTGGAAATGCATGAGCAGGACTCAAATATTTATTTGGGGGTGAAAGACCATTTTAATTTAAATGAGACACTTCTGTGCCGTTGTGTGGCACTGCAGAAATGTGACCTCATGTGGCATCAGAGGGCAAAACTGGAACTGGCAAAACTGGCTGCTGGTCAGGCTCTGTCATGGGCTTCTGAAAATGCATTTCAGTCATCATGTACCCTGGGTTTATTCATTCTTGATGCTACAGCTGCTCAAAAGTCTGATCCAACTGGGAAGTAAAGAGGGCAAAGGGGGAGAAGTAGATTAAAAGAGAAATACCTTTCTGTGCTTGAAGTGATCTCTGTGCACAGAGCAAATCAACGCTGTCTCAGGCACCAGCCTGAGCTTGAAAAGTTGGCAAGTACACCTGGAATGTTTGCAGGAATGCTGGAACTCTGTTTCATTGAAATGTAAATCAGTTGTATGGTGGTGGGAGATTTATGATGGTGAATTTATGTGTTTAATGCTTAAATAACTACTGAAGACTATGGAGAACTGTAATGTGACACTGACTAACTTCCCTTGTTTATAGTGTGTTTCCTCAGTGCTGAACACATACACCAGTGTCTTGGGATAAGTGTTGTATGGTAGGAAAAATTACCAAAATGCAATCACACAGGTAGAAACTGAAATACTCAATGATCTTTTCTGTGTGTATAGTTAACTGCTATTCATGCCAGGGCTCAATTCAATTCAAGTGTAGATCTCCTTTATATTGAAAAAAATATTCTATTTTATGGTCAGTGTTTATTTCCCAGCGGTTCCTAGAAAATGCATTTACAGCAAGAACTTTAAATGCATCTGCTTTGGGTGAAACTGAGAAACTCTTCAGCTTTCAGAATGAAATTCTTGTAGACAGAAGTATTTCCTTTTTTTTTTTTTTGTCTTTTCAATAGCTCCAATGTTTATGTAGATGTTGTAAGTAGTTACATGCTAGAAAGAAAATGGTGACAAATACAGAGATAAATGTGGCTGGAAAATGTTATCTAAAAACATAGCTGAGAAAAAAAAAAAAGATGAGTTATTTTGCAATGCTGCTGTTAGTGATTTTTTTCATTTTTAAAGCCTGTCCTATTTCTGGGTTAGTTCTCATGCTGGTGGTAGGAATATAGCAGGAGACTATATGTGAATGATAATTTGTTCATGAGTTCCTGTGCCCAAAGGAAGAGCCTTGCATTTTTTATAAGGGACTTTTTTATATTTTTATTCTTTTCTCATTTCTTTTGCAGGCCAAACAAGCTCTAGGTCTAAAAGGGCTGTTTCTCAGAAATCCAAAGCAGGCCTCTCTGGACAGTCATGCTGCTGGGCAGCTCCATCGCAAACATTCCTTTAGCAGCCACATCCTGCGACGGACGGCCAGTGCACCCACCAAGAGCCAGAAGAAGAACAAGAAGGGCTTTCCTGAAATTGCTTTTGACACAAAGGACAGCAGCTCTGCAGGGGCTGGAGAAGGGCGGGAAGTGGAAGCTGCCTCCCAACCTCGCTTTGTGCAAGAGCCAGAAAATGCTTCCCCCTCCCCAGCTCCCCGGGACGGTGCCGCCGGGGAGGCACCTGGCAAGGGCTTGAAAGGTAAGGCCCAGGGCTCTCCCAAAGGGCCAGGGCAGAGCTGTGCCCACCCCGGGGCTCCCTTCAGCGAGCCCTTGCCCAGGGCTCACAGGGTGAGGCTGCAGGAGCCCCCGGGCGAGAAGCAAAGCGTCTTCGCCCGCTGCGCCATCAACAGCTCGGGCAGGATCGGAGTGGCCACCAACTGCATGAAATGCATGCTTGGCTCCAAAGAGAGCCCTGACCCAGAGGGGCCGTGGAGAGACCACCCTGGCAGGCCCCTTGCTAGAGAGCCCCTGCAGCCTGGGCAGGGCAGCAGGGCAGAGGAGAGGGTAGAGCTCTGCACCTGGGTGGTCAGAGGGCAGCCCAGGCCACGCTCGGATTCGCAGCCTTGCGGCAGCCCTGGACACGCAGGTGATGTGGAGAGGAGCACTCAGTGTTTTGTGAGCCCAGGGAAGACGAGGGCTGACTCCAAATGTCACGGGATGAAGGCTCATTCCCGGCAGCGCTGGCAGTGCCAATCAGGTGGCAAGTATGGAAGCACTGTCAACTTGGTTGCAGCCAGCAGTGGCTCTATATCCTCCAACTCCAGCAGTCTAGAAAGCCTTGGAAGCCCAGAATTCCCCAAGCACTGGTCTGAACCTTCTCGAAGGCAAGTGGGCACCCTACAGAGGGAAATGAACGCCTTGTTCGTTCAAAAATTGGAGGAAATTCGAAGTAAATCCCCTATATTCTTTACTGGTAAGACCAGATTTTCTTCACCCTTCTCCACTGTAGATCACGTCATTGTCTCAGCTTCTGCATAGCATCCTTACTTAGAAGCTCCTCTATGTTGTTTGGCTGTCAAGAGGTCTTTTTTTTTTTACATTTTGGCAATGACAGAAGAAAAAAACCTGCATAAATATTTTTATTTTCTTTTTTTGCAGGCGTGTCTGGTTTAGCTTAGTCCTTGCCATGCCTAGTTACCCGTCTGCAGTAGTGACACTGTCAGTAGTCCATAAATGTTGGGGTTGTTTGTTCAGGGTTTTTTGTTTCCTTGATTTTCTTAGTGAATGTGGTATGATGCTAAGTAAATTTTAAGATCCAAACCAGAGCATTAAGTGAGTTTGAATATGGCAAACCCACATCAATAAACAATATTTCCATTATCAGCCTTTGTGATCCACTGAGGGATAACCACATCAGGAATGATGTCTAATGTGCTGTCTGATAACAATAAACCCGTGCCCTCCTCAAAGATCCTGCAAAATCACTGCTGTCAGTCCAGGAATTACTGGATTTCTCTGCTCTGTTCAGGAGATGTATTTTATAAACACAGCAGCCCATATTTCAGTAAGAAAAAAGGTATTTTTCCTCCTGATTTGGCAGGAATGGACAGAAGGAAAGAGCTTTTGATAAGAATTTTCTGCCTCACAGAACTGTAAGGAGAAAGTAGGGAGTACAGCTTTTGGCTGTGACTGCAAGAGCTCCTCTTCAAATCCCTCACCCTCCCTGTTAATTGTCCAAGAAATTTGGACACTGATGATTACATTTTCAGGAACAGTGAAGTGATTTTGGTGCTTTTCCTAAGATGTAATCCCTTTTTAAATAACAGATTCTGACTGCCCACTATAGTGGGCTTCTTTGAAAGCCTCAAACAGAACTTTGAGATATTTTATTTATTTGACCAATTTCATCTGGTTGGGTGTCTGCAATTTACCTTCTATTTTTTTATACCTTTTTTTTTTTTTAACATATTTTTCCAATATCTGCTTCAGCCTTTTAGGAAAATACCAGGACAATGGTGGGGGGGGGAGAGATTTGCTGGTTCCCGTGACTTGCAGTTAATCCAAAGCAGCAGAACTCTTTCTGTGCCTAAATTATTGGCATTGGGCTTTTCACAAATTCTGAGTACTGTGACATATGAAACCATTTCCCATTATCAGTGCCAGCTCCCCTGCCAGCCCCCCCAAGTCACTAAACAAATATTGTGATATGCTTGAAATTTGATTAAATCCATCTGACTTCTCAAGCATGGAATCAGCAAACCCTTAAAATGGTGAAATGGTGCCTTGGACTGGCTGCTGCTGGTCCAGTGACAGCCCCTCTGTTTGCAAAAACAGCTCCCATTCCCATCCTCCTGCAAGGCCATGCCTTGGGCCAGGAAACCAGGGAAACCAGCTCCATGGCTGCACTTGGGAATTGGCATTCTGCTGGGGGAAGTGCCCCTGGGATAAGGCAGGAAACTATAGCTGGCCCTTTATTATATATTAAATAAATACATTTGTTAGTAATTATTATTTTATAATATACATATATTTCATAATAATATAATGATATCGATTATAAATATATTTCATAATAATTATGAATATATATATTTAATAATAATTTAATTGTTTGTATTATTACTATTGCTGGCCCAACATTACATTTTCCAGTGATTTCCCTCCCCAGCATGCCCCAGTCTGTGCTGGTGGATGGGCAGAAGGAGAATTCATAAGCCTGATCAGCTCTGGGCCCTTCCTGACCCTCCTCCAGGTACTGAGAGTCTGGAATGTTGGATTTGGGTTGTGGCACAGGTGCCTGATTCCCTTCCAGCACTCCCAGCTAATGCAGGACAGGCCAGGGAAGAGCTGCTCCCACCCCTGAGTTCTGCACTGGGCTGCAAATCCTGGTGCCCAGGGAAAGGCCTGGTATTGCCTGGGCAGGTTCTGGAAGTGATGTTTTCCATTAGGAGAGGGCTTTGGAGCAGAGGAGTCCAGATTCCTCTGAGCAACCTGGAGGGTGTCCTTGCCTCTGTCAGGGTACTTGAAACTTGATGATTTTTAGGGCCCTTTTCATCACAAACCACTCTGTGATTCTGTGATTCCATGATTCTGTGATTGCATTCCCCTGTCCAGTGGAGTGTGCTCCTTCAACACTAACAATTATTTTCATCCTTCTATGATAAAAAAAAAAAAATTAACCTAATATCTGTCCATGTGTGGATTCCATTGAGTGCTCTGGTTGGTCAGAAATTCTTAGGATCCTACAGCCGTGTGTGAATATTCCTGTATGTCTCCTTTCCCTCCCTCAGCACCAATTTATCCTGTTATCTGCACCTGCCTTCCCTACATTAACTGGATTTTTCCTCTGTTCTGTCCTATTATTCTACATGCACACTCTCTCTCTCTAGTTAAGAACTGAAAGGACAAGCAAGTCAAAGGTAATGTCTGCTGAGTGTCCCTGATTGGAGCACCTTGTTGCCTGCAGTCCTGGTTTTTGCCTGTTTGCTGCCCTATAATTACCTGCTTCTGTCTCCTCGAGGTCGTGGTCTGGCTCGGTGGTGCTTTGTTAGTTCTGGAATGCATGTCTGCACTGTGCTTTGGAGATATGGGAAATAATCTTTTTGGCATGATTGCTTTGGCTCCCGGGGTGCAGGTGATAAACATTGCAGAGAATGGAGCATTTTCTCCAGGTAATTGGTGGCTGTAGTGATTCTCCAGGGTTGCATCACAGCCTGCTGTTCATCACCCATCTCTCTGCAGAGTTTGTTTTTTTTGAAATAGAAATTACCAAGTTTTTTTAGGAAGAACAAAGTCTGTTTAAAGCTTTGGTTTTGTTTCTAAAAGTCCCATTGCCAACATTCCACTGTCTGCAGTTCATTTGTAATCTGTTCCACAAGTCCTGTGCTGCTTCTCTTCTGAGTGGTTGGTCATTGGGATCACATCTGCTGGTCAAACTGGTGTTTGATTACTGTACATGCTCTGGTTGTGCTCTGATACCCTGACCTGTTTGAGTGCTGGAAGGAAGGAAAACTGCACATCAGGTGGTGCTGGATGGTGGAGGAAGAAAAGCTGGTTTACAAAAGGGGACACAAAGGGCAGAAATTGCTGGGTACTGTTGTTGTTTGATAAGAAAGCCAGAACAGTCACATGGTGCTGCTGTGCATGGACTGAGATTTCTTGAAGCAACAGGGCTTTGTGCAGCTAAAACTGAATGTGCAAAATGTTTTGCTGCCTTTGGCCAGGCATTTGAAATCACAAGTTATTTTTAAAATCTTGATTAACGTGGGCAACTTGTACCTTGAGAACAAAATGGTAATACATAAGGAATGAATCTTAGCTAAGCTGTAATCTGTAAGAGATAACTAACCCTCTATCTCTGTTTTTCTTGTTTCTTTCTTTTTCTTTTCATGCCTCCCGAGCAGACATCTGCCACTTCTCAATGCAGAGGTCAGTCACTTCTTTATGCAGCCTGGAAACGATCACAGAAGAGCCTGTCCTTGCCAATGAGAACCATCACTGCAGCCTTCTCTTCCCCCTGCCCGTTAGCCCTTACAGTGATTCTGAGGAAGGATCTGGGTCTGACCATTCCACCGAAGCTCCATCTGAGGGAAGCAGCACACCCAACCAGCCTCAAGAGCCCCCACCCTCCAGAGAACAAGGAGCAAATCTGGCTGCAGAAGACCAAGGGCGGGATGGCCCAAGAGCAGCTGACACAAGTTTAGTAGCTGCAGAGGATGAGAGGACAAGCATGGCAGAAGGAAATGGCTGGACACAGTGCAGTGAGGCTGAAGATCAGAGTGGATCAGCAGCACAACCCCAAAAAAACAGGCTGGTAGAGGCAGCAGAACATGGTGCTGGCCAAGCTGTAGGAAACGACCAGAAGCAAAACAACCAACCAGGTCAGGTATTAGCAGACACGAAAAGCACCTCTGAATCTAAAGGGCAGAAGCCAGGTGCAGCAGCTGTTCCAGCCCAACGCAGCAGTGTCATTAACAGCCCTGTTAATGAATCTGATTCTCCCCAGAAAGCCCAGGCTGCACAGGCTCTCCCTGTCTCTGTTTCTCACACGAGCTCTTACACGTTGGCGAGAAGGGCAAAGAGTGAAGGACTGAAGATGTCAGACTCCTCAGCCTTAATAAAAATTCCGAGCAGCCAGTCTCCGGCGGCTGAGGTGTACTTTGATGCCACTGTCAATGACCGGATCTGGAGCAAGCTGGACTGCAGCAGCCACCGTGACAGCATGTCCTCCTCGTCCAGCATGTCCTCCAACGACACCGTCATCGACCTGTCCCTCCCCAGCCTGGCTCGCAAAAGCCTCCCGGACCTGGGCATCCGCCAGGACAGCCTGGAGCCCCTGGCCATCAGGAAGGGCCTGCGCCCCCGCTCTGCCACCGCCTGCAGCTCCGAGATGCCAATGGTCAGCAAGAGCAAGTCCAACCCCAACCTGAGGTCCGGCCAGCTGCCTCCTGATGAGCTGTGCCCCCGGCCCCTGGCCAGGAGCCCTCAGGACGCCTTCTCGTCCATTCCTAGAAGGCACACCTGGAGCAGGCTCTACATGGAGAGCCTCAGGCAGTCCTCTCACAAATCCAAAGCGCACGACACGGTCGGGAATAACCAGACAAAGTCCAAAAGCCTCGGGGACCTCACCTCTGACGACATCGTGTGCACTTTCGAGAGCAAATACCGCAGCATCAGCAGGAGCTTCGTCACGCGCTCCATGCGGGAGCAGCGCCGCTCCTCGGGCCTGCGGCCCTCGGCCAAATCCCGGGACGAACTGACTGAGCAGCTGAAGAAGCTGACAGCCTTCCAGCAGGAGAACGACATCACCTCCCCCATCAGCCTGGAGCCCGGCGAGTCGGAGGAGGAGGGCGAGAGCGTGGGGCTGCTGCGCCGCTCGTCGTCGCGCAGCCAGAGCCGCGTGCGCTACATCGCCAACAGAGCGCGGCAGGCCCAGGAGAGGCAGCGGCTGCAGGGCCGGCCGCAGCTCGGGGGCAGCCCCATCGAGGAGAGGGGCAACCCCGAGGGCGCCTGCAGCGTGGGCAGGCCCGGCTGCGCCGACCCCGCTGCCCACGCCGCCCCGCCGGCCTCGCCCAAGGCCGGCTGCGCCGCCGACACCACCGAGGTGTTCTTCATGCTCAGACTGTGACCCTGGCGCCGCTGGGCGCTGCTTGCACTCCTGGCACGGCAAAACACAGCCACCCGAGAGGCCCAAAGCACCCTGCCAGGGCTCGGTGCTTCCTGGCCTCCCCTTGAGCCCAAGGGAGCTCCATAGCGCGACTCCAAAGGAAAAGATGAGGATTCGGTTTTGATTGTGCTCTGCCCAGCCTCCGATTTGGCCTCCTTTGTGTGTGACCACTTCTTGCGTTTGTGGTTTGCTCTTGGTCTTTACTAATTTCAATAATTCTTCTGACAATAGTAACCTTGATGTTTAATAGCTAAATGTGATGCTGGTGACAGCTACGGTGAATTTTGCTTTTCCAAATCATGGATCCATGTAAGGAGGCTGGACTGAAAATCACATTTTATTTTCTGGAAGAGTTTGAGACCTCTGAGGGTGTGAATTAATAACGTAGTAGATACAGTCCATCTTCCATTGTGGACCTACTTATTTCAGTGAAAATCCATATTTTCTCTTTGAATAAGAGCTCTCTTGTTCCAAAGCAATGCTTTTATAAACCCAGCCTGTTTATATATCTATATGTATATAAATATCTATATATATACACCTGTGTGTATGCAAAGATATGTCTGCACATGTATGTACACATGCACACCCTGAACCTGAACTGTGACTGCTCCTTGTCTCAAGACATTGTCTGAGGGAATTGAGACAGGAGAGAGAAGGGAATGCCTAAAAATAGACAGGAAATATCTTCTGACTTCAGAAATGGCTACGAAGCATGTTAGTCTTTTCTTGAAACAGCACTGTCCCTTCTTATGGTATTTTAACAATGCTGCTGTACATAGCACTTTTTGGATGAATTTTACTATTTCTGTATTGCACTGCCATGCAAAATTTTCAATGATATGTTTAAAAAAAAAAGAGATATTTAATTTTTTTAGATGGACATATTTAGAATTAAATAACAACCTAAACAGAGTAATAATTTTTCCTCCCCCCCTTTTTTTTACTTTTTATTTTTAGGGATGTTATCATGTGTCCCCCCACCCAGTCCCCAATTATGATGTCATTTATTATAGATGTACATTTTATCAGTGATGGAGAAGAATGTTTACTGAGATGCATTTTAAAGAGAAACAGAGGTTTAATTTTATTTCAGGCTGCATAGAGTCCCTATTATTGAGAGGATATTTTGCCTTTGTAATGATTCTTTTGTGTATATTGCAAAATTTAAGAATTTGTTTGTAAAACCACCTTACACTACTAAAATAAACATATTTAACCTTCCAGCTGGTGACTCTTAGCTGTAACACAGCACTGGGCTTTGTGATACACAAACATTGTTGATTCTATCTGCTTTATTTTTCAGCTTCCTTTGTGGATAACATTTACTCTTTTTCAGATGAGTAGCCAGCACAGACCCAGCTCAGATTTTCTCAGGTCATCCAGAAGTCGTGCAAGGATTGGCAGAGGCCGACATTCTGTGGTGTGAGACACAGCACAGGGGCTGGGGCAGAGCCCTGGCTGCGAGGATGAAAATTCTGGGGCAACTGGTGGAATTAGCAGCCAAAGAGGCACAAGGAGCTGATCCATCCTGGAGCAGCTGTACAAGGAACACAGATGGCCCTGTTTCATCACTGAGGGGGTTTAAAGTCTGGCTGAAAATGCTGCAGCACAATTTTGCTCTTCACCTGTCACTTGATTGAAAAATCACTTCTATTCCTGTCCCAGCAAAGTGCACAGTGAAAGTGCATTTTACTTCCTTGACACTCCTCCTGGAAGGGTTGTCACTTGTGGAGCTGGAAAGGGGCTCTTGGTTCTAATTTAAACTCTGAGATACCAAAACAGTAACGAAATTTAGACTCTGAGATATCAGAATGTAAAGCTGACAGTGTTATTACTGTAACACGGCGATGGGGCTGGAGGGGTTAAATTGTCTGATCAAATCTTTTCAAATGCTCTTCAGCACGTTTGTCTGAAAATATTCCCTCAGTTCTCCAGGCTGGCTCAGATCTGCAGAGTTTGTCTGCAGGACTCAGACCCTGCAGATGCCAGGACAGGACAATTTTCTGATCAAATATTTTCAAATGCTCTTCATCATGTTTTGTCTGAAAATATTCCCTCAGTTTTCCAGGCTGGCTGGGATCTGCTGAGTTTGTCTGCAGGACTCAGACCCTGCAGATGCCAGGACAGCTTTGTGCAGCAGAGGTTTGGGATGTGCACTGAGGTGACCCCACAGCATCACTGCAGGCTCTGAAGGAAAGGAGGTGAAGCTGCAGCAGAATGTGTCATCTGCCAAGAGGAGCCTCCCATTGTGTCCCAGCACAAAGCAAATTTCATTAACATTCTCTGGATGAAAAATCATTCATGTAATACTTTAATTTCAGGCTGAAAAGCTGCAGGGAGTCGCTGCTTTTGTAGCTTTAATGCTTTTGCAGCTTTAATGTCAAGTACATGCAACTTGACAGCTTTGGAAAGTTAATGTTTAATAGGCCTATTTGTGTCTTCTCAAAGACTAAGTCTCACAATCAGATTATTTTCATCTTCAATTGATTAAGCATTAATACAATAAATTAATGCACCTCACAGGACACAGCATCATGGACCACTTTAAAACATTTAAATTCAGAATTTTAACTAACAGTGTATAGATGTAAGTCATAATGGGTACATGTGAAATTTGCCCTCTTGCTTCCAAATTAGTAGCAACCACTTTTACAGCTTGTTTTGTGACACTGTGGAAGACTGGCTATTCATCATGTATTTATTTATTCCTACAAGTGAAATTTATTCCAGCATTTAAGAATTATTTGGAATTTAAGTCAGCAGAAGGCCACAGCTTTGGTATTCATTCTTCTGCTCTTCCTGAGACTCCTGGATGTGCATTTCAGATCTGAAATCCAAAGTCTCCAGATCACGAGCAGTGTGTTGGACATGGCTGGACATGGAATTTATGGGCTCTGTTCCTCCAGCTTGGCCTCCGTGAGCACTGATAATGAACATTCAATTGTGTCTTTCGAAGCTGATTTTGTCTGTGTGATCAACAGGCAGGAAAACGGGCACAGCTGCTGGGGACAGTTCCAAAGGGAGGAATTTTACAGCAACACCACAGGCTGGGAAGAGAATTTTGTGAGTCTTGATGCAGCATCCATCTGCTGGACTGAGCTGCTTCTAAAGCCTGTCTTTGGTGTGGTCTCCTCCTTCCCCAAAGCCCCGGGGCTCCCCTGGTCCAGCTGGCACGTTTAGAGGCCACTCCTCCTCCTCCTCCTCCTCTCCCGGGTATTTATCCCAGCCCGGGATGCCCAAACTGCGGGATCCTCGCTGCTCTGTGCCGGGCATCCCGAGCAGCTCCCGCACGGACGGACGGACGGACAGACGGCCCAAGGGAGTCTCTGTAAGTGAGAAACTGCCTTCAGTTCGTGCTCTGCTTCTGGCAAGGGGCAAAGCCTGCTGCCACCGGCTCCTGCCTGGCTTTTTGACCCAGATTTGCGCCCTATCTGTGCTTTTAGATAATTCCTAAGCAGCGTGCTTAACACCTGTTCAAGGTGATGCCAGCAATACCAGCTCTGATCAGTTTGGGTGTTTTTAGAGGAGACCTCTTGAAACATAGATTATTTTGTTGCATGTGCCAAGTTGTAAGAGAAAACGAACAGGAATTCAGAGGCTAAACCTAGCAGGAAAAGCACAGCTCTTCCCTGGCTCAGCCTGAAGGCTGCTGCTTTTCCTTTTTTCCCCCGTGGTTGATGCAGCTGCTCAGTTTTTGTGCTGCTCTGGCAACAGCCAAGAGCAGCAACTACTTTGTCTAAAAAGTAGTTGTAGGATAAAGTCAGTGTTTTTTGGTTTTGTCAGCTTTTACAGAGCTGAGGCTACAAAGAGGCGTTTTAAAAGTTTTTATTCTATTATCAGTCATAAAAACGCCATTCCATCAGAAGCCAAGCCATTTCCTTGTCACAATACAATGCATTTTTTACAGTTCTAATTCCGTAAAATATCTGGGCTTTTTGCAAGGCTGTATTTTGAAACTTGTTGAGACTTATTTCTAGTTTGGTCTCTCAACAATGTCATCTCTATTCCATGGCCTTCCTGAGTGGGCACACCTCACCTCAGTGGTTGCATACAGATGTACAAGACTGTGTGAGCTTTCTGTCAGGTTTTGAAAATTCCTCACAAATCCATTTCCCACAAGTGCTGGCTGATGTGCAGCTCAGATCTCAGCCCTCTCCTCTGGGATCCTTTCACAAGGATCAACATTTTCACATTTGGCAGAATTTTTTAACAGCAGCAACAACAAAATCAGCATTGAAATTTAACCTGGAAAGAGGTTTTAGTTATTTCTCTCATTAGGGAAAATGAGTGAGTGCAAGTACTGAGCTGTAATGCTGAGTTTTCATAGGATGCAGGATTGGGGGAATTTCTTAAAATCTGATGAGGTAAAATCCCTAAGTCCAGTGTTTTCTGAGCATCATTCAGCAGCAAGTAATGACACGTATATTTTTGCCTACACCCTCCATAAAAGGTAAATTTTCTTGGGCATTTTTAATTTATTTTTATTGTTTCTGGTGTAATGGTGTCCTGATCTTGTTGGACAACAAATACCATTAAAAATATTGCTGCTGCTTCCTCTGCTGCCCTTTCCCTGGGGGGCATCCCACTGGTGGGTAAATCCCCTTTTTCAGGTTTGTCACATCCTTTTTGCTGCAGTGGGGACTTCACCAAAGCCTTTCTTTAGTATTTGTTCTGGCTGAGCTCAGCAGTGACTGTTTTCAGCTGGAGATCTTGTTTGGAATTGTGGCTCTACAGAAAAAGGAGCAGAAAATCCAGGACAAACTGATCTCACCCAGTGCTGAGGAACTGTAGAACCAGGTTTAACTGCTTGCCTTTCACCTCCAGCAGGAAGGCTCCTGTAGAGCAGCAGGAATTTCTGCTCCAATGGATAAAGGTCTTCACTTCACAATCTGTGTGGTTACAGCCGTGCTGCTCCTGAGGGAATCGAGCCAGGCAGGTGAGGAAAAGGATCCAGAAGTGTTGGCTGCACCCAAACCTGGTTTTGTTCTCCTTCAGAGCATTAATTCCTTCAGTTTTTACCGGCCAGTGCTTGCAGGATTTTGTCCTAATCTCAGAATTTGCTTTCAAGTGGGTTATTGAGAGATTCCCCAGGGCTCACCTTGTGGCTGGGACTTTGTGAGTGCTGCCACCAAGAGTCTTTGATGTCCCCAAGTGTCTTTGATGTCCTCAAGAGTCTTTGCTACCACAGTTGAAAACCAGAGGACAGAGATGGGGGAAGATGAAAAATGTCAAGAAAAAGGGTGGGCTTAGGTGTGGTTATTGTGGTTAAAGCTGCACTTCTGTGAGTTTTTGGTCCCTTGAGCTGCAGCAAGATGTGCTGAGGATGGGGGAGAAAAATGAGGTGAGGTGGCCAGTCCTGACCAGTGCCAGGAGCCTTTTCCCCAGGAGTCCAGCAGGAACCTCACTTTGGAAGGCTGGGCAAGCTCAGGGTAGCAGGAGCAAAGAAAAAGCTGATTTTTTTACAGCCACAGTCTTTTCCTGCAACCACCAACCTAAACAAAGGGAGGGATGAAGCCTCCCAGCCTCCAGGAGGATTCCCAGGAGGATTCCCAGGAGGATTCCCAGCAGAAGCCTCGATGCTGGGCAGTGTCCCTGCCATGACCTGGGGTTGGTGCTGCAGCCCCATCGGCCCTGGGCCTTTCAGGAGGATTCACAAAGGGGCTTTGAGCTGGGAGCTGGAGCCCTCAGAAGGCTCTGCTGCCTTCCAAGGAACCCCACGGGGCCTCCAAAAGCTGCTGCTGACTTTAAAGGGTTTCTAAAGGGAGACAAGAGAACTCCTTTGTGGAGATTTCCAGCCCCCATGGAGAACTGTAGTGGAGAGGGAAAAAACAGGTTTTGTTTTACAATAATGTGGAGTTCAGCACAAGGCCAGAAAATGCAACACCAAAGAAGGAAAAATAAATACATAATGAATGAATATGCTGTTATATTTAGAGAAAAACCCACAGCTTTTGCTTGAAAGAGTGAGAACACCCTGCATTTTTTGGTTTATCTTGAGGGATTTTTGGCTTTTGTGCTGTGAATTCTCCAAGTCCAAGGAGCAATGCTAAGCAGATTCTAGAAAAATCATCCCAGGCAATTAATAAGCAATATAGTGACAAAATTGTGGTTTTAATTCTGCATCTCAGATGCAGAACCTGCCAGCAGTAGGGGAAAGGAAGAGTAAGAATAAACAGTGTCTGGGAAGTGGGTGGTGAGGAGCTTTTGGCTGTGTGAGGAAGCAGAAGAGCTGCTGCTGCCCCTCCTCAGGGATGGACTGGCTGTGCAGGAGTCCCCCAGAGGGTGAGGGACATCAAGTGACATCATCAAGTGACATCATCAAGTGACATCAGAACCTCCTGCAGCCCCTTTCTGCTGTCCCTGCGTCCTTTTGTGCCCTGGGGGAGGAAGCAAAGGGAGTCTGGGAGTTGAGGGTGGTCGTTCTGGCTATTTCAGTGCACTGTGAAATGAGGAGCTGTAAATACAAGCCCCACACAAATCTGATTTTGTTGTCTTTTTCCAGGAGCTGGGAGGAATGATGATGCTGTGGGTAAGGTATGTGTCAGTTCATTAGTGCAGAGCTACTAACCAAGGCATGGGGCAGATATTTCATATTTAATTCAGAAATAGCGCTCAGAGTGTACAAAGGTTTTCATCTTTGAAGAGTTATTATTTTAAGAACATTGTTCATGGCTGGCTGTGTCGCTGTGCTGTTTTCCTTTGTTTGTTTTTGTGGGGTTTTTTGACTGCATTTTTTGTCCAGAGCTTAAAATTCAGTTGTGCCCCAGGGAAGAACCTGCCTGTAGCCCTTGTCTAGTAGAGCTGTGGAACTTGTGATCACAGCCTTCCAGACAAAGTTCATCCCTCAAACCTTTCCAATTCCACAGAGAGAATTAAATCATTTGGAAGGACTGAGGTTTCTTTTGGACGTTTTGTACTGCATATGTATCTATATATTTATATATTCACACACACACATACACATCCTCTCTCTCTGTCTAGAAAAATTACCCTGGAATTTTACAATAAGCAGATACATTTAAGACCAACAAACCTCACAGAATCTGACACTTCACTAGAAAAAGCTACAAATGCCCTGAAGTGGTTTTGATGAGGAATCCTCTCATAAAATTGCAAGATGTATCTTTAACTCACAGAAGTGAATCCACGTTTTCCTCTCCTCCTCCTCTCAGGTTTCCAACTGTTCTGTGTCTCCTGGAATTGCTCTCTAATGAGACCTTAATTGGCTGCGAATTCTTTTGTCTGCAGCAGGAATTGGTCTCTTGGGAAGGCTGTACACACCAGGTGGCATTTGCAGTGATTTCTGTTTGCACCAGGCAATGAAGTGAAACGCTGTGATTTATTAATTAGTTAGGAAACAGCAGCAACCACCGCAGGTTTAGGGCTGGTTTAACCCCCTAACACCTCCCAGGTCACCCCACAGCCTGGTGGGGCCATGCCTGGCACTTTGAAATCCAACTTTTCCTCAATTTCTGGTTTGCAGGGCACAGACTCACGGGGAGCAGGAGAGGGACTTCCAACCCTGACTGTCACAACCATCCTGGTAAGGCCGTGACAGTGGCAGGGAACAGCTGCAGCTGCACTTAGCCTTTGATTTGATTTATTTTATTGATGTGCAGGGGGTGTTTTGGGCTGGCTTTGACAACGATGTCCCTGCTCCTGGCAGGGTTCTGGGGGTGCCAGCTGTCTGCAGTGGGCACAGGGAGGATTTGGGGGCTGTCACTGGGGGCACAGGGCTGTGTCAATGCCCTGGGGAGGCAGCCAGGTCTCTCTGCTGAGCTGCACCTGAGGGGCTGTGTGCTGTTTCTGCCCTGGGGTAGGAACAATGTAAAGGTCACACAGGGACAAAAACAGGTGATAAAATCCCCCAAATGCATCACCAGGTACTCCAGACAAGCAGGACTTTGAGGAGAAGCTGCAGCAGTGAATTTTCTGATCCTGATGTCAGGATCATCACCTCACCTAAAGCTTTGATGGGCCAAAATGAAAATATTTAGCTTTGAGACTTTTAAGAAGAGATTTTCACTTCTTCCTGTGGTGCCTGTGACCTGCAGGACGCAGCTGCCCTGGTGGTGTTTCATCCAGGGAATATCTTCCCGGCGAGGAATAACGGGGCGGGTTTGCCACGGCCGGGTTTAACTCCCCTGGGCTGAGGCAGGTGCGTGTCCCTCCCTCCCAGGAGGATCCCTACGTGATGGTGAGGGGAGCAGAGCTGGAGGGGTACTGCATGGAGCTGCTGGCAGCCCTGGCGGGGATGCTGCGCTTCCAGTACCGCGTCAGGGTGGTGGGCGACGGCCAGTACGGGGCCGTGGCTGCCGGCGGCAACTGGAGCGGAATGATCGGAGAGATCCTCAGGAGGGTAAGTGAGCCCGACCTCCTGACCCACCCACAGGGACAGGACAGCAGGAGCAGCCCCTGGGCTTCTCTAGGGTCTGCTCAGGGATTGAGGGAGTTCTCCTGTAGGAGGGATGAACGGCAAGGCTTGGAGTTGGGTTTGGCCTATAGGGGTGGGAATAAAAGGAGACAGCGGCCACAGCAGAAACCCCTGTTACAGCCAGGCACTCCCAGGGCTGCTCTTGTCTGTCTCAGTGTTGCTCTGTAGTCTGTGAGACTGTGCAGACACCTTGGCAAAACTTAGCCTGAGACTCATTTCATTCAGAATGGCAATGCCCAGACCCTTCAATATTTGCTTGAATACACATTTCACCCCATCAGGCGCATTCCCCGTGGCTGATGTTCTGCCACCTGTGGGGAACACTTCAGTTAAAGCTCTTTGCCCCTCTGAGCTCAGACAGGAACAGCCTTTTCTCCTGGGTGAGTAAACCCAGCCTAGCTCCTGCTGCAGAAGGAAACCAGAAGCCAATCAGATACCAAGCTCATCACTGTGAATGATTCCACCGGGTGGAATTCCATTCCAGTGATTCCCATGGGAAACCTGCCCTGCTCCTTGGGGCTCACGTCCCAAGGCTGTTGACCTGGAGAAGTGATGCCATTTCAACACTCGCCCACTCAGCCAGGGAAGCGCCTGCTTGAGGGACAGAAAGGTTTGAGGGGCAGAAATGTTTGAGGGGCAGAAATGTTCCCTGGGCTGGGTGGCTGATGGGATTTTATCTCCTTGGCAGGAAGCTGACATTGCAGTGGCTCCACTGACTGTCACTTCAGCCAGGGAAGAGGTGGTGTCCTTCACCACGCCCTTCCTGCAGACGGGGATTGGGATCTTGCTCCGCAAGGACACGGCCTCCCAGGACATGTCTTTCTTCCACTTCCTGTCTCCTTTCAGCAAGGAGACCTGGACAGCCCTTTTATTTGCTTACCTGCTCACGTGCTTCTGCCTCTTTCTTGTCGCCAGGTACAAATGCATTTCTGTTCACAGATTGTTCAAGTCAGTGCCTTTCTCACCTATGAAGAGATTAGAAAGTCCCAGAGAGCCTTTGGCTCTGAGGAACCTCCTGTACAGCTCTAGTACAGTGGCTAAGAAGGCTTAAACCCTGTCAGATTAAGCCAGCATTAGGAGTGGGATCTCCCCGTGAGGAACACCAGATCTCTTGGTGGGGATTATTTTTATTTTTTCCCCTCCGAGTGTCTGGTTTTTTCCTGTCATTTTCCCACAGACTGAGCCCCTGTGAATGGAATGAGCCAAAGAATGAAGAGAACCACTTCACCTTCCTGAACAGCCTCTGGTTTGGGGCAGGAGCACTGGCCCTGCAAGGTGAGCTGGGGGGATGCACCAGAGCAGCTCTGGGAGCAGTGGGTTTTTAGGATGATGGTGCATCCAGCTCCTTCTGTGACACTGTGGTGAAAAGGTGTCTCAGCAGGGACCCTTGGAGCACTGAACCAGTTTGGGAAGGTGTGAGTACAGACCTGCTGGGCTTAATGATTGACTCTGGCTGGGGAATATTTTCTGCTCTGGGCAACCATTGCTCGGGGCAATGCCCAGCTGAGCATGGCAGGGCTGCTCTGTACAGAGGAGTTGTTCTGCAGCTTTGTGCCACTGCTGCTGCTCCAGCCCTGCCCTGCAGCGCTGCTGCTGCTCAGACCAGCACAGTGGGGCCCTCCAGGCTCAGGCTCTGTGCAGCTGCAGGGCAGGGTCTGCAGTTTGCCTTTATTTAAAGGCAAGTCTCTGTAACTCAGGCTGCTGGATCTGCAGTTCTTGGTGTGTCTCTGGCCCTGCGTCCCCTCCCGTGTGATTTCTGGTGATTTATTGGCTCCCTGTGGTGCAGGTGCCACCCCCAGGCCCCAGGCACTCTCGGTGAGGGTCATTGCTGTGGTCTGGTGGCTCTTCACCCTGGCCCTGCTGGCCGCCTACATCGCCAACTTCACGGCCCTGCTGAGCTCCGGCAGCGAGCAGCTCCCCATCCAGACCTTCGAGGACCTGGTCAAGCAAAGGAATCTGGAGTTTGGGACGCTGGAGGGCTCCTCGACTTTCTACTACTTCAAGGTGCAGAGAATCTCGTTGTGCCCACACACAGGGGGGCTGTAGGACTGCTGAGCTCTCACAACTCAGGCCTTATAACCCCTACAACACCTTCATCACTGTTGATTCCCTCAGATTTCCTGGAATACTTCAAATAATACAATTATTATTCTGTTCAGCCCTTCCTCCACCTCTTCTCACAGGAAAGCAGGCACAGAACTCTTATTTTTATTCTGAATTCTCCTTTAAAAATCTCTCTATTCTTCAGGCACTGCCCTTGTGTACCTCGGGCAGCAGGAGCCATCTGTGACACTTGTACCCATGTGTGGTGCTTGTCCCCAGTGCTGGGGACAATCTGTGCTTGCAGGGGCTCACACATGGTTTAAGTGCTCTTCTCCTCCAAACTGTTTTACAACCCTTGCACATACAGGCAGATTTTTTTTTTTTTTGATGGTTGCCTCACCCTTGAGTTTGACACTTTGGATTTTTGGGCTGCAGAACTCCAAGAACCCCATCCACCAGATGATCTATGAGTACATGGAGAAGAGGCGGGAGCACGTTCTGGTCAAGACCTACCAGGAGGCCGTGCAGCGCGTGATGGACTCCAACTACGCCTTCATCGGCGAGTCCATCTCGCAGGACCTGGCGGCCGCCCGCCACTGCAACCTCATCAGGGCCCCCGAGGTCATCGGGGCCCGCGGCTTCGGCATCGCCACCAGCCAGGGTGAGCCCCCGGCCCCCTGCTCCTTCCTGGCAGGGACAGCCAGGGGCCAGAGCCAGCGCTGCTCTCAGGGTGACCAGACTGAAAACGGGGGCACTGCTCTGCGGGGAGTTACCACTGCCTCTCACTTTGAACTCTGATCCACAAATATTCCAGCTCCTGCTGTCCTTGGCCCCGGGGATGCAGATCCCTAACGCAGTGAGCAGGAGACAGGCTGCTCGTGTTCTTCCCAAAGCACCTTTGCTCTGCCCTTATCCCCCTGGTGTAATCACCCCTCCGTGGCCAGGGCAGGATCGTTGTTAGCCAGGAAAATCCTTTGGCGGGCGGGGCTGTGTTCAGTGCCACCCCTGACCCCTTTAACCGTGTTTAATGAAACACTGGGAGCTCTCCCATCCTCCTCTCTCTCCTCTCCCGCTGCCCAGCATCCCCCTGGACCAAGCCCCTGTCCATCGCCGTGCTCAAGCTGCGCGAGTCGGGAGACCTGGACTACCTGCGGAACAAGTGGTGGGAGAGCAGCTGCCTGCGCCGGAGCCGCGACCGCTGGGGGCCCCTGGAGCCGCCGGCGCTGGGGGGGCTCTTCCTCGCCCTGGGCATCGGCCTCGCCCTCGGCATCCTCGCCGCCCTGGCCGAGCTCTCCAGCAGCAGCCGCCGCGCGGCCGCGCACGCCAAGGTGGGCCCTGGCTCCTGCCCTGCCCCGTGTCCCTCCTTCCTCCAAGGTCTGTCCCAGCTCCTGCCCTGCCCCGTGTCCCTCCTTCCTCCAAGGTGTGTCCCAGCTCCTGCCCTGCCCCGTGTCCCTCCTTCCTCCAAGGTGTGTCCCAGCTCCTGTCCTGCCCCGTGTCCCTCCTTCCTCCAAGGTGTGTCCCAGCTCCTGTCCTGCCTTCCCGTGTCCCTCCTCCCTCCAAGGTCTGTCCCAGCTCCTGCCCCGTGTCCCTCCTTCCTCCAAGGTGTGTCCCAGCTCCTGTCCTGCCCCGTGTCCCTCCTTCCTCCAAGGTGTGTCCCAGCTCCTGTC
>QUSF01000079.1:701687-795871 GCA_003676055.1 Chloebia gouldiae
CTGCCCCGTGTCCCTCCTCCCTCCAAGGTGTGTCCCAGCTCCTGCCCCGTGTCCCTCCTCCCTCCAAGGTGTGTCCCAGCTCCTGTCCTGCCCCGTGTCCCTCCTTCCACCAAGGTCTGTCCCAGCTCCTGTCCTGCCCCGTGTCCCTCCTTCCTCCAAGGTCTGTCCCAGCTCCTGTCCTGCCCCGTGTCCCTCCTTTCTCCAAGGTCTGTCCCAGCTCCTGTCCTGCCCCGTGTCCCTCCTCCCTCCAAGGTCTGTCCCAGCTCCTGTCCTGCCCCGTGTCCCTCCTTCCACCAAGGTCTGTCCCAGCTCCTGTCCTGCCTCCCCGTGTCCCTCCTGCACCAGCCAGGCCCCAGCATTTCCACCCCGACCTTGGTTTTCTAAGGAAAGATGTGCAGTGGGGCAGGGCTGAGGGGAGGATGTGTATTTACTCCTTAAAAGTGCCAAGATTTCACAGTTTGGGCTGTGGGATGAGGTTGTACTGAACAGCAGAACTATAATATATAGAAATAAAATAAATCCCTAGCATCCCTTTCCCTCCCCACCAAAAAAAAAATAAAATTAATTAACATTCCCTGAACTCCCAAGGCAGCCAAACTGGATTCCACTGCCCTGGGTGTTAGAGAGGACAGCAAATGATCCTTAACAAGTTTATTCCCACTGGTGGCTGTTCTTCAGTCATCAAAGAAAACAGAGTGAAACTGCACCAGTGTCCCAGTGTGCCCCTTGGTGCTCCTGCTCTGCAGCCCTCCCAGTGTGCACGTGGAAAAGATGGATCCACAGAACAGCCCACCCACAGCCTTCTCCCCCCTTCTCTTTCAGAAATCTTGTTGCTCTGTTTTCACAGAAGAAATCTGCACTCGTCTACGCATAAAAGGAGCCGCCAGACAAAGCCAGGAGATGTCAGGGAAGTCAAATGCTTGAGGAGTTTTTGCTGTGTTAGGGTGGTACCACATCCTAGGAGCTGTATCAGTGTAGGAAGATGTTTTTCTGCTAATCTAGAGTGTTAGGTTTCTAATTAAACACACACAGAGCACTTCTGGAGTGGTAGTGGAGCTGCAGACACAAGGAAATTAAGTGGCTTGGAAGAATTTAAATTGATAAGGGGGAGAGTGGAACTGTGACAAGTGGATAAACTGGATGGTGGATCCATGTTTAGGTTTGAAGTTCACCCTGTAAGTCCACGAGGGCCTGGAGGAGGAAGTGACTGGGGACAGGTTAATGTGAAGCCTCTGCTACTAATCCCTGTGTGAGGAACAGTTGTGGAACATTAAAGCTCTTGTCTGTCTGCTGTAATCAGGAACAGCAGCTCAAACATCACAGCTATGAACAGCCTCACCCTGCCCTGCCTGAGCAGGAGGTGCTGGTCCCTGGGAAGGGAATTCCTGAATCAGAACTGACAGTGCTGCTGTGCAACCCCAAAAAGGGAGCCCCTGCCACCAAGGAACCACTGGAGCTAAGAAATGCCAGGCAAGGCTTGTCCTTTGTCCCTTCCCACCACAGGATAAGGGCCACTGTGGGGTGACAGAGAATGTTTTGTTCTTGTGTCCCAAGAACTGGGGATTGACAGTGGAAATCCATCAGTACCAGAGCAGGGGTGTGGGGATGAGTCAAACACAGCACAGCCCCTGCTCCCCTGCATCACTCTCCTGCTCTCAAACAATGCAGAACTTCAGTTTTCTCAGCTGCATGTTAAACACTTTCCTCATTAAGCTGTTTTCCCTTTCAGAGCTGGGATGACTGAGGCATTTAAGTCTTAGGGCAAATTGGTGGTGAAATCATTCCATTTATGAACTGCACAGCTGAAGGAGGGAAAAAGCAAATTGGGTTCCTTGGGAATGGCTGTAATTGCACTGCAGGAACAAAGGCAATAGAAGGCAACAGAAACCAAGGGGGCTCAGGCTGGGAAGTCAGGGGTGATCCTGAATCCAGGACTGCACACTCCCTGGGATGAGACTCAGCTTCCAGCTGCTGTGAAGGAATTCAGTGCAGCTGCAGGACTCCCTCCCTTGTCCCTCCTGCTAATGGGAACAAACAAGGGGTTAGGAATTCCAGGTGTTGGGAAACCAGGGCTGGTCCTTAACTCAGACTGCAACAGCCCTGGCTCAGTCACAGCCTGGTTTGTGGGGTGAGAAGGTGGATCAGCCCTTCCATCAGCTGAGCTGCACAGAGCAGGACAGCTTTGGGTAAGTCTAAAAGCTGAAAATGCAACATCAGAAAATGCAACGTCAGGTTCACTTAGCAGTTAAAAACTATTTGGTACGTGCTACGTCACTGCTGGCAGAGTAGGCAGAGATGTATAAAAAAGGTTTCATTGACATTTAAATATATTTCTATATGAATGTCTCACAGAACAAAAAAATAAAGTCTTTTCATCACAAATACTGCAGCATTAAAATAAACACTTACCAAAATAAACAATGAGTGATATACATATATATATTTGAGTGTGTAGACTATAGAGTGAATCATATTGTCGCTTTTTTTAAGTCACAAAAGCACAATATAAATACGGAATTTCCTGTGAACTCTTGTCCCTGTTGTAATAAAAATACATTCTTTACAGTTAAAGTAAAACTAGTGCAAGTCCATCGGCCGTGCCAGCTCCATCATTTACAGGGCACTTCGTACTTGAAGATGACGCTGAAGATTTTGCCCCCGAGGCGGTCGGCGAGCCACGAGTTCTTGATGACGGCCAGCTTGAGGCTCTCGCACCTGAGCACGGCGTAGTAGTTGGTGTGGATGGCCCTGCCCATGCCCTCGATGACCACCAGGTCCGTCTGCCGCTCCCGCACCAGCACGGCCAGGCCCTGGTCCAGGCGGCTGCAACACAGCGCGGTCAGAGCGGCCGCACTGCCGACAGCCTTGGCTGCCACTGCGGCCACCACGGTGGCCACCCTCGGCCACCACTGCGGCCACCTCTGGGCTACCACTGCGGCCACCCTCAACCACCACTGCGGCCACCCCTTGGCTACCCCTTGGCCACCACTGCAGTTACCCCTCAGCCACCCTTGGCTACCACTGCGGCCACCCTCGACCATCACTGCGGCCACCCTCGGCCACCACTGCAGCCACCTCTGGGCTACCACTGCGGCCACCCTCAACCACCACTGCAGCCACCCCTTGGCTACCACAGCGGCCACCACTGCGGCCACCACTGTGGCCACCCTCGGCCACACCTTGGCCACCACTGCAGCCACCCCTTGGCTACCCCTTGGCCACCACTGCAGTTACCCCTCAGCCACCCTTGGCTACCACTGCGGCCACCCTCGACCATCACTGCGGCCACCCTCGGCCACCACTGCGGCCACCTCTGGGCTACCACTGCGGCCACCCTCGGCCACCCCTTGGCTACCACTGTGGCCACCCCTTGGCTACCCCTCGGCCACCACTGTGGCCACCCCTTGGCTACCACTGCGGCCACACTGCAGCCACCCCTTGGCTACCCCTTGGCCACCACTACAGCCACCCCTCAGCCACCCCTTGGCTACCACTGCGGCCACCCTCGGCCACCACTGCAGTTACCCCTCAGCCACCCCTTGGCTACCACCCTTGGCCACCCCTGCAGTCACACTGCGGCCGCCCCTTGGCTACCACTGCGGCCACCCCTGCAGGCACCCTCGGCCACCTCTTGGCTACCACTGGGGCCACCCTCGGCCACCCCTTGGCTACCACTGCGGCCACCCTTGGCTACCACTGGGGCCACCCTCGGCCACCTCTTGGCTACCACTGCGGCCACACTGTGGCCACCCTCGGCCACCCCTTGGCTACCACCCTCGGCCACCCCTTGGCTACCACCCTCGGCCACCCCTGCAGCCACCCCTCAGCCACACTGCAGCCACCCCTCAGCCACACTGCAGCCACCCCTTGGCCACCACTGCGGCCACCCCTGCGGCCACCCCTTGGCCACCACCACAGCCACCCCTCGGCCACACTTCAGCCACCCCTTGGCTACCACTGCGGCCACCCTCGGCCACACTTCAGCCACCCCTTGGCCACCACCACAGCCACACCTCAGCTCCATCTACAGCCACACCCGCAGCTGCCCCCCAGAGCTGCCAGCTGGGATTCTCCATGGAGTTACGTGTGCCCACAAAGAGCGGCACCTGAAAGCCAAGGGGATCGATCCAAATGTTGTTTAAATGCACCCAGCCTGGGAGTTTGACACAGGTAAGTGCTGTCTCCAATAGAGGAACTGATCAGAAGGAAATAGGTTAAACAAGGTGAAACGATGCTTCTGTCCCAGGGGGTTTTGGCCACCTGCAGTATCTGACATTGGCTATAACCACAGCTCCTCACCCAGCTGTGTCCTGAACTCAGACACCTCACCCAGGGCCAAAAGCTGTCAGGCCTGAGCAGTGTCACAGCTCTGTAAATCCACACTAAGCAGTTCCTAAGGAGTGTGTAAAAGTTATTCCCAGTGGGAAGGGTGGCTGGGATGCTCCACAGCCAAACCTTCGACCATCCTGCAGCTGAGGGACACAAACCACACAGTGGCACTTTGCCCACGTACCTCAGATCCAGGCACGGAGAACTGGAGCCCGTCTGAACCAACAGCAGCTTCTCATCCCTCAGTGCAGAGCTGTTTAAAAAGACAAAAACATTAAACAGCTGCTTCAGCAGGGCCTTGCACATCTGGGAATAAGCCAGAGAAGCAAGAATATCAAACCCTCTTTTACAAAGGTTTCCTTTGCTGCAGGGACTTCACCAGGAAACACAATGTTTCCTTGAGCATCCTCTCCTGGGGACACTCTGTGTGTGACATACATGGATTTGTCTCTATTAACATGGAAAATTCCTGGCAGAGCAGCTGGAGTGCTTGTCAGAGAAGACACAACAAGAAATATAAATATGGGCATGCCACAAAGACCCAATTTGTAAATTCTTCACTTCAATGAAAACAAAGCCTTGGGCTGAGGCTGCAGTTGGAGATGACAGTGAAATGCAGAGCCCAGGATCTGCTGTCCCCAGGGGCTGTGACAGGGTGGTGCTTACT
The DNA here is from genome assembly GCA_003676055.1 of Chloebia gouldiae. NCBI lineage: Eukaryota > Metazoa > Chordata > Aves > Passeriformes > Passeridae > Chloebia > Chloebia gouldiae. The sequence continues at coordinate 706,684 of QUSF01000079.1, forward strand.
GGATCACGGGGTCCATGGCCGCGATGCGCTCGGTCACGATCAGGGACTCGCTGTAGGTGACGTCGTTGAGGGCAGGGCCAGAGTTACAGGCCAAAATCACCTGGGGGAAGGTGCCACGAGAGGTCACACAGTCAGGCTCTGGCATTCCAGGTGCCTGGATTATTCCCAGTTTGGCAGAGAAGTGTCCTGCTGGTGGGTAGTGACACCTTCCAGCAGTTACCAAAACTCCACAGGAACTGGCAAGGAAAACCACTCACCTCTGTCCCTCTAGAAAGGAGCTCTCGGACAAAAGGAAAGACTCCTAAAATTATGTCTATCCCACTGTTATCTGCGAAAATTAAGGCACATTTATGAGGGGGACCCTCCTGCAAGAGAAAACCAATGCATTCAGGATGGAGCACCACTCACCTCAGGGCAGTTTGTTATTCACAGCTACTCCTCCAAACCCCCACATTTCATTCCCTCAAACATTTCAGCCTCTGGGTCTGGATTGCAGCAAACTCCCAGCACACACCAGTGACAAACAGGAGGAAATGGGGCTCCCTGATGGTGTCTTTGCACAGGGGTTTAAAACAGTTCCTGTTTTAAAACATCCCTCAAGTTCCTGTGCTGTGTTTGAGACAGAGCTCTCAAAGTCCAGCAATAAAACCTCCACCTGCCAACTCGAGCCAGGCCTAACTCCAGAGTCAGGCTGTGATCCTGAACACGCTGGGTGCCAGCTGCACCTACCTTGGAGGGTGTTTAAAGCCAGCCTGGTGCTGGCTGAACAGGATTCCCTTCTGCCAGGAAAGGGCAGCATGGACTGTGGGGGCAGTGACATCCTAAAATGAAAAGACAGTGCCTATTCTCCATTAACCTCTTCATTTGTTCTCAACCTGGTGTTATGAAACTTAGTTCACTCCAGTTCATACCAGCAGAAGAACTGAAAAATGTTTAATTCTTAATAAAAACTGACAGGACAGTGCCTGTTGTTCCCTAATTATCTATCCCTGTTACACAAGATTAGCTGGTGCTTTGCTTTAGGATGGAGCATGTAATGATTTGTCATAGTCTGCTCATACCCAACCTTAAGGCTGCCATTTTCAACAGAGTTACACAAAGACACAAAAGAGTTTTAATTAATCTTAATTAAATGGTAAAAGAGATCACATGGGAAAAAAAAAAAAAAAGCTTTAGCTTTACTAATTGGTAAGTTCATTACTTCCAGCAAGCTCCTACATTAATACCAGTTTTAGGTTGGCTATTCAGGGGCAGGAACTACTCAAACACTACATTTGGCCTCAGGTTCTTAAATTCAGGGGTCTGGGTGTATAAATAAGAGCCCTGATAAGGAGGGGAGGCTCTGGAGCAGCTGGGCTCCAGTGGGAATTCAGGGAAACAGCTTGTGAAGTAACTAATTCCTTTACTCCTTTCTTTATGGTGAATTAGAGATCTGTTTTGGGCTGTCTGAACAGAATTCTGTTCAAACCCCATGATTACCAAGGTGGTTTGATGATTAAGGTGGTTCATTAGTGGGTTTAGGGCCACCCAGGGTCGTACCTTCAGTCGCTCCAGCCACTGGCTGTAGGAATCTTCCAACCAGGGACGTTCTGTGGCACAGACAGAGCAGTGTCAGCATTTCTTATCAGCAGCCACTAACTCTTATCAGCAGTCATTCTGCACGTGGTACAAGCAGGAGCTTCATGCTGCACTCACTGAAGCATTTGAGCTCAGGTTTAGAATGTTCAGGGTGGAGGCTGAGAGCTCTCTGTTATGGGAATGGCTCCACAAGAGTAGGCCTGAAGTGGAATTTTCACACCCAAGCTGTTCCCAGGCAGGGACACAACAGTGAGTGACCATCTCTGTGCTTAAGGAGACAGTCTGCAGGTTTAATTCCTTTAGATAACCTTAACAAACCCTAAAGATTCTTTGCCATCTGGGTAGCAGAACCTCCACAAACATTCCCACTCCATTCCCTCATGAACATCCAACCACCAGCAGGGATCTCCCCTTACCTTGGAGCTTTGACTTGGCTTCTTCAAAACCAAACTGTGGCTCAGACTCCAGAACACTGGGAGACAAAGGAGGGAGACAAAGGGCACACAGTTCAACACCTCCATCTCACACCACTGGAATTCAAACATTTCTTTAGCTGGTGCCCAGCAATTTTACTCCATTGCTTATACTGGGGGTGTCTGTGGGTCTCAGGACTGGGAAATGTATTTTGTGATGATGTTAAAAACAAAAGGACATTAAATCAGAGTTCTGATGCTATAAGAAAACAACCTCAGCAATGTACAGATGTTTGCAGGCAGTAGGCTAGAGGCAAAAAAGACATTTTTGGGTCTGCAAACCACCATGGAATGTAATAACTCAAATCAGCTCCAGAGTGTAACAGTGCTGTACAAAGGCTGATGGGGAGATTGAAGAACTTCATTTTTTAGGAAAACCCCACAATTGGACATTCTGTAGCTTAAAGGGTGCTGTTAAAGGATGAAACACCTACTCTGAGACTGCCTTTGCTCCCCAGTCAAAGACATTCCCTGCCAGAAGTCCTTTCACCAGTGCAAACTGCCTCTCCTCCCAGCCCAGGGAATCCAGGGACTCGATCACACTCTGGAAACACTTCAAGGCTATTCCATTTTCTTTCTGCTTTACCTGTAAGACAGACAGGAAACATTGGATTTACAGACCAACGTTTCTTACCCAGCTTTGGCTGTCTCAGTCCCAAGGCCATGTTCAAGCATCTCCTCTGTGTTCATGGCCTCTCATGACCAACCAATTATTGGTCAGTGTGCTTAGGACCAAGGAAAAACTTCCCTGGATTCTCACAAAAAGTGTCATGAGTGCCAGGATATGATCTATAGACCAAGAATTACTTTTCTTAGCAAGTTAGAGGTGCAATAGATCTTGAGCAGATGGGGAAGTAGCCCTTGGGCAAAGTGGGAAAGGGGAGAGGGGAGACACAAAAACCTTGTAACATTAACATGATGCATCAACCCCAGGAAACCACCACCAGCAATCCCACAAAATCTGATGGGTGTTGGGTTTTTGTTTTGTTTTTCTTTGCATCATCCCAAATTCTCATCAGCTCTCAGGTTTTGGGTTTTTTTTCTTTTCTCTGTCTCCAGTGATATCAGTGTTACAGGGTGAATTCTCTTAAAAAATTTAAAATTATTCTGGGTACCAATATCTTGTCTTGGCAGTAAACTTGTCTGAATTACAAGAAGCAAACACAGGCAAAAGCCACCTCACATGTGTTTCAGTCCTTTCTCAGAGTGAAGGCACCACATGACAGTGCAGCCAGGGAGAACTTCCTCTGTATTTTGCAGAAATATGTCAGTCAGGAAAAGTCTTGGATCAGCCACTAGCACTGTTGTTATTTATGTCACACAAACAAGTGGCGAGGAATGGACACACAGAAAGTTGATTTTTGAGAAATAATGACTCAAATCTCCTCTCCCCAAACATTTCATGTCACAGAACAAAACACAGAGAGGAAACAGCTGCACAGTGGCAATGAAGGTTTTTCAGAGCAGGAGGTTGTGCATTGTGTCCACCCCAAGCCAGTGCTGAGAACCTCACAAGTGACAAAAGCAGCCACAGAGGAGTGAATTAGAGCAGTGACACTGGTGACAGTGCCTGGTGACAGCCACCACACACAGCTCAGGAGCAGGGCTGGCACCAAGATGGCTTCTCAGGGCTCCCAGCAACTGAAGCTGGTGCCATTTTTGGTTACCATTATGCTCAGCAGGAGCCTGCTCAGGGGAAGGGGTTTCTGTCCCATTCCCCAGTGCTGTTTCTCCTCCCCCAGCTGCTCACAGCCAGTGCAGGAACTGGTTCCTGATCTCTCCCCTCTGAGCCATCCATCACTTGAACAGTTTCAGAGGACTGGAAAAGTGTCATGAACTCACCTTGGAATAGGGATCTGGAAAACTGAACTCGTTCAAACAGTGTTCCCTTGTGTCCAAGAGACTTCTGACTGTTAAGGTACCATATGCACTTTATAAAGGGAGAAGGGGAAAAAACAAATCCATTACTTCAAACAGAAAAAGTTATTTTTCCCTCTGTTTCCTCTGTAAGTCACAGCCCCTCACATGAGCACTGAAGCTGAAAGTCACAGGTGCTAAACCCTGGCTCTAAATAAGATTACTGAAACTACAATAAGAATCTAAATAATCTTAAATCTACAATAACATTATTTAAATACAGGGAGGGAGAATGTTCAGAATTAACTTGCTGCTATTTTTAATAACCATGCACAGCTTTTTAATAACCAATTTTCTGCCAAGATAGAATTTCTCTGCTCAACTCCAAGACATGAAACCCAAGATCTCTGTGTAGAGGATCTGATGTTTGGCACAGAAACTTGCCTGAGTCTTCAGCCTACTTGGCTTTGTTTGCTCTGCTTCACAACCTGGTTAGCTTTTGGTGGGCTTTCACTGCTCAACAGAAGCAGCAAGTGATGCAAAAAGGAAAATCAAACCACTTACAAGGGCTGCTGCCTGAGTGTCTGGAGCTTATTCCAGTATTTCTGCCGGAATTTCTCAGCTCTCTCCTGTGCATCCACAGAGTCTGGCTGGCTGGCTGCAGCTCTCTTTGCCACCTGGCAGAGAAAAGAGGCAACACTGCAGTTACCAAATGAACTCTTCCTCCCAGTAACTGATGTCAAGTTCAGTCTGAGCAATAATTCCTCCATCTGCCTCCCTGTTCTGTGCCTGCAGCCTGGCTGCTCCCTCCCACACAGCACCTCCCAGCCTCCCTTCATTCCAGACACTAAACAACAATTTTCATGTCTCTTTTCATCCCAAGAGACTTAAAGTTTGTTTTCCAGACTGTACTGTCAGAAATTAAGCACAAGTTCTAACTACTTAGAGGAGGGAAAAAAAAAACAATGCACACACTAAAGGAGAAACAGGCAGAAATTTAATGGTGCACGTCGACCCCTTGTGTTCTCTTTTTCCAGTGAACTGAATCAGCTGCAGTGCAGAAAAAAAAAATAATTTGTGTCTGGTCCAATTGTGCTCTTCCTATGGAGAAATGTCTGTGAGGCAGCAGGACTGCTCCCAGAGGAGGAGCAACCCACAGATCTCTGGCCTTTGGTTGTATAACTGTCCTGCTTGCAGCTCTGTACAGAGAGGTCCAAGTGCCATTAAAGAGAGAAAATGCTTTGAAAACACCTTTCAGGAGCTAAAAAACAGAAAGCACCACAAAAGAACATTTCTGCCTTTGAAGAGACCAAGCCCTTCCTTAAGAGACTGGGACAATGTCAGGTTACAGGGAAAGAGGGGCTGCACTTCCAGAGGGGTGACACAGCAGGAATATTTTACAGGACAGACGTGCTGCTCCACAGAATATTTGTTTCCTAAGTACCTGTGTCACTCAGACAAAATGATTCTGTGACACTTACCCCATCCAGTGCCTCCTCAAAGCAGGTGAGCCAATATTTCCTGGCCATGGCATCATCTGTGAGGTCAACAGTGTCTGGGATATAGGTGGAGGGGTCTTTCAGCAGTGGCAGGTTAACAAGTGGTCTCTCCAATCTGTCCATTTCCAGCATGTCAAACTAGGGGAGAAAGGAAAGAGATGGATTAGAACTCAGAAATTAATTCACCATGAATTAAATTAGCACAAGGGCTGCAGAAGTCCAGCAACTGTTAAGACTGACAGATTTGCAGACAATTCTAGGTCATCATAAATAATCCAGTCCCCTCTGTGGATTATTTTATCCATGCCCACCCTACAGACAGAAATTATCCAGTGTGAAAATAATCCAGTGTGGAATCAGAACTGCTGCACTGTCAGTGACTTTAAGAGATGACTGGGCTTGTGCTCTTGTGTCCAATCTTGTATTTTTCTTCTCATAGGAAGCAAATTAAAGATGCTGCTTAAAGATGGCTGAACATGAAATTCCAAATTCTAAGATATTTCAGCTGCAGCAAAAACCAGCTGCTCCAGAGAAAGGGTGAGAGACAAACATTCCCCCCACTTTGGTGAAGGAGAGCAAGCCAAAGTAGCAGCCAGTCTGTTTTATGAAACATTCCATCCAACAGCACACAGGACACGAGACAACACCACACCAGACACCAGACTGGTCACTTCTCTGGGAAGCAGGAGCCTCAGAGGCAAGAAGCAACCAGCTGGGGAATAACCACCTCTGTCCAGGTCACCACTGCTAAGAGAACACACACAGGTCTAGGAAAGACAGCACATACTGTACCACTCCGTGTTCTCTGCATGGGGTAAACATCAGGGGATGTGCTCATAAGCCCAGAACTCCCAGCATAATTCTCTCCCCAGCTGTACTGGTTTGGATCTAGAAAAGAGAAAGACACAGACACACATAATCTGAAAATAAAACTGAGAATATTCCTGTGAGTGAGTCTAGAGCCAGCATCCCTTTGAGCAGCTGCTGCACTACACAAGCCAGCTCCCCCTTGTCTTTAAAAGCAAACAGAATTTTTCCCTCTAACCCCCAAAAGAGGAATTTCAACCACTCAATTACCTGCTCCAAAGAGCTTCAACCTGAGTGAGACAAGAGACAATTTAAATTCTAAAATCATTATTTTAACCCCATTTCCTTGTCATTAATCAGCATGCCTCCAAAGCACTATCACTGAGCATTTCTTATTTCTAACTCTAGATCCATTATTAACAAAGTAATATTACAGAACTCTCAAAGCACAATGTAAGCTTCAGAGAAACACTAGTTATTTCTAGATTTGCTTTATTTGAGAAAAGTTTAATGAGCTCAGATGTACAGCACATGCTGCAGAAGCAATGTCTTTAATTCCTCAGTAGCTGGTTCCTTGCCCATCTCTAACAAATGGGCAGGAAAATAATTCCACACCCATTTTTTGGAGGTGAATTTGATACTTACTGAGCTAAGTGGGCAGGAAATTAATTCCACACCCATTTTTTGGAGATGAATTTGGTACTTACTGAGCTAAGCACCATTAGCAGCCTGTGGTTGTGCCACTGTAACCAATGTACTGCCTGGCTTGCCAGTACACCAACAGGGGAAAAGGAAAACTAAACAGGCTGAATTCCACCAAAGCACCCTGGATCCAAGGGATCTGGACAGAAGGGTCTCCTCTGTGAGGCTTTTCCCTCCCAAACAAACAGTTTGGAGATGCTGATCTTCCTCAGCACATTAAAGGATTTCAGAAGTGGCCTCTTAAAGAGAGGGATGTACTCCAAACCCTCATTTCTCCAGCTGGATTTAGAGCTGTGACTGTTCTTTGTAGAAGTGCAGAGAAGAGAAGAGGCCAGTCCTGCTGCCTTCTCAAAGGTGAGCAGCAAATCCAGTGAGAAATTAAATGTCCCTGCCAGAATGTACAAAACCAAAGCCCAGCATCTGTGTTTATTAGTGCCAAATAGATTGATTTAGGCAACAGCTTACATGCAGCCTCTTAAGAGAAACTTGGACAGTACACTGACATTTCAGAACACAGCATATACAGAACAGAGCAGTGCTGTACTTACTGTCTTGTTCAGCTCCTTTTAAAAATGCCCCAATGGCTCCCAGGTAGCCTTCATGTCTCAGGAACAATGCCTGAACCTCTCCCTGCCACAATATGAAACATTGCAATTGGATGGTCCCTGAGGGCTAACAGGCACTTCTTTGTCACTAGTTTCACACTTTAATTTAATAGAAACAACTAGAAGATGGTAATAGTCATTTGTGCTACATTCTCACACATTCAGCAACTTTAGTGGTGCCTCTGGAACAGCTCAGGGAGGAGCTGCTCACACACATCATTCCCCAGTTATCACACAGCTGGAAAACACCCATGCACAGTGGTGTGTGCTCTATGGCCTTGCCTGGAAAACACCACTGCATCATTCCATGAATATTCAACTCCTCTTGCTTCAACAGGCTGGAAATGGTGATTGCCAAGGTGAGTGTGTGCCACTGCAGCATTGCACTGCTCCTCAACTCCACACAGACACTGGGCATTACCCACAGGCAAGCATTCCCCCATCCAAAGAATTCAATTATTAATGCAAAGTACAGGAATGCTGGGGAGGAGAGCCCTCCACCCTCACAGCAGGGCCCCTCAGCTTTCCCAGGCTGGAGGAGACATGGCCTTTTCCAAGGAATTCAGCAGTGACTGTGGGAGCTACAGGCAAACAGCAGCTCCAGCTCACAGGGAAGTTTGGATTTGAATCCCTGGCAAATTGTCTCTTACAACAACCTAAAGCTGCAGTTTTGCAATAGCTTTCTTGGAACTGAGCAAGTTTTACAGAAAGGGACAACAATGGTGAAATAAAGAAGGGGAAAAGCAGCACACAGGAGTCTCTTGCATGAAATACTGATATGAGAAAAAAATGGTGTAATCTATTCTATAAAATTCCCAAAGTGCAGGACTAATCCACCTGTAACAACCATTAACAAGCTTGTGGATTGGACCTTTTATCCTAGTCAAAAATCTTCAGTATTTTCCACAGCTTCAAAACCTGCAAAGAACTTCAGCTTGGTTGATTTGAGGTTTGATTTTCTCTTTAGTAACAAAACCCCACTGATGCCAACTGTCTCAGCAGAACAACCCCACACTGCATGGCCTGGGGGTGGAAAGATGCAAATCAGCAAGAGGAATTGAATAATAATGGTGACTATCTAAGAACACAGTGGAAACTCATTACTTGGAGCTACAAGACAGACTGTCAATCAAAAAATAATAACAAAAAGAGAGAGAGGGAGGTAGAGAGAGAGAAAAAAGGCCAGACACAACTCCCAGACATTTCACATTGATTTTACCCCTCCCACAACACATCCCTGCCTTACCTACCTAAGGAGCAGCATTCTAAGCTTACTTCATGGATTACATTACATATATAAGTAAGCTTACTTAATTCATTTATTAACAGCCTAGAAAAATACCTAAAATGTGACTTTGCTGCAGGGAACCCTGAGTTTTCCTTACCTTGGAGAAGAAGTTGATGCTGTAGGTGATTGTGCGCATGGTGACGGGGTGGCCCCGGATAAAAAACCCCCCAAAGTAAATTTTATCCAGGTTGTGCAGTTTGGCATAGAGGCAGGCCAGCTGGCCAATGTCATTGCTGATCATGTGGAGCAAACTTTTGGCCATATCTTCTTTGGAAAACTCTGGAAGGCAAGGAAGAGTAAAGCAAATTACACACAAACTGAGGAAGCTCCAGTGGATTGTGCTTTTCTACCTGAGCCTGCAGTTGGGGAAAGAAAAATCCAGGGCTGGAGTAGTTTTCGTTATGTGTGGAGAAGAAAAGTGTTACCCCCTAGAAAAACCTCACATATATAATGTACTTCTAACAAGGAGGAGTGTGACTTGATTAAAGATATCAGGAAAAAAAACCAAACCACTAAGCCTATGTGAAACTTTTCTTGAAAAAACACTTCCTGGATGGCAGGAACCATTTGTTCTCTCTAGGAACCACAGGTGAAGGTTCATCCACCCCTCTTGGCCTGAGATGAACTGCAAGTAATTCATTAAGATACTGCAAATTGTAGTAAATCACTGCCAAAGGGCCTTTCTGGAGCCCAGAAAGCCACATCCATTTCCCACAGGAATGAATTAACCCCAGGCTAAGCAGACAGCTACTTTTAAATTTTCCCTTGGCTTAAGCAATCCCAAACTGAAATTTTAAATGTCTGCTTACAAAGCAGTACTGCATAATATTTTAAATCAATATTGTGCAGGCAAAACAAAAGATCATGAAAGAAGCTGCTGATTATTTTCAGCTCTACTTGTTAGATCAGTATAAAGTTGATCCCCAAGAGCCAGAGGAGATGTTTGGGTAGATTTTTTTTATCCCAGTACCTTTGTCTGCTGTGGTGGACTTGCCAAAGCTGCTGGCAATGAGATTCCCACTGAGCCCCAGGGTCTGGTAGGCACCTCCATACACGTCCTTCACCAGCATGTCCACGTTGGTGTGCTGGCCCTTTGAGGCCAGCTGCAGCAATTCATCAAATTTCTGGTGGTGAGAAGCACAGTTACTACAGCTGACCTGAGTCAGAGGTCTGCAGCATCTTTAGTGACCAAAACCAGTCCGAGAATTAACCCTGGCAGCCAAAGAAAGGCTATTTCTAATTACAAGGATGCATCCAGAGTGTTCAGACAGATCTTCAGTGCAGTTCCTCTAAAGATGAACAGCACAATCCACCTCTTTCTTATCTGCAGATATTTTATTGCATTTCCCCTGAAAACCAGGGTGGGTTAGCACATCTAAAACAGCCAGAGGCCTCATGGCACCCCTTATCTTGGAACTCAAAAACACAGTAACTAAGAGCAAACAGAATTTTGTCTTCCTGGAACACAATAAAAGAGAAGTGTGAGAAAAAAGTCTTGGCGTGCCTTTACTGTCCCTGAAATTAAACTTGCAGGTGAGCTGCATTACCCCAAAAATTAATTTATAACCCTGTTAACTTGAATTTCTTCTACAAAACCAAGAGAAAAGGTTTTTCTCTTTCTAGGAGCAGGCACTGTCATGTTCTAAGATTTCTTCTTCAGGAGCATCAAACAAAAAGCACAGCCCAGGCTGTGCCCCCCCTTTGACATTTTCTTATCTGCTGCATATGGAACTCCAGCTTTTCCTATACTGCTGACATTTAGGACACTCATTTAATCCACGTGGCTCTTTGGGAAGCCCAGCATGATGTCAGAGCAGGACTAAGTCAGGCCTTGTTCATCAGCCCAGGATTTAAACTCATGCTGGCAATCAAGGAACCAACCATGAGGCAAAACTTCTCCTCTCAGCTCCCAGACATTTGGCAGCAATTCTGTGCTCCCTGCTTTCTTCTGCAGACAGTATTGCAGGAACTGGGCTGGCATTTTAAATTGAAAAGAGAATTAAAAGTTACCAGGCCACTTTGAGGAGGCTCTTGTCCATCACTTGTCCTTGAGCCCCAAGCAGATTGCTTTTGGTCACAATAAGCATCTTCTAATTCTTCTCCCTATATTCCACCAGTATCTTTTTCCATGTAAAGCTTCCTTTTATGCATCAGAAGTGTCAAAAATAGGAACACAAGTCCAGGATTCAGCCTTCTTACCTAACATTCCAACATTTCAGGCTTCCTCCCAGCATTTAATTTAATCCCATCCCCCTTAAAAGAGACACTTGGGTACCTTTGTTTTGGTGAGCAGAGCTCCAAGACCCCAGAAGGTTCCACCTCCAATTGAGCTGCCCCCAATCCATTCAAATTTGTCTTCTGTTTCTACCTGTGAATCAAACAAGGCAGATTTATTTAGAAAGTCCTTTTGTAATGCTGAACACAGATTTAAATGTCAGAGTCTGCAGGGTCTTAGAAGAGTGGAATCAGTGGAGATGGAATCCTTTCACTGTGGAAGTGGCAGGTGAGAAGGGCACATTGCACATCCACCACAAGCAGTTTTGGAAATCTCTGTATTTAATTATTGGCAAATGCTAAATGTAGACATTAAACTTTGTCTCTTCAACAGTGTGACAAAACAAACAAAAATCACTTTGATCTGATAGCCTTTGTCCTCGTCAGGTAATCATTTCTCTAAACTCAATGTAATTTTAAAAAACAGGTGAACAGAAAAGCATTCATAACTCTGCAATTCATAGAAATAAACTTTAAAAAAGGCACAATTTTCTTTTTAAACCTTGCACTACCCAAGAACAAGTACAAATCTGAACCAGTGAGAGGTTTCAGATCACCTTTTTCAAATCTCCAACAAAGCATTTTGGCCAGCACTCACCTTCACTATGGAGACCCCTGAGCCAATGTTGACCAGCAAATAAGGGAAAATGTTGGGGTGGTTTGTCTGGAACCGGAATTCCGTGTCTGAATCCTTCTGGTAAGCAAACACCTCGTGGGGGATGTTCCTCAGCACAAAGTTGCACCCCTTAATTAAGCAGGTCATTACATCTTCCTTATCAACTCTGAGGGGGAGGAAAAAAAACTAAAATAAATGTTCCAGCCCTCCTGATAAGGCAGTTTGCTTTTGGAGCAGGAGTTTGCAGGCACTTTGCAGAATTTTTATACCACTTGGCACAAGCCCAGCTCCCTGGAAACATGAAACCTCCCTCAGCACATGGTCTGGTGCTCTCCTCCCATGCCAGAACTCCAGGCTGGAGTTCTGTTACACAGTAACTTTAATCATGTTGTCATTAAAAATAATCCTGTTTGCTTGTTTACGCTGCTCTTTTCCTGCCCTGCTCCTTTCATGGTCTGTGCACCCCTGCAATAAGTAGGTCAGGAAGCTTAGCTGGAAATTTACCTCAGAAAACAATTTCAATAAAGCACAAAAGGCCCCCTCGACATTTCAGCACTTGTTCATGACAGATTCAAGGGGCTGGGAGGAGCCTGCAGCTGGGATTAGCAAGCAGAAAAAGAAACTTCTCCCAAGAGCAGCAGGATTCACAACAGGATATCCCCAGTGTGGAGTCTGGGAATGTGATACAAAACTTAGAAATGATCGATAACTCAGCAAACACACACTGACTTCTGTGAACTCCTGTGTGTCTGCACTGTTACTGATTTATGGAAATTCTCACAGGAAATATCCCGAGGCTCGTTGGAAACACATAAACAAGGCACAAACTCATCTCAAATACTCTAAAATGATTTGTGTGCTTCACCTTGGAGAAGCTGCTCTGGTTTGGAGCTGGGGAAAAGCTGAGTATGTCAGAACCAAATAAAAACCAAAACCAGGTGCATCACCTGAGATAAGAGGGGAAAGTGCCTCCTTATCTTGATCAACTGATCATTAGTAAAAGCCAATAAGGTACTAAATGGGGCTGGTGTGAAATAAAGAGATAGGAGAGCCCAGCTTACTGCAGGAGAAATAAGTAATTTGCAAAGGCAATGTAAAAGATTAGTACAGGCCCTCAGGGCTTGAGGAATCTACTACACAGATCACAGCACAAGAAGCCCTCCCCAGGGATGTTTCATATTGGGGTAAATTAATAAATTTATGTTTTTCTACACTTACAGCATAGAAAGTGTAAATTTATGGGCACCACCACCTGTGGCTTTGATGGCTTTTGTCTCTGTATTGATAAGATGACATCTAGGCAGGTTTCAGTGTAAGTTTTTAGTATTTGGTGTTTGATAATGGTGCTTGAAGCAGTAAATTGATGGGGCTGCCCTTTGTTCTCCTGCAAGCCTTTGCCTGAAGTTTAGGTAGGAGCTGTACAATAAATGACTGTCACATGAATTACCTCTGAGCATGCCCGGGAAAATGACAAAAGCTTTTGGAGTAGGTGGAAGTTAATTCTTTACAGAAGAAAAAGCAGTTCCACTTACTTCAACCCCAGTTTCTTCTCAATAAGGTCTTTGAATTTATAGGCACCACCACCTGTGGCTTTGATGACTTTTGTCTCTGTATTGACAAGATGGTCTTTGATGAAATCTAGGCAGGTTTCAATGTAAGTGTTTTCAAATTTAATGAAGTGAAGTCGAGCTGTAATCTCCTCCTGAACAGATATTTCATACAAAGGTTCATTGTCTATGTCCTTTAAAAGAGAAAAGGATTTCTTAGAAAACATTCTTGCAGGAACAAGGTTAAATGCTGAACTACTGAGCATCAACACTTGTGCTTTTCTTGCCCTTGAAACTGTGTTAATGCCATTAAACATAACTCCTCAAGCTATGTCAAGGAAGAATAGAGTTTCACAGGTCTTAATTCTCTTTAAGCTGAGATAATCAATTCTCCCATGCAGCTGAGGTGCAGGAAATCCCTCTGCATGAGGAACTTATGTCTGCACAGGAGCAGGGTTTTTTTTACAAAAGTATCACACTTACTGTCTGGTAAAAAATTAGTATTTCAAACAGTACCTGGCGATACAAACACTTCCCAAAAAGTTTTATGTAGAACAAGTTATTAGATGGGTTTGAATACCATTTCTGGTCTACCCAGTCCAGAGCTTCACTCCTGTGAGTCAATCACAGGCAGCTGATCCCTGATGGAATTCTCACCTTTCCAGAATGATCAAAGGATCTCACTCTTGCCACTTTGTGCTGTACAGTTGAGTAATAAGCCAACTTGGTTAATGAACCACCTGTTCATAAAGAGATGACAAGTTATGATTAATGCCTCACCTTGGAGCAAACAGAACTTATGTTTATGTCAGCTCTTGGTTCTGCAGGTTTCCTCAGTTAAAGCCAGAGAAAATTAATGGAAATGCAGAAAGAACCTTTGCTGAAGAACTGCTTGGCCTGGTTAACCCCAGAGCATCAAAGGAGGGAGAAGCTCCATAAATTCAGTTTGTGCCTGATGTGGGATGAGGATGAGCAGTGGAAATTCTCAATCAGCCAAACCAGAACATGTACTGCTGTTATTCACCTTGTTTGGAAACTTTAGGAAACCCCCCAAATCTGTACCAGGATTTTCCCAGCTGGTTTGCCACCACTGAGCAACACCCCCAACGTGCACAAAGTGTTTCAGCAGCAGCACCTCAACAATATTCTCACCCAGTTTTTAGGGACAAGTCTGCAAACTCATGGCTGGTTAGAAAATGACCCTCTGAACTGAGTAATTACTTTGCAAGACTGGTCTTGGCTTTGGGGTAAAGAAAGCTCAGAGTGATGCTTCTCAAGCAAACAGCAGCTGGAGATGTTAGCAATGTGCTAGTCTGAGCAGAGCAGCCTCATCACCCCCTTCAGGCCTCCAGTCTGCTCATGGCAATAAAACTTTCAACTCTCCCCTTGAAACAGAATTCAACTCCTTGCCCTGTCTTTGCATCTGACCTGCAAAAGTGGATTTCTGGGGTTACACTGAAAAACTTCAGTGTTTTCCACCACAGTGCTCCAGGTCTGAGGGTAACTGTGATCCACTACTGGGTTAACATTAAAGTCCTGACAGTAAATAAAGACCTGGCAATGTCAGATCCTAAAGAATGGCTAAATTCAGTGCCACTGTGCTCTGCTGCCTAATAAAAACCATGAGGTGAAGCAGCAGAGGTGAAAGATACTGTCAGCTCTTCCACAGTGCTCAAATAGGAAATATTGTTAGGAAAATATTTGCAACCTGTAGGAAAAAAAACAGGCAGTTTACTCCAGGAAAACTTAAGTGAGGTCAACGTAGAGTGACCACAGACACAGGAACAAAAGCAATGAAGCTTCCCTGACCTTGGACCTGATTTCAGTGTGCCAGTCAGGGATTTGAAGTTTCTGGTAAACAGAACCCACGGTCTGTTGTGCTAAAAGGTGAGGGCTTGCACAGCTTTTTATGGGAAAGCTTCCCTCCACACCTCCAAACTGAGGCTCAGGCTTGGAATGTCACGTTCTTTACACCGACAATGGCACAGGTGCTGCAGGAATTCACCACCAGCCCCACGGGATGCAGAGCCACACTTTGTGTATTATCCCCTTCCTCTCCCAGTTTTTAAAGACTTAAATCCATTCAGAACAGCAGCTGAGACATGTAACTAGGTTTTATAACTAATCCCACGTCTCTAATTCCGAGCTGACCCACACAAAGGGCCAGTTCCAGCTGTTATTTTCACAGGCGTGCAACCAGCAGCTCCTGAGGGGCTGAAGGGACACAACAACATTTTCAATTATGGTGCAGATATTCTTCCCACTGTCCAGCACACACAGCAGTGCTCTCCTCAGCAGTAATAGCTTGCTTTTCTTTTCTTTTCCCTGGCTTTTCTCCTAAGAAGTTCTGCTGATCTCGAGGCCGTGAAAGGGAAGGAAAACGAGCGAAATGGCACATGTGGCTCGGTGGGTGTCCAGGGGACGGCTGCTGATCCCTGCACAGTTCCCGGCTGTGGCGGGCAGGTGTCACCCTGAACGCCCGTGTCACCCTGAATTCCTGTGTCACCCTGAACGTCTGTGTCACCCTGTCCCTCGGCTCAGGGGCTGCGGAATGGCAATGTCGGCTGCTGGGGCGCATGCACAGGGTTTCTGTAGGTGTTTCTGTAGGTACTGAGGCAGCAGTGACGGACCCCGACACATGGCAAGCCCCGCAGCCGCCCTGCCCTGCCCGGGCAGTGCCACAGCCGCCGTGCCCGGCCCTTTTTGCTTCTTCCAGGCCGGTTCTGGGAGCCGGAGGAGCGTCCGCAGCATCCCGCGGGCCGCGGCCTGGGCCGGGGGCGGCCGAGGGGCTCCGCACTCGGGCCTGGCGCACTGGGGCAGGGCCCAGCGCGCTCTGAAGGGGTGCAGCCGATACCCCCCAGCACCGCCGCCCCCCGGCCGGTCCGGCCGAGCCCCCCGGGCTCTCCTCCGTCCCCCCTTGGCCGCCAAGGGCAGCCCCGGCTGGGCCACCCCGCCCGGCTCCCCGCGGCCCGTTACCCGCGCGCGGCCCGCCGGGACATGTAGTGCCGCTCCTCGCCCGCGCCGCGCCGGCACCCGGCGGCGGGACTACAACTCCCGTGGTGCCCCGCGCCGCCCCCCGTACCGCGCAACGCGCTGGGAGCTGTAGTGAGCCCGCGCCCACCCGCGCTGGCCCGCGATTTGCCGGGGACTACACTTCCCAGCGTGCCCCGCGCGCGCCCACCCCCGGCGGGCCCTCTCAGCGGGGCCGGTGCCGCCGCCCGTTCCCCACCGCCGCCCCCTCCCCGCAGGCTGCCCCCGCCCGGTTACCGATGTCTATGGCGAAGCGCTTGGCGTTCTCCAGGTTTCGGAAGATCTCGTCGGGCGGGAGGGTGATGCTCTTGTCCAGGCTGCCGTGACCGCTGCCGCGCCCGCCCCGCTCCGCCATTTTGAACGCGACCCGCTCCCTCCCTCACCCCGATGCCTCATCGGCATGCAAATGTATGCGCATAAATCTGCATGCGAACGAGCGGAGGCGCGGGGAATCAGGCGGGCAGTGCGAGCCGGCCCCGCCTACCGCCGGGGGCGGGGCCTCGGGGGCGGGGCCTGAGGGAGTCCGCGGTTGGGGGGGGGGCGGAGAGACCCGGGGGGAGCGGGGGAGAAACCGGGGAGAAATGGGAGAGAAACCGGGGAGGAACGGGGGAGAAACCGGGGAGGAACGGGGGAGAAACCGGGGAGAAATGGGGGAGGAACCGGGGAGGAACGGGGGAGGAACGGGGGAGAAACGGGGGCACATCCCGAGGAGAGGTCGGTGAGACCCCGGAGCGAACGGGGGGACATCCCGGAGAGGGGTCGGTGAGACCCCGGAAAGAACGGGGAGACACCCCGGGGAGGGGTCGTTGAGACCGGGGAGGAACGGGAGGACAGCTCGGGGAGGGATCAGTGAGATCCCGGAGCGGGGAATTGGCGAGAAACCCGCGGGGAGGGCAGAGAGACCCCCGGGAAGAATTGGAGAGAACGGGCAGGAAGACCCCCGGGGAGGGCAGAGAGACCCCCGGGGGGAGCAAGGTGATCCCCGGTAGCTCACGGGTGTCCAAGACCCCGATACACCCACACAGCCACGGAGCAGCCCCACGTGTGTCTCCTGTAGCCAAACCCCTGAATTTAAACTCGCCCCACCGCGTGTTTCCAAGTGTGTTTTGACCCGGATACATCCCCAGTGTATGTGAATTGTGCCGTGAGGTACCTTGGAAAATTTTATCTCTTAATCAAAAGTACTTTGTGTGTTTGGTGTCCCTGCCTGTCACAAGGGGTCGGAATTAGGTGATATTTAAAGTCCCTCCCAACCAAACCATTCCATGATTTTTTTTCAGCCTTGCAGTGACCTTCCTTGGCTCTGAATTCCCAGTGAATTGGCTGCTCGGGCATGCTGTTGTTTCTGTCTCACATTGAGAGAGCTGGGGTTTGATATTCCTGAGCTATGGAAAACAGCATTGCAGAGGCTCCGATGGACACAGAACTGGGGGAATTTGGTGTCAAATCTGAATATCTCTGCTTTCACTGGAATCTGTCTCGTGTCATTGACCACAGGGAAACCGGCTGTAAAAACTACTTAAGAAAAGAATCACTTTGTATTGATTAAGCAGATTTTTATTTACTTTTGACTTTAAAAGCCTCTGCAACTTCTGACGCTCAAGATAACTCTGTCATACATTGGTGCAGCTTGCACAGAACACATCGTAACATCCTCCAAGGACAGTAACAAATTCCCATTTTCCCCTGGCAAAAGGGTACCAAAAAAATAAATATAATCTATACACCTGCCTTTCATGAAAGACTTTGCTAAACATCTCTTTTATAATGGACAGCATAGCTGTAACTTTCAGTCCTATAAGGACAGAAAAACGAGCTCCTGCCTTTACAAAAGGCATCACACACGCATCCTGAACCTCACAAACAGCCCCGGCTCGTGAGCAAGACATCCCGAGGAATTTCCTCTACATAGTTTGGGATATGGTTTAACCATTCTCAGAGCGTGCTCAGTACAGACTATAAATATTATAGAACCCCTCGTGGCACCGTGGGAAGGCCGGATTCCCAAATGTGTCCAGTGAGACACATTCCAGCTGTGGATGCCCTGGGACCCCGAGGAGTCCCAGAGGAAAAGGCTTTTGGGAATTCTGACCGTCCCAGGGGTTACAGCTTTCCCAGCAGAGGTACAGGGACAACCTCGCAGAGGTTGAGAACAGCCCAGCGACCCCTCCAGCCTCAGAGCCGTGGGATCGCTGCAGTCCTTCTGGGAGAAGGGGATCGCATCCAAGCAGAGCAATGACCTGCAAAGGGGAAACATTCTTCCCTACTCATGAGAGGAGCGGGGGCGACTTGTACAGCGAGTCGTGGTCTCCTCTGGAATACGGGAAACGTCCAAAAATCACGGAATCGTCAAGTGCCAGTGCCTCCCGAGGCTTTGGCATCGCTGCTGGTTTTGAGGGAGGCTGAGGCTGAAGAAGCAGAGTCCCCAGGTGCCACCTGCGACCTCCGGGAGCGGCAGCTCAGCTCCCCGTGGAACGGAGGGACGGGAATTGCAGAGGCGCTCCGGGGCACGGCCAGGCGGGATCATCCCGCTGCCGGCTCCTGCCGGGGCTGCAAGGGCTGAAAGGGCAGCACAGGAGAGAAGTGTTACACGGGGAGATGCTGGCTGGAGCTTTTCCCAAAGGAAAAGGCACTGAGAGGGACAGGGGATGTGATGGGCAGCGCTCACCTCGCCCGTATCCCGGCTCGCTCACAGCCATCCCCCCGGGATTTCGCCTTTCCCCAGCTCGGAGTTGGGCTGCTGCCTCTGAAATCCCTTCTGCAGCCAGTTCCAGCTGCTGTAAATCCCACGCGGGCTTCCCGAGCTGGAACACAGAAGGGAAGGTGAGGAAAGGCGAGCAGCGAGGCTCCCCCTCCTCCCCAGCTCTCAAGACCCCAGAGGTGCGGCCCTTCCCGGCTCTCAGGTACTCACTCTGCGCCTCCCTCGGGCGATGGGATGTCCAGGGAGAGAGCAGCGTTATCCCAAGGGCTGCTCAGCTCGGAGTGGAGAAGGCAGCCGGGATCTGCCCTATTTATACACAGCGGCCGCATTACAGAAGTCTGGGTCCGGAGCGAGTCGGAGTTTCCCACAGTCTCCAGCCAATCCATGCGTGCCCGGGACAATGGGAAAGCATCCATTACAGCATGGCAAATTGAGTGTGAATTGCCTGGGGATAATACCCCGCTCCCGAAGGAGCAGGTGGGCTGGAGAGTGGGGGACACAATAGGGTTTGGCATCGCGGCGCTGGGCAGGGAACGTGGGAAAGCGTTGGCCGTCATTGTCATCCAGCTTCTGCCTGATGTTGGGAACGTCAACATATCAATGTGCTGCCTTTTCCCAGGCTGTGTTGAAATTAAGCGCAGAAGACTGATCCCAGGAAGAGATAATGCCCCCAAAGAGAGGTTGAAAAAGGAAAGATGCAGAATTAGAGGGGCTAAACCCTTTCATTGACATTAAACCGTGCTTAGATGAATACAGTACCAGATAATTTTCAAGCAACGAGGTACTAAAAGTGAGGGAAGAGCCCTTCAAACAGTTGGCTTGAAATATTTTCCTCTGTATTGTTTAAAGTCCCTCTGTAAGTTATACCCAGAGCTCTTCCTTGCTTTTGTTTGGGTAATCTGGGCTTTCCTACGGCAGCCCGTGACATGTCGTGATTGTGATGTCTTTCCCAAACATGTCCTGTTTCATTTCATGCCACTTTGTAAATTCCTCGCTGTTCCTAATTCTCCACTTAAATATATTTCCTGTTTACAGACAACTGAGAGGGAGTGAAAAGTCAATTCTTGGCTATTATTTTGCTATATTATCCATTTTCAGGATGTACCACAGGTGTGAGGCCCTCCTGTGACTCTGCTCAGTCTTGGGATTTCTCACCTCTGTAATGAAGGAGAAAGGGCCAGGCAGAATCCTGGATTGGAACTGCCTTGTTGCAATGTTTTTGCTTTTTTTTTTTTTTTTCCCAGGCTGTTTTAAGCTTCCAGCTCAGGTCTGCTGCCCCCTTCCAGCACAACCCAGCACAAACCCAGTCATGTTCAGGATCTGTCAGTCAGGCATGGGAGGCCTCATGCAGTTTTTGAACTGCCTTTCAAAATCAGACAGGAAACCTTTGATTTCCCTGTCTGTGGAATCCCATGGCATCAGGAATATCTCCCTGTCTGCTCTGGGGTGTCCTGACCCCCAGGGCAGCTCTGACTTTGACCCTCACTCATGGAGAAAACTTCCAAAGCCTCAAGGTAAACCAGAAACCACAAAAGTGTGAAATAGACTGTAGAGATTGTGGAGAGTAGTGGAGTATGTCACATGGGTGAGAAATTTAGGTTTTAGGATTTTTTGTATACTATAGATGGATAAAAGATGGAGGATACAGGGTGTTGTCTTGAGTTCCTTCTTTCTTCCTCTATCTTAATGGGTTTAGGTGGTATCTTGTAATTGGGTAGAAAAATCCGCATTGTGGGTCTTTAGGGGTCAGTTATTTGTTAGAAAGGAAAATAATTGAGGTGTCACTTCTTAATTGGGTAGCTTAGTTTTTGATTAGGTTTAACAGGCCCTGTAACACGAGGTTTTTGGCCATTTTTGTGCTGTTTTCCTGCACGCAGAGTCTGGTGCAGACAGCGTGCTGAAGTTTTGATGAGATAACCACAAACAGGAGCCGAAGACCCAAAAAGTCCAATTTGTGTCTGCTTTTACTGACCCAGGGGTGCCCCAGGAGGGTCTGAGGCTCCTGACCCAGGGGTGCCCTGGGAGGGTCTGAGGCTCCTGACCCAGGAGTGCCCCAGGAGGGTCTGAGGCTCCTGACCCAGGGGTGCCCCAGGAGGGTCTCCCCTTCCAGGGCAGCCCCCAGGGAGTTGCCCACCTTGGGGCCCACAAACTCACACCTGCCAGGCAGCCCCTTCCACCTGCCCTCAGCATCCCTCCCCTGGCCAAACCTGTGTCCGTGGATACCTGGATAGCAAAGTGTCCCATCACACAGAGGGCTGGTGAATAAAAGGATGTATTTCTGCAGAAGATGATCCTGTAATCCATTATTAACCTGAAGATTTTAAAGCCTTTTTCACTGCCTGGATCCTCGTGGATTTCCATAAGCCAGGTGTATTCCCTTTCCATCCCAAAGACACTTTATGTTTAGGTGGATTACTTAGGGTACAACAATTTTAAGTCTTGATGGTTGTCAAAAATTAACTGAACACCATTCAAAATCAGCTCACTGAATTATTTTGTCAGCTTGTAATCTGCAGTATTCGTTGGAGCTGGGGCTATCCCTGGCTGCATGTGTGGGAAATGGATTTGTAGCAAATTCTTAAAATTTGATAGAAGGTTTATGTAGTGTGTATTTGCATGTGAATTTTGAGATAGGAAATATTGACTTAGAAATATTATAGAATAGGATAGACATTGTTGAGAGAGAAATTGAATTAGAAATAAGTTTTAAAGGATGATTTTGTAAATAAGATTAGATATTTTAGAGAAATAGAATTATGAATGATGCATTGTAATAGGACTTATGAGGGGTAATTTTAGATGATTGGTTCTAAGGTATTTATAGTATGGTGTGGTTAAAGGATAGGCTAAGAAAAGCTTATGGTGTAATTAAAAAATCGTTAACTTCTAATATTAGAATAACATAAATTATTATTATAATTTTATAAATTATATTATAACAATGTCAATTACAACATATGTAGTATCTACCTTCTCATAAGACTATAAATAGAATAAAAATTTTTAAAACACCTCTCAGTTACTCCACCTCTAAGTAAAAAAACGAAGTTAAATCCATCATGCATGTGCTTGTGCTGTTACTGCAGAGGGAAGTGAGGCACGGGATTTTGTGATCCCTCCCGGGATGCCGTGGGATGAAGGGGCAGCAGGTCCTGCCCCGCACCGTATGGGAAGGAAGGAGGATGCTGGCGGCAGCCGCGGCCACGGGGAGAGGGGAGGGAAGCTCCGACCCAATTTTCAGCCCTGGAAATATGAAATGAGCGGTTTTAAATAATGCCACGCTGTCCGCAGCACAATGCCCCGGCCTCAAAAAGGGCTAAAGCAGCTCCCAGCGATTAAAGGCTGATCCCGGGCAGATGGTGCCGCAGGCGTGGGCTCTCCCCGGGACCCTCCCAGGCACACTTCTTTTGTGGGAGTTTAACAGCGTGAATGGGAAATGCTGGGAGCTGCGGGCTCGCTCCATCCGATGGGAATGGTGAACCGGGCACGCAGCCGGGCTCTGCTCCCAAACCTCCCCGTCCCCTCGGACAGGCATCACAAATCTTCCACTCCCCCGTGCCTGCCTCATCCGCCCCCTCTGTGTGCTGCTGCGGGGGTGAGAGAAGCAAATATTCCCCCCGGTTGGTTTGGTTAGTAAGACCTGAAAACTTAATGGCAACAGCATTTCCCAAGTGGTGGTTGTGAATAATAAATTGTCTAGAATTGGGCTGTCCCTACAGTGTATTGCTTATGGAGTGTAGAGTGCACTTCCTGCAAGGATTTCAGTAAGGAAAAATCATCCTCTGCTGTAGGAAGTTCATTTAGTCTTTGTTAAAAGTTTGTAATTAGTTTGCTCACTTTGGTATTTTTTAAAAATCCCACTCTTGGTGCAGCAGTCTGTCCCCCTGAAATGTGTTTGTGATCCAAATCCTTGTCCCTGTGCTCCATGTCCTTAGGAGCAGTTTGTGCCTTGGACTGTTGCTGCAGAGCCAGAAAGTTGGGCTGTCTGAGGCTCAGAAACATGATTTCCCCTGGTTGGGGAATTAAAAGAGACAAATTCCCAAAACTGCCAAACATGGAGTTGACTGAACAACAGGACACAATAATTCCCCTTTTTCGGAGTGGGGTGTGAGATCTGGAGATGCTGTGGGCAGAGGCTGCTCCTTGGTAAATCCCACCAAACCCTGAGTTGCATCATGAAGATGCTGTTTCCAAAATCACAACCTGCCAGGTGCTGTCCCTGCCCTCCTTACAGCCCAGCAATGCCGGGCAGGAGCCCTGGCTTTTCCCATGTTCATCATCTCCCACTGGAGCTGCTCCCCTCTGACCCTGAGCTGTGCTGGGAGCCTGTGGGATTGCTGTGGGCTGAGGAACAACCCCAGGGGATCCAGGAAAGGATCACCTCAAGACTGTCATTCTAGGTTTGCATCCATGACTACCCATAAATCAGAGCACCTCCACCCTGAGGAATTGCTGCTGGGCCTTTCTGCTCCTGGTTTACTGGTGGTGGTTTCAGCCCAGGTGTAATTTACTCCACACACAGTTTGCACAGAAGCTGCTACTGCTTGTGATACCAATAGTCAGCCTCCCAAGCCACCTGATCCATGATTTTCCAGTGTGCTGCAATGGAGCAACAGGTCTGGAGGAAGGTGGACTACCAGCCAAGAGTGTGGAAACCCAGAATTTCTGTGTCATGCAGATTTAAACAGCAGCACCTCCGTGGCTGTTCTTCCAGCACACAACTCGATGGCTCGCACCAATTTTAGAGCATTTTTATTTTAAACCATTTCCTACATTCATGCCAGCCTGTCTCCCAGGTGCCATTGATGGCGTTTTTAAAGAAATAATTACGATTTTTAATGTTTTTTTTCTTCTTCTTCCCCGTGCCTTCCTTAAATGGTTTAAAATCTTTCTGACAACCCCTCTTGAGACACCTATTTAGTGTCAAAGAGCATAACGTTCCCAAGTTTTAAAAGGGCTTTCGCATAATACTGATCGATCAATGTGCTCCTTGGGAAAATAGCTCTCCAGATGGTCCATCGGGACAGGAATTGCTGGTCGTCACAATGCCGAGCCAAAAAGCGTCACTAATGTGGGCTGTTGTGAGGCACGCTTCCTTTGTGGGCCTCTGAATGCCCTAAATAGGGAAGAAAGTGTGGGAAACTCCGAGAAACTCAGGCCCACACTCTGAGGTTAATAGGGGCTTTGTCGGGAGAGTATTCCTGAGCTGTGGGATCAGCATAATAAACAACATCTTCCCTAAGGGTGGGAATGTGTTGGGAGCAGGGGAGAGTCACCCCAGGGGCCAGAGGAGCCCTAAGAAGCTTTGTGTTCAATTATGAGAAGTGATAATAATTAATAAATTGTAAACATAACCTTTGCTGCGCGGGGGCCGGGCAGGCCGGAGGTCTGGCTTTTAGCTCTGGGGTAATTGGTAAATTAAAGCCCAGAGGGGCAAGTCTGAGCTTGATGGAAAGCAGAAGGGGAGCACTTGCACCATGGTGGGTCTGACTCCTTGGAGCACAAAAAGCAGCTTTTCCCGTGGGGTTTGGTGCCTTCCCACTGCTCGGGGAGGGGGCATTCACTGTTTCTCTCCCTTGCACTCTTTTTTGACACAACCTGCAGAGGTGCTGCCGGCTGTGACACTCCAACGTGCTTTCCTTGGCTGGAATCCCACCCCAGAAGAGCAGCAGCCTGCTGGTGCCACGTGTGGCCGTGTTCCCAGCAGTGCACATCAGGCTGGGCTGGGCTTTGGGGCACATGGCACTCCAGCTGAGCCTCAACTTCCCCAGACCACCCTAATTAGGCTTGATTTAAAACCCCACAGGCACGGACAACAGCTGGAGTTTTGCTGGGATTCAGAAGCCTCTGCTAATTGGCAAGGACAAGTTGAGCACAGCGAGGTTGAAGTGACTTCTTCAAGCTCGCTAAGCAACCATAAAACCCAAAAATATCTCTTGTGAATTATTTAGCAGTTCATTAGGAAGAATAAATCTGGAGCCCTGATAGAGACCTGTACCAAACCCCCCTTTGCACTGCACTGGCAGAGAGGAGCACTCAACCAGCCTATGCACAAATAAAACAAAAATTATCCACAACCCAAAATGAGTCAGAGAGGCACATCCCTGTTTGGCTTTTGGGGCCTTTCTGTGTGGTTAACAGAGGAGTTCACCACAAACCCAACGAGGTCTGGGCAGGTTCAGCGTTGGAAGCAGTTTGATCTGTCAGCTGAGCAGATCTCAGGTTGCTCCCTGCTTTTGACAAGATCAGGTATTCAGTGTTTCCTTTTGTTTGGGAGCAAACCCTGTGTGCTAAAAATGCAGATTTTCACAGGCACCTCTCCCAGGGAGTCTGAGGAAAGTTGGATTGTTGAACAAATAAGTTTCATGCTGTTCCTGTATCTCTGGAAGAAGGAGAGTGTCCCCTGTCATAAGCCCAAACCAGTGAATTACTGTGGTTAGAGAACAGTTTTGGGAAATGATTATTTGTACAGATTTAGTTTGAAGAAAAGGTGAAATAAAAGGAAATAATTTAGGAGAGGAAATGCTTTCTCAGTCTCTCCTAGCTATACTTTTAGCCAAATGTGGGTAAAAGTAAAGGGAGCCTAACAGAATTTGTGTCATAAAATTAAGACACCAAAAATTAGTTCACCCCATTGCAGGTAGCTTCAAAGATCCTCGAGCTGAGGGAGGTGCCAGAGTCTTTGGAAGTTATTGGGAAATTTGCACAATACTCCCTTCCAAACAGGCAGAAAGCACAAGTCTGATCTCAGCTTGGTGGAAAACTTAGTGGGGGAAATGACGTGGCTGTGGAATGAGTGATTTGTTGGAGGCTGAATAGGTCACTGTTAGATCTGAAAGGTTGACACTTCTCAGCACCTCACTTCACTTCCATTTTGATTTTTGATAATTTTTCCAGAGGCTGCTTCCTTATGGGGTCTGAAATCCAGCTCTGCCAAAGGGATTTCACAGATATAATTCATGTATTGGAGTGAAGGGCCCAGACCTGACACCCCCTGATGGCTTCCCCACCACAGGAAAGTCTGCAGGCACCCAGTCCAGCAGTGCCAGCCCTTTTAATCATTCCAAAGCAAAGCATTAATGACTAAAACCATTTTTATTGTACTGTACAGTGAAGACATGCAAGCTGAACATCACACAGGATGAATACATCACAACTTTATAAAAGCTTTTTAAGCTCCTTAGCATGCTCAGTGGATGATTATAAAGTACTTATTGCCTCCCTTCCTCCCCCTTTTCCTTAAGGTATAGCAGAGGTATTTCCTTTACAAAAGGCACCAATTATCCCTCAAATGAGAGCATCACAAAGTGACATGAAGAGAATTGTCCCTAGAGCTCTCTGTGATCATCACAACTTTCCGTAAGAAGGATACTAAAAATAGCAAGAGGAGCTTCAGAAGAATCAGCATTTCTTAATAACATCTTTCACTCAAAAGGGAAAGGCTCAATCCTCTCTTTATGATACAAAATACATTCTCCAAAGGCCTCCTTCTTGAGGAAGGTCAATACATTATCTAGAGACAATGGAGCACTTGAACCTGTGACCCAGGCAGTCAGCAGAAAGATTTCAACTGACAGCCACAGGCTGAGGAGCCTGTGATGGAAACCAAAGGTCACTTGCTCTCTAAATCACCACAGAACTTGGCCCTGTCTTTGGCCAGGAGCCACCAATAAAAGCAACAAATTTGCTGCAAGATATACCCAGAGTCCTTCACTATGAAGGGAAACCACCCAGTGACCCTCATTTCTGGTGACAGAAAGACAATAAACCGCCCCCTCCTCCCACCTTTGGAAAGCAATGTTTCCTACTTCAAAGAGGAACTAATAAACCACTGGTCCCTCTAGTATTTGTAGCAAAACGTGGGAATAAAGTTCAGCAGGTCTACCAGGGTCTCCAGATGGTCGGAGCAGCAGCCACGCTCTTCTGGGCAGGCTGTTTTCTGGGAAGCAGGCAGGGAGACAGGGGGGAGCCACGCAGAGCTGGAGAGTAGGAGGCATCTGCAGCCAGCTGAGCCTTGCAGAAGTGCTTGATCAGCTGGACCTGGGTCTCCTTCTTGGGCTCGTAGTAGGACAGAAAGTGCATCGCTTCCTTGAGGCACCGCAGGTACCCGCTGTTAAAGTCCTGCTCTGGGTTCTTGTGGATGAATGCTGAAAGGAAAGAAAAGCAAATGCAGAGGGTAAAAATCATGATCAAAGCATGGGGCAGTTGTGATTTGTGCAGTGACTCTCATGTGCCTGGGGCTGGGGTGCTTCAGCCTTGCTCGCCTCGGGGTGTCTGGGAGGGCACAGCCCGGGGAGCAGGTCCAGGTGTGCAATACCTTCTCTGCACTCACTTTTTTGGTCCTGCAGCTGGCTCTGCTGCTTCAGGTAGCTGACAGCCACTTCCAGGATGTCAGCTTTCTCCAGCTTGGAGTTGGGCTGGTGCCTCTGGAACTCCTTCTCCAGGAGCAGTTTCAGCTGCTCAATGCTGCTGTTAATCCGGTCCCGGCGCATTTTCTCCACCACCGGCTTCCTCAGCTGTGAGAGAGGGAGCAGATCGTCAGGGATTTGGTGAGACCTGACCCAATTTCCCCTCTGATGCCCTGATACACCCATCTTCAAAGATGCTTTCTTTTGGCAGGAGAGCTGTGTGATGCTGCCTACCCAGTCCCCACTCATTTTAATTTTTAAAAATCTATATAATCCCCCTTATCTCTCTTTAACACATTTGCTCTCTCCCAGACCACTTCCCCCTCTTGTCCCATGTTATATTGATTTGCTAGGGGCAGGCCAACCTTTCCAATCCCCTCCGGGGCTCTGCTTACTTTATTCTTTTCCTTTGGCAGCAGCTTCTCCTCCACGTGGATCATGAGAGCATTGCTGGGAGCCATTCCGAGCGCTCAGCGCTGGGCACAGACCCCAGGCAGCTGCTGTGCCGAGCGTGAGGAGATGCTCTGGCAGCTCCCAACTGCTTCTATTTATACCCGGGGAGCCGGGGCAGATACGTGAGTGTCGGGATCGCCGGTGTTTCCCACAGCCCCGCAGCCAATCCAGGCCCGCAGCTGGACAATAGAGGAAGCATCCATTAGTGCATGGTACATTGATTGCCAATGCCCCGGGGAGAATAACCTTCTGCCCACGCTGCTGGTGGGGTGTGGGGAGCTGGGAAAGCACCGACCCTCCAGCTGGTTGGGCTGGGATCAGTGGCATTCCTGAGCCTCGCATGTGCCAGGCGCTGTGGTGGCGTGGAGGAGGCACGCTTTTGGGGGGAAGGTGGGAAAGGGAGGGAAGCCCTGCTAGAGTTCAAATCAACAGCCCCAGGGACACCTCTGCCCATCCCAGAGCCTGGAGGAGCTCTGTGTGTGTGTGTGTGTCCATCCAGTCATTGCACTTTAATGCACACCCCAAGTGTGACCACAGGTTTCTTTGTAGGACATTTCTAAACGCTTGCTGGATCAACAGTGAGAGTAACTGGAGGATTGTAGCCCCACTTTCTCTCTTCCCCATAACACACCAGGACTCTGTGAGCCCGTTGCACCACAGTTCCCACTGTCCCCACTAAGGACAGCCCACACTTCCCAGCAGAGCCATGCAGAGTCACACCTGTAGCTCTTGTTGTTCCTTTTTCTCATCTATTCCATACAGACATTTTCAGGAATGATGTTTAAGATGGGCTAAAGGATAGCATGAGGCTCAACCCAGAATCCTGGGAAGTCTTGGGAAACCAGAGGTGGGCCAGGAATGGGATTTAGTGGCTGAGGCCCATTTTGGCCCTCAGGAAGGTCGGTTCTGCCTCTTGCTGAGGTGTGCTTGGTTCTGACCTGGCCTCGCTGCAGCCTGGCCCTGACCAGTGTTCTGAATGTCAGATCTCAGACACCATGTACCTGCCTTGCTGTGCTACATTCAGCATGTCATCCCCACTCCGTTTTTTATCTGGAAAACGTGCTGCTTGCTTGTATCTGCATGGAAACGCCAGAATGAATTAAGCAACCATTTATTTTGTGATATTTATTTATTTTGTGATAAAGGCCAGAAAAAGAACAAAGCTGTGAGGGCGCTGGAGGCCAGTTCTAATTTTGTATTGGGTACAGCCCTTGAGGAAGCACCCAAAATAACCCAGAAGCTACCTGGGGAAAGCTGTACTGCATCCTGCCATGTGTGGGTCCAGCCCCAGGCAGAGGTGTGCTCCTCCTCCGAGCATGTGGGCATGGCAAGGGAGGAGGGAAGTGTGCAGTGAGGTAAGAAAGCCAAAGAATTTCTTGCTTGGAAATGCTGCAATGAAGCCCGGGGGTAATGGGCAGTTGTCAGGAAGGAGGGAGGTGTCACTGCTGTGGGACTCTTTGTAGCAGGCTGAATGGAGTCAGCTCTTTGTGAAGGGCAGATGTTGTCCTTGGAGCCCTTTATTCCCTGCGTTGTGGGAAAGCCAGGAGACAAGACATCTCATGAACACTTTGAAGCAGGCAAAGGATTATGATACAAAATAAGACACAGCTCAGAGACCAAGCCTCAGCTTCTGCCAGCTTTAATGAGGTGTTGCCTGTTTTCCTGTGTTCTCTGGCTGGCCTTTCTCCAGGAGCTGGTATCCTGGGTTATCCCTTTCCTAGCAGGGGAGCCATGCTGGCAGACAGGTAGGCATGGACCAAGCTGGTTGAAGACTCTTCAGTGTCAAAAACCATCTTTTTCCCAACTCCTGAGAAGCCCTGACCTTTATTGCTGTATTAGAACTGATAGCCAGATGGTCTTTTGGGAGTTGGATTCTTTCCCTTTAAATCATTCAGGCTCAAGCACCGTCACTAATGTCGGGAGTAGTTGCAAGGCACACTTCTATTGTCCCAGCAAGAAATGTTATCAATGGGGGAAGAGTATGGGAAAGGCAGAGAAATCCAAACCCACACAGCCTGGTGCTAATAACCCCTTTGTGGAGCTGTGCTTCTGTTGGGGCACCATGAACTCTGTGGCTTTTTCACCCAGGAAGGCTGAAATGGGCACGTTTCACTATCCAGGGGCTTCTCCAGGATCCGGCGTACAGGGAGAAAGGGGTGACAAGGGCAGGGACACCGGTTCATGCAGGGGTGGCTGCAGGAATGCTGAGCTGAGCTGCAGCTTCGGCTGTCCTGGGGCTCTGGTTTGTTCTACTTTGCCTCAGTTTGTTCTTGTGGGAAATGGGAGAGTGGTGCTGAGCCCTTCCACAGAGCCCCCTTGGAAGTGGGAGCTGGCCTGTGGTAAGAGGCAGGAATTTGGCTCACGTGGCCTGTGAGCTTTTCTGGCATCACCTGGAGCACCTCAGGGAGCAGAGTGGAGGAGCAGCAGTGCTGGGGTGCTGAGAGGGCCTCTTCTCCCTGTCTGTTGGGAGCAGTGCTGGGAAAGATTTTTTATTCAATGGGGAAAGTGGTGGTGGCAGCAGTAACACTGCCAGTGTTCCAGGCAGACACACCTGGGTGGGAAATGTTCTCTTTGAAGGCTATTCAAAATGATGAACCCTGGTAAACTATTGAGTCCGAGTCCGTCTGTCACTGCTGGGTGGACCTGATCTAATGGTTAAGGTTCACAGATTTCAGCACCACAAATCCCCGCAGTGTTAGCACATCCCTTCATCACCCTCATGTTCTCACAACTTCTTCCCTGGAGGTTCTTGGCCAAGGTGTGAAAAGACAAGGAACTGTTTGAGGTGACCCCTAATGATGCTCTAACAGTTCTTAATTGAGGAGCCGCTGCTTCCTTTGGTGTCTCAGATGAAGAGCCCTTCTCCCAGCCCTAACCCTACCCCTAACCCTGCCCCTGCCCTTAACCCCAACCCTAACCCTAATCCTGCCTATCATGCTCTACTCAGGGTCTTTCAGTTACATGACATTCTACACAGAAAATTGTATAAAAGTTGTTTGGCTGGAAGGCAATATATAAATAAATAACAGTGTAAAACTTGCTGTTCAGGACTGGCTTCTGTTCCCACAGAGAACTCTGCATGTGAACCAATGGAGTGGGAGTCGAGGGAAATCTGCCTCTTCCAGGGGAAAAGGTTATGTTGTTACTAGAACTGTTGTATGAAATATTCCATTAAATGTCATTAACATGACATTATCTTGCCTCCTTGAGACATCAGAACCCACTCAAAAAGGGGTCTTAATACTGTAAAGTACATTCTTCACAGATTTGACCTCTTTTAATTAGTTTTTCTTCAGATCCAGAATGTTTAATATACTGCCATTCCCAGGTGCCTGAGTGAAGGAAAGTGGACTTTGATCATTAAGAAACATGTGAGACAACTTGATCTGCATTTTTAGGGTTGTTAGAGGCAAAAGCAATTTCTATAGCTGCTTGTGTGGTGACCCCCAAGTAGTCATGCCCCAATGACATAGTCCTTCTACAGTGCGTATCACAAATAATTAAAAATTAAGGAGAATTTATTATTTTTCTGCCCAGCTGAAATTCCCACAAGTCACCTCTCGGCATATTCAAGAGTGCACAAGAGGGATTTATTATTTCCTGGTATATTGACTCTGAAAGGTCTGGGGATTACAGCTGCTTTGCACATGAATAGCTGGAGTGTGTTGTACAAAAGGCATGGTCTGTGGGATAATGGGGTTGGATGTGGGAAAGCGCTGACCCTGGGGGAGAGCAGGCTGGTGCCTGATGGCAGGAATCAATTATGTCTCAAAGGAACACATTGCCCTGGGAGCAGGCTTGGCGGGAGCCACCATGTTTAGTGTTTACCACCCTCCTCCTTCCAAACCCGGATAAAGCATCCACGGGATGGATCCTGTCCTTCTGCTCCTTCCCGGGCCTCACGGAGCTCAGTGCTGAGTGAGCAGGGATTTTGGAAATGCTGCTTGTTCCCATCTCTGGGCTGGGGCTGAGGGATCTCCCACGTGCTGCCAGCTGGGTTTGAGGTTTCTCCCAAGCACCCTGGATAGTGCTGAGTTTTCTGGGAGCTCCCTGAAAGCTCTCTGGAACTCCCCATCAGTCACCTCCCCTGCCCTGCCAAGGAAGGGAACAGCCTGTCACTGCCAATGCAGTGACAGCCAATGCAGCAAATAGAAGCTGCTGGGTTCATGCACTTCTGTCATTGTTTGGTTTTGGGTGGGTTTTTTTGGGAGAGGGTGGCATCCAGCTCTCACAATGGGCTCCGCACCTCTGAGGGTCTGGCAGTGCTACCAATTTTTCAAATATCAAAATCTGGGCTCTGAGGAACCAAGAAATAGGCTGAACATCACAGAGGTTTAATAAAAACAATATGATGTTTCCCATAAAAATAAAAGCATTTTGATGGATTTTTTTTTTTAACTGAGGACTTGGACTTTGGATTGATAGAATTAATTCTCTCTCTTTATAGAATTATGAGGCTTGGACGTGAAGTCCTGCTGAAGACCCTAAGTATTATGGGTCTCCTGATAGAAGTCACAAGACTCAGCAAACAGTGCTGCCAAGCTTTTGGCAGGGAGCAGGTATCCTGCAGAGAGGATATTTCAGCAGAGCAGGCTGGGAATAGGGAATGTGGCTCCTGAAGTCTGGCCCCAGCAACCACTTACTGTCACTAACGAGAGGGGAATGGTGTGTCCGTGCCAGACAGGAGGGCAAGATCCTGACAGGAGCAGCAATTAATCCCATCTGCATGGGGCAGATATTTAATCACTCAGAAGCTGAGTGTCCCCTGAGCCTCCTTTGATTTTCCCTGCCTTGGGAACAAGTCTGTAACCTGAGGCTGACTCCCTCTTATACCCCAGTGGATTGCTCCCCTTCCCTTGAGCTCAGCCCGGGTTTTGAGGTGAGTTTTGGGATGAGTTTTGGGGTGTAAGCTCACACTGGAACCCAATTTCTTGTGCTTGGCAGCCATCAGTCACCATCTGCAGAGCACAATGGACATGTGTCTGGGGAAAGTGTCCCAGGGCTCCTGTGAGGTCCTGCCCTGCCAGGCAGGTGGTTTTGGGAGACACCTTTGCCACGCTCAGCTGGCAGCAGAATGAAGAGAGGGTGTCTGATAAAAGCAAGAAGTGTTTTCCAGGAGGTGGATAACCTGGTCCTGAGCCATGCAAAGGACTGGCAGAGGGGCAGACACAAGAGCTGCCAGACCCTGGGTAGGGCTTGGTGCCCTCATCTCTATCCACAGGGCAAGGCACGTTGTCAGATTTCCTCACATTCCCTCAGGAATCCATGTAATTCAGGGCACACTGCACCCCCTCCCTGAGGAGCTCCAAACCCAGGATAACCACACCTGCTGGGAAGCAGCTGAGAAGAATTCCATGGTGCTGACAGACAGACTTGTCCCAGGACTAAGCACAGCTGCAGGTCTGCAGGGGTATGAATAAGCAAATGAAAACTTAGTTTACTTTCTGGAGAGATGGAGTTATTTTCTGTTGAAAACACCAATAAGTATTTCTTGATTGGGGAATTGAGTTTATCTTCCTTTCCAGCTGTTTCATAGGCTTAGAAAAATTATACTAAGTAACATTTTCAAACTTCACTGCTGCACTTGAGGGCAAAGGAGAATTTTGCTATTTGCTTATCTGGGTGGTGCATGGCTGTGAGTGTGGTCCAGCCTGGAAATCCAAGCCTTCCTACAAGCAAGGGAGCTGGACTCATTCAGAGATGCCAAAGCTAATTAAAATAAAAGTGGGTGCTGAGCATTTTTGCAAACCAGATGTCTCAAACAACCTCTTGGCCATAGAAGCCTGCGACCTGTAGGATGTTTGAAATCTTGAAATCTTGGTTTTCTCCTTTCAGCCTCATTTTCCCGCCTTTGTAAAACACTGCTAATAATACATCCTCACCCACGGAGGAGGTTGCTGAGAATTCATTAGCTGGTATTTGTAAAGCACTTTGAAAATGCAAAGCCAGTGCATTATTCCTACTCTTCTGGATGCTTTCCATGTTATTAAAATCAGGATTTCAGAAAGGCTTATCTGGGATCAAAACAGCATCCCAAACTTGAAAGGAAGCAAGACTGTTAAACCATCAACTGTCGCCTCCCCCTCCAGCCAGATGTTAAGCCCTAAAGAACTGAAGTGGCACAAGGAATTACTTTCCCAAGTTCCCCCAGCTGGGCTGACAGGCCTTGATCAATGGTTTTCTCCACGGTGAGGGCTATGCAGATGGTCTGCCCAGAGCAAGGTTTCTGTGGAGTACAAAGGGAAGTCAAACACCATTTCTAATTCAGCTTGTAGCATGGCACACTTCCTTTATCCTGCGCCTGAATGCCCTGAATGGGAGAGCGGTGTGGGAAACTGGAGGGAACTCCACACTCACCACGGCTGTGGGGCTCTGAGACACCCCTGTCCTCAAACCACATCTGCCTGTGACAGGCAGGGGGGAAAGGAGTGACAGATTGAAAAATCAGATTATAGAACCTGCATGGAGGGAAAGCAAACCATGAGGAAAAAGGAAGCAAAAAAAGGGAAGGAAGCTGTGCAGGCCGACAGAAATTGCACCAGCCAAGCAGCAGGACAGGGAAGGACAGGGAGGAAATGTGGGGAAGGGTTAGGAGGAAAAGCAGGGCAGGGCTAGGAGGAAATGACAGAGAAAGGAATTGCAGAGCACAGTCTTGCTCATCCACCAGTCAGGCCACAGCCAATTGTCCCACTGGAGGTGGCAGAGATGGGTCAGATTGTGCTGAGAATTCTGAGTCACATCCCCTGTTTGCCTCTTTAACTCCCCAATCTGTTTAATACCTCCCAGCAGCAACTCCTGTGGCCCATGAAGGTATAGTCAGAGTTTTGTATGACCCATGTGGAGCTGAGAAAACTCAACCAGGTTTTATACCAGCAATACCAGATGGAAAAAAGAAATGAGAAACAACAGATCTGAATCTCATTTTGGTATTTGGCAGGAGAAAATTCAAATTTTCATTAGGTTTTGATAAATCAAGAGGTAAACATGGAGGTAATTTATATTTACAAGTTTACAGACATCAGGAAATAGCTCCAGAGGCATGAAATCTGCAGAGCAAATCTTGGAGTCCAAATTCTCTGTTGGCCTCAGTGCGGGTCCCAGTAAGGCCTTTGGGATTGGACCCATTTTATTTTCCACCTCAGCATGCTCTGCAGGACTCAACACTAACTGAATATCCCACATTTTGCTGTCTCTCCTGTTCCCAGTTCATCTCTGCCCCTGCTCCCCTTTCTGAGTGACTTACTGCTGTGGAAGTTTAGGTACTCTGGAGTTTCCCACACCGTTCCTTAACTATATTCCCTCCTGTCACAAAGGAAGTGTGCCCAACTACAAACCACATTAGCAACGGTGCTTGGCTCTGCTTTGTGTTCAGTGGGAAGCTCTGCTCCCAAAAGACCATCTGGGCAGCATGGGCTGGGAGGGAAGCAGTGGGCGCAGGGAGCATCTCTCAGACTTGGGAAAGCAGCAGCATCCTTAAGACTTTCTAAAGAGTTAACATCTGGCAGGGATTCTGGGGCAAGGCTCTTGTTGATGCCTGGTTTCAAACATCCAGATCCAGTATTTTGGGATCCTGATGAGCTTTCTGTCCAGCAGCGTGTGTGTTTGGAGTAGGAAATGTGTAATTCCAAATTAATTATTCTTACTGTGAAGTCCACAGACTCTACAAGCTTTATAGCAGGGAGAAAGTTTTGTTGCCACTTTCTTTAGGAAATCTTTAGGATTTCCAGCCAAAGCAGAGCATCTAGTTTTTATTATTGAGCATCTAATTTGAGTAACTCTTCCAACTCGGTCAGTAATTAGCTAATTTTTCCCCTTAGAGCTTGTGCAACCAAAGAGAAAATAAAAAGCTGTTTTAAATACATGTTTTTGTTTCCAATTCTTTAAAATCTGTGTGTGACAGAGCAAGGATGAAGGAGCCTCAATGGATTTCCCACCCAGGGGAGATTTTGCTACGTTCACCTCCCAGTTATACATGGAATATTGTAATTCTTATCACACCCAGTTTAAGTATGTAGGGCTTCCAGTCTCTCCAGCAAAAGTGGAATGCCACAGAAGATTATTTTGCATTCAGCCTCCTCAGGTGCAGGCTCTGGGTGAGTTTGGATGCTGGTGGAGGGGAAATTCTGAGCACTGACCCCTTGACTCTGCCAGTGCACAACCACTCCCAAGAGCAAGGAGGGTAAAGTTGACATGACTGTTCCCATGGAATTAATGTAGTTTTTATCTAGGTGCTGAGTGGAGAATCAGAGAAAAGCAACAAGAGAGAAAGAGAAATTGTCACTAGCAAAACTGCCCTGCCTATCACAAATCTGGCACTTCTTCGTGTGCTCAATTAATGAGCTGGAGAAACGAGTCCCGGCTCCGGAGTTTCTGTTTCAGGGAATGTCCCCGAGAGGGACACACAGAGGGCAAGATTGGTTTCAGAGGTGGCATTACATGGGCTCAGAGATAATCCACAGGCTTTGAGGAGAACATGTGAAACGGTGTCACAAAAACTTTCCCACAACTTGACATAAAAGACCCGGAGCTCAACAGCTGCTGCTCTGTGCTGAGAGAAGGGAGCCCATTCAGGGCAGCACAATAGGGATGGAAAAGCAGAGCCTGGAAGAGGTCATTGAAGCCTTACCTGGTGCACCAATAATGAGCTGCGGAGTGAGAGAGAAATGTGTCCCTGTGCTCTGGG
This sequence comes from Chloebia gouldiae, assembly GCA_003676055.1. Lineage (NCBI taxonomy): Eukaryota > Metazoa > Chordata > Aves > Passeriformes > Passeridae > Chloebia > Chloebia gouldiae. Next base: position 743,205 of record QUSF01000079.1, read on the forward strand.
GGTGTGTGTCCACGTTAAGGCCCTGTGTGACCACACACACACTGTAAAGGTGAACACACCTACGCATATATTAATGTGAATACAACTGGTATTTACTCGCTACAGTAAGAGCTCCACAAACATAAGTCCTGACATTACTTGATGGATAAATTGCTGGCAGATCTGGTTCAAGTTTTCCAGCAGGAATCCCTGGCTGTGTTTTTATCAGATTGTCAGTTCTCCCAGCTGCAGGCACCGCCTGAGCACAGGCTGTGCATCCAACACAGCAACTGGCCCAGGGGAGAATAATGACGAATCAGGAATTTGATTTCTGATAAGTTTATGAGGATATAAATCTCTTCTGCACCCAGTTTTCCTTTGTTTCTAGACCAAATGAAAATAATTAGAGTAAAATGTGTTTTGGGGAGGAAGAAAGAGGCAGCACGTGATACTGAACTGACCCTGAAACAATCCCAAGACCCTTCTCCACAAGAATTTGTCTTGCAGGTAGTTGGAAACAGAAACATAAAGTGCTTATGACTCGCCTTGAGAGTTTTCTAAAGGGCTGGAAAAGATTCTGAGCGAAGGGAACAAGGATCAAACCAGAAAATGTTTTGAATAATTGTGCGTACTTAAAATTAAATGTTTTTATTTGCAGTGAGTCAAAGCAGGGAAGCCGTTTTCTGCTTCCCATGGGCAAAGCTGGTGCCAGAGGCACCCGCGGGAGGACCACAGGTGGCTCACTGTGGAAAGCAGGTGGGTGGATTTGAGGAATTCCTGGTGGCCAGGAGCTGCTGGAGTGTTGCGTGCGCCCCGTGGCTGCCGCAGCGTGTGCCTGGGCGCGCTCCCGGGAGCAGCATTCCCGCAATAGGCAGCTGACCTCCTCCTGCCTCCTCCTGCCGCATGCGGACCCCGCGCTGCCCCTGGAACGCTATTGATCCGCGGCATTAGTCAGCAGCCTTTCCCGTCCGAGGGCAGCTCTTTCCCAGCTCCTGACACGTAACTCTGCTCCCAGCCTTTCGGGGAGCGCGCACTCCCCACCTGCTCATCGGGGAGAGCGGGGCATTATCCGCGGGCTATTCACTGCCGCTGGAGCATGCAAGAATAGCCGCTTCTCCCATTGTGCTGCCCGGGGTCCGGATTGGCTGGCGAGTGTGGGAAACGCCACCGAGCCGCAGACCCACACGCTCGCCCCGAGCTCCGACAGTATAAATATCGGCTACAGGCAGCTTCCAGCAGCACCGTTCTCCTGGATTCCACTCCCAGACCTCTCTGCTCAGGACAGATGGCTCCCAGCGCCGTTTTCTTGGAGCCCGACAACCTGCTGACGCCAAAGGAGAAAAACAAAGTAAGTGCGGGCACAGCAGAGCAGTTTACACCGGCTGAGACCTTGCCTCGCTCTGTTGAGGAGCAGTGGTGGGCAACAAACAGCCCTGCGGAGTGTCAGGGAAAGGATCCTTTAATAACAGGTCTCTTTTCCTTTGCTTTTTACAGCTGAGGAAGCCGGTGGTGGAGAAAATGCGCCGGGACCGGATTAACAGCAGCATCGAGCAGCTGAAACTGCTCCTGGAGAAGGAGTTCCAGAGGCACCAGCCCAACTCCAAGCTGGAGAAAGCTGACATCCTGGAGATGACTGTCAGCTACCTGAAGCAGCAGAGCCAGCTGCAGATGAAGAGTAAGTATTGAGTTTTTTTTCAGTCTCCATTTTATTGCAAATCTGTGACTTTGTATGAATCTCGAGCCATGGACAGCTGTTCTAAACTATTCTTTCTTCCCTCTCCTTCTTTTTTTTCCCTTTTCTAGCTGCAGGATCCTTCCATAAAAGCTCCCAGTTTGACTTCAGAGAGGGTTATTCCAGGTGTTTGCAAGAAGCTTTCTATTTCCTCTCTCTCCACAAAGTCCGAACTGAAACACAGACCAAACTTTTAAGTCACTTCCAGAAGAGCCAGTCAGCAGCTCCAGAGGTCTCCTTCTCCCCTGGGAACGCCAGTGCCCTGAAACAAGTTTCTCCAAAGGACAGCAGCCCTCTCTGGAGGCCCTGGTAGTCAGGGGAGTCCTCACTGCATGGACCTGTGACAGTCCAGAGGAAGGATCTGACTGCATCTGATAGTCCAGCTCTGATCCTCTCTCCTGTAGGGAATTTTATTTCCCCCTGTGTTTTATTTATGTATGAAAGAATGCCATGCTTTTGAATTTTTTTTTGGGATCCTCTGGCAAAAGCTGAGGTGTTCTTTTAGTGTTGAAGCCATGTAGGCACTGGTGCAGTGCTGCCCGGGCAGGGGCAACGTCTTCAGAATGAAGGAGGGTGTTTGTAAATGTTACAGTTGTGATGGACAGGACTTGCTGTAGGAGATTTTCTCTAATATTCCCAGTAAGAACCATCAGCTTTGCTCTGGCTTGACTGACAACTCTGGTTGGCTCAGTCACTCTGGAGGATAAATTTATTCCCTTTGGTTCATGCACACTTGGTTACAGTGTTTCTCTCTGCTTGCTTATCAGTTGTGCAGCATAAAAATGGGTTTGGTTTTGGTTTGGATTTCTCCCCCATGGCCCTTTCATAGTCCTGTATATACAGTGTGAGGGATGACCAGGAGTTAGAAAACTATGTGGAATATTTCTACTATTTGATTCTTTTTTCAATTTAGAAAAAGAGTATGTTATTGCTTTATGTTAAAGAAAAGTAGTAGGTAACAGGCTTGATTTGTCAATGTTATACATTTTGGGTGTAAGCTATGCTTTTTTAGCATTTTCATTATAATAATGATTTTTATGTGTATTGAGTGATTGAATTCCTGGTGGATGGTGTTTCTCCCAGTGTTGGGACTGCCCTATGGCTCACCTGCATACTGTGTATGCGTCTCTGTGTGTGTAGAGAGCAATAAAATGCATTTGTGTGCAACTTCTGTGTGGGTCTCTCCATCTGAAGGATATGCAGCCCTGAGAAAGGTTAACGTAGTTCTGAAGAAATGGGTTTTTCATAAAGCCAAGGAACTCCCATTCATGTTTACTCTGTATATTCTTGTGACTCCCACCATGTGAGTCACCCCAAATCTCAAGGGGTGCTCCTGTCACACAGATTCCTGCAGAATCCTACTGAGCATTTCCTCGGTCACTGACCCTCCTGGCCCAAAACCCCTCACCCAAGCAACAATGTCCTGCACCTCCCCAGAGCCTGAGTCCTATTTCCACACCTTCTGTTCATAAACTTAGTCCACTAAGCCTAGTTTTGAAGGGTGGGTTTGTGCCAGATTTAGAGGGGCTCCTACCAGGATATGAGGCACTGGTTGGTTTTTATGAGGATGTGAGGTTTTGGTATGCCAGGTTTTGAGGGGTGGGTTTATCCCAGGTTTACAGGGGTTTTTACCAGGATTTGAGGGCTTGGTTTGACAGGTTTTGAGCGATGGGTTTGTGCTAGGTTTAGAGGGGCTTGTACTAGAATTTGAGGTCTTGGTTTGCCAGGCTTTGAGGTGTGGGTTTGTGCCAGGTTTGGAGGGGTTGGCTTGCTGGGATTCGAGGGGTTTGTCAGGTTTTGAGGGGGTTGCTACAATTTAAGGGGTTTGTCAGGCTTTGTGGGGGTTGTCGTAATTTGAGGGTTTTGTCAGGCTTTGAAGAGTCTGTCAGGTTTTGAGGGGTTTGTCACAATTTGAAGGGTTTGTCACAATTTGAGGTGTTTGTCAGGCTTTGAGGGGTTGGTTTGCCAGCATCTCAGTGGTATCTCAGGTTTTGAGGGGCTGCTTTGGCACAATTTGAGGTATTTTACTGACTTTGGGCATAGCTCTCTCCGTGCCAAAGCCTTCCCTGCTCTGCTGGGAGGGTGGGAAGCACTGAGGGAATCCGAGCCCGGCAGCTTCCAATTCCCTTCCCATCCCCTTCCTCCATGCCTTCTTTCCCTTTCTTTTTGGTGTCCTGCGGGGACCCCTGCCGGGGCACCATGAGGATGGCGAGTGGGGAGACCAGGGACTGTGAGGGGCCATGAGGGACCTGCCTCCATGGTCATGAGACACCCACCTTGGTGGTCATGAGAGACCCACCTCGGTGGCTGTGAGGGACCCACCTTGGTGGCCGTGAGGGACCCACCTTGGTGGTCATGAGGGACCTGCCTTGGTGGCCATGAGGGACCTGCCTTGGTGGCCATGAGGGACCCACCTTGGTGGTCATGGGAGACCCACCTCGGTGGCCGTGAGGGACCCTCCTGAGGGGCCATGAGGGACCTGCCTCGGTGGCCATGAGACACCCACCTTGGTGGTCATGAGAGACCCACCTCGGTGGCCATCAGGGACCCACCTTGGTGGCCGTGAGGGACCCTCCTGAGGGGCCATGAGGGACCTGCCTGAGGGGCCATGAGGGACCCTCTTGAGGGGCCATGAGGGACCCACCTTGGTGGCCATGAGGGACCCACCTTGGTGGCCGTGAGGGATGCTCCTGAGGGGCCATGAGGGACCCACCTCGGTGGCCATGAGGGACCCGCCTCAGTGGCTGTGAGGGAATTGCTTCAGGAGCCATGAGGGACCTGCCTGAGGGGCCATGAGGGACCTGCCTTGGTGGCTGCGAGGGTCCCGCCTCACGGTCCACGAGGAAACAACCTCAGTTGCCATGAGGGGAAAGCACCTCAGGGGCCATGAGGAGCTGGTGTCAGGAGCCCGGTTCCTGCGGTGTAACCCAGTCCTTGTGTTGCCCTGAGGTCCTCACCCTGGTGTTGTCCACGCTGTTGGAGCGCTGGCTGTGCCCCGTGGGTACCAAGTGTGATGTGGCCAAGGACATTTTTTGCTTTTTTCCTGTGTGAAAGGGAGAAGTGTGTGAGCTGCTGCCTGAGGTGAAGGGTGTCTGAAGGAAACACTGAATCACAAAGATTCTGCTGAGCTGGCTCTTAGCCAGAGGCGCAGAGAGAAATCCTGTGTGCTTCTCCCTTCTAGGCACAAAACCCAAGGATAACATATGTGAAATTTGTCCTCTTGGCATCTCCACCACTGCCTGCATGCCTGAGACCTGCACCCCACTGCCTAGGGAGGCAGCTCACATTCCTTTTGGGTGAATGAGGCTGTTGGATCTGCCTTTTGGTGTCTTCCAAACAGCAGCATTCCCTTCCCAGTAAGGCTCTGAGTGTAGAATCCTTTACTCTTGGGAACAGCTAAACTCCTCCCTTTGTAAGCTCATTGGCATTACAGATTTAGCCTTCAGTTTCTCATCAAACTTGTCACTGCAGTGGAAGCTCTTGGGGTGGCTCCAGCAGAGCTGGATCTGGAGCCATGGAGAGCAGCACACTCCTGGTAACTGGGTTTCAGGTGACACATCCCTTACTCTAGTAGTAAAGGACACATCCACCCTAGGAGTGGAACAGCTGACAGTTTGCTTCTGAGGAGAATAATTTTGCACCTACAAGAATTAAAGCAAAGAGGTAAGAGCCAGCTCCCACTTGGATTACCCACCAAGAGTCAGGATGACCTTTGGGAGGTGTGATGTGGAAAACAGGGCAGCAGTTCCACTGGTAGGTTGAAATTTTTTATTTTCTCACATCACACTTGAGGACCAGAACATTTCCCCAGCTCTACCTCTGACAACGATCATGGAAATCCTTATCTCTGTGGTTCTGCTGGATGGTGCAGCTGCCCTCACAAATATCTGGCAAAGGAGGAAAGGTTATGTGCCCCATAAGCATGAAGAACATGACTGTAAAGGGGTAGTTTTGTCATAACATCCTGAAGAATGGTCTTAGCTCTTCAGCTGAAAATTCCCCTCACTGCTTGTTGGTGGGACTGTTTCCTTCCCATTGCAGCAGTGCAGGAGTCAGAGATATCTCTCTTTTTGGGTAGTGCATTAAAATTTGGTTTGAGAGTGACCCAACAGTGGTTCTTGCTCTTAAGAGAGAAGTAGAAGCCCGGCTGTTAGAGTGGAAAGAGTAGGATTTGCTCATAAAAGATGATAAAAGCTGACTGTTCATACTCTGTGTTTTCCTTTGACATGTATTAAGCATGAACAGCACGGGCACGTTTTGATGTTAACGAGGAGAAAAGGGATCAAACAACTGCTCCTGTGCAGGAAGTTGGGACCGACCCCAAAGAAACCAGGCCTGAACTGGACATTGTTTGAACTGTGACACACAATGGGGATGGTTAAAAAACCCAAGAACAACTCCCCCCCTTTTTTTTTTCTTTCCCTAAATCATCATGAAGAGAAAGGCAGCTTGAAAATGAAAAGGAGGGTTTGCAAAGGAGTTAATGAAATAGCCCAGTGGCATCTTGTGAAGCATCAAAGTCTGAGACAGATGAGTGATCAAGGCACTGGGAGTGTCACGAGGGGCTGAAAATTCTTCTCTTTTACATCCCCTTCAGGAGCAGTGGGCTGTGTGGAATGCCTGGACTTTTCTTCTTCCCCCATGGACAGTTGACACTTGGTATGCATTATTCTGCTGTTGCTTGTTGGTGGGAAAAAACTAGCTTTTTTTTCCCCATTTTAAACATTCTGCATAATACACAATGCGGTTTCCAAATGCATTTTTGTACAGATTTTTCAGTTTTTAGGAGAAAAGAAGGTGTTGCTGGGAAAAGGAATTGTACACAGCAATGTAAAGCAAATTAAAAAAAAAATTCCATTGTGTCAAGTAAACCATGTAGCTTTCAGTAAAGAAAGTTAATATCCTCTGTGTCCACTGTGTCTAAAAATAAAGTTTTTTTACTGAAAAAACACATTTTCTCTGTGGAAGAACTTTCCTGGTACCTGCAGAAGGGAAAACTGAGTTATGTGGCTGTTGGCTTTACCTTAAGGAAAAGGATTTCTCTGGAAGAGCATCCGTGTGGATGTTTTTAAAGAAGGATTTGGTGACGATGGGAATGCTTTAGTTATCTGAATTGTCTATAAAATGAGACATGGAAGAATCTGGAGAGGCACAGAGAAGGCCCTGGATGGGTGTTCTGGGCCATCTGGGTGGTGACATCCACATGACCATGAGGAATGGAAAAAATGGGAAATGCTGGGTTTTGATTAAGGAAAATATGATAGACAACTTCTTAATCTTTTTTTTTTTTTAAACTGTGCTAGCTTTTTCAGCAGAATTAATTTCGGGTATTTTTGCAGAGTAAGGTGATGTTTCAGCAACTCTGTGGGTTTACAGGAATGCGTGTGTGCAAAATCACAGCTCTGGTGGGAAAAAGCTGCAGGCAATGGAAAGTGGAAGGGTTTAGGCAATGCTTTAAAATTCATTAAAAAAAAATCTCTGCTGTACACAGGCAGATCTGTCCATGAAGAAACACTTTCTGTTACAGCCCTAAGAATAAAAACATTGTGATTTTTAGGTTAGGATTTGGTTTCTAAGTGCAAATACTGATCCCATTTTCTTGTTCTGAAAACATGTGCGTTGCAGTAATCATGGAAGGACAAACTGCCTCCACTTTCTGTCACCCCCCAGCTCTTTTTGTCCAAAAAGGAGTGCCACAATTCCAAAGTTTGGGATCTAAACCTAAAAAGAGGCTGATTCTTGTGTGCCAGCTGAGAATTGAATTTGCTTTTGGCGGTCAAATAAATGGCAAGTCAGTAAAACATTTTCTAATGTTTCTTTCTGAGAATACCAGGAGCACTCAGCAAATCCTCTGCTGGTTTTGTGCTTGTTGCTTTTATGGATGTTCTGGCTTCCTGGCTGTGTCACAGTGAGCTGTAAAGACAGAAATTGGGAAAATACTTTTTTTTTTTTAACTGATTTTTTATTTTTTGGTAGCTGGTAAATGTTTCATTGTTGGGGGAGGAGGGAATTGGATGTTTTCCAGCACTTCCAGATGTGGAAATTGCTAATTGTTAACCATTACTCATCACTTCACAACAGTCAGGAGAGGTCATTGCAATTGTTTAGTGAAAATTTTGCAAGATAAAACCAAACCCCCAAATGGAGAAAATTCAGAGAACAGTGACAAGGCCGATTCAGCCATCTGTGTGCTACAACAATTTTCTGGTAAGTTCTGTTTTGGATTTTTTTTTAATCTGCTAATGAGTTATTGTTGTTGAAGGCAACTGGATCTTGAGGCATTCAGTTTTACTGGGGTGAACTTTTAAATAAACAACAGTGAAAGCAGCTCTCAAGGAGGGAGAGGAGTTATATATTACTGCTGTTCACTAAGTGTTGCAATTAGGAGGAAGTATTTATTAATTTTTAGGCAGCAGATTGTTCAATGATGTTTTTGTAAAGAAATAACTGTCCTCCAGCCCCATAATTATGACTTCAGTGAGTTCACTTCCAGGGGGAAGCTGCTGTAGGTGCACAGCCAGAGAGGGAGGTGCTGGGATCAGCAATCTATCAACTAAAAATTAATTTTTTTGCAGGTGGAGTCTGAAAGCTGCTCCTGTTGGATGTGAATTTTGGTCTTTTCGGAGCTGGAGCAGGATTTGTCACCAGGTGGCAGCATGGGAGAAGGAAAGGCTTCGGAATCCTCCTGGGAAACATCAGGATCTTCCTTCTTTTCCTAAGTATGTAAAACAGCTTCTCCGGGGCTTCATTGTCTACGTGTCTGAAGTGCAGCAAAACACCTCTGGGTACAGAAGTTCCCACAGGGCTGATGCATTTTATGACTGTGGGAAGGTAACACGGTGGTCAGTAGGAATTCAGGGCCGTTCCCTGGGGATTTGGAGCCTGTCTCTCATCTCCAGTTTGTGCGTGGGCACAGCACTGGGGTCAGGGGTGCTGTGAGGAGAGGTTGGATCTCGTGCCCTTGGCACTGACACAAACTGGCAGCTCAGAAGTGTTCTACATGTGGGAGATGGGATAAACTTACTTGAAAAAAAATAGAGTAACTTCCATGTGCTGTCACCTGGAATTAACCCTCCAGGCACATTTGAATTATCCCTTTAACAGTTGCATGTGCCAGAACCTTTAATGGCCCATCTCCAGGGATCAGTGATTTTGCAGAGTCACACAGGCAGTTACTGCCTTGCTGTCAAGTGATTCCTGTGCTAGAAAGGAAAACGTTTGCTGGAATAATATTCAAAACTCACTATTAAATATTGGAAGTTTAAGATATTCTCATTATAGTAGGATGCTTACCAAGGAAAGCCCCCCATACCTCTCCATAGGGAAATCCTTGCTGAATTCATCACCATGATTTTTTTCTTTTAAATTTTATTAAAAATTAATACATGTTACATTTTCAAGTGTAAATACTGAAAAATAGCCTATGGCAAAATAAAAAGGCACAGGATTAAAACCAGCTTAATTGTTTCCATGGATACATGTCTGCTATTTGGCAAAAGGTATTTTATACACTTTCTACAAGAATAAGCATCATTTTAAATATATCTCTGAAGGGTGAGACCCTGTAATTTAACCATAAAGACAGAATTTGTACTCCTAAAATGTGATAACTGTAGTGATGCCTCACTTGAAGGGGGTTCTTTGGAGCAGAGGAACTCAAGTGCAGGAGGAGAGTGCGACAGGCATCTCGACATAGAGCTCACTGTCACGACAAATAGCAATCCATGAACAACAAAGCAGTGATCAAAGTGCAGGGGCACAGACAGCACGAGAGTTTACACCAGCTCTAACCTGATCTGGGGAAAAATGCACCAAAAATGGAACCAGAACACTGGAAATGGAGCAGTGGAACGTCTCAGACAGCATTGCTCAGCCCCAGAAAGTGGAGCTGACATATTAAAATTATTACTCCTTTCTGAAAAATAGATCAGTGGCTGCTTGTTGGTTTTGTTTGCGTGTAAGAATTAGTCCTTGTAACCCTGATGCAGTGTCTTAGTAACAGTCAGGACGTTGGAAACAGTCGTTGTGCCCGGGAACACAGCACGGCCTCCCCAGCCCGCCAGTCCCGGGATCCATCCCCGTGATCCCTGCGTGCTTCCCGGCGGCACTGGGACAGCTGAGCGCTTCCTTGGCTCACTGCAGCAGCTGCCCCGGCAGTGCTGGCTGTGGCTGAGCAGCAGAACATCCCTGCCACGAGCTGTTTGTGGTGTCACCAGTGTGCCATCCACGTTACCACACCCGGCACTTCCCCGCGGGATGCATAGCTGTGCCCTTCTTACAGTGGAACACCTCGGAGAAGGCTTCAAAGTTCTGCAGCGAGCCCATCACCCTAAACAAAGAGAAGGGACTCATTGATGTGGAAATTGCTGCTCTGGGGAACAGAAAGTGGTTTGGAGCCTCAGAACTTGATTGCAGTTCAGAATATGGGATGCTTTAGGTAATATAGGTAATATGAGCAATGAAATGCCAGAGCAGAGTGGGTTTGATCCTGCTCCATCCCCTGTGGACTGGCAAATTCACCAGGTCAGGTATAGGTACTGCTCTCCAGCAGTGTCCTACAAGGCATGGGAGATAATCTGGAAATTCCTTGGGAGTTATCTTGTGTGTTATCAGACTCTCCTGGGCTGTCGTGGTGCAAGGGGTTGAATGAAGTGAGTTGTGAATAAGTAAATGAATAAAACCCACCTGTACTTCAGAGGGCTGTGAACATCTGTCTTTATGGACTGACTGGCATATTCTGGTCTGTAGGAACCACACCAAACCTGCACAGGGAGATTCATCATTAGTGGGTCAGTACTGAAGGGAATTCACATTGGGGACTCTCTCAGTGGCTTTCTTAAGAACCATCCCAGTTTGCTATGATATCATTGGGGTACGTTTTATAGAAAGGCAGAATAGATGCAATTATTTATTAATTAGCTTTTGTTTCATCAAGATCTGGTGCTCTGGGACAGATCTATCTGCCCTTGAATTCCCCCAGTTGTTTGCTCCAGCAAAGTCCAAGGAGCTGAGGAACAACCCTGTGTGTTCTCACCTGGGCAAAGTTGAGGAAGAAAAGCTGTTTGTGAGACATGTTCAGTCCAGGAAGTTTTGGCTCCTTCCCTTCCTGTTCCAGCCACTTCAAGTAGGCCTGGAAATGATCACAGATCAACTCAGAGGAGCAGGAGGAGGGTTTTGAATGTTGTTTTGGGACGAGGGATTTTAGTCACCACATACATTAATCAGCGTGCTTCCCTTCTGTATTTGTGTACATTTTCTCTCTCTAATGCAAACAGTGTAGAGAATTTTATGAAAAAGCTGTCAGCATAAGCACTGTTTACTTCATGGACTCTTTCTACAGGAATTTTTATCTGTAAATAAAGTGTTAAATCTCCTCTGCTTCTCTGTAGTGATGATTTTTCTCTCTTCAGGTAACTGCTCATTAAATATCAGCTACCAACCTTGCTCAATGTTAAATTCATTACCTGTTATTGTTGCACATTAATTGGCCAATTTGCTTTTTTTAGGTATATTGACATGATGGAGACAAGTTAATGTGCCCTCACGCTGGTTAATTCCCAACATTCTGTTTCTGCAGCCTCTCAGATGCTGAGACAGTACCAGAGCATGAAACAAAAGGGAGAGCTGAGGGTAAAAAGAGATCCAGCACCACAGACCATCTATGGATTCCATGTGAAGGCACTTTGTGTCACCCCACACATCACCTCCACGTCTGTGGTGGCTTTAGAACAATCCTAATGAACTAATTAATTGGAATGGTGTCCCTTAGGGTTGAAATTTAGATTTCCAAAAAGTCAGGATGTTCTATAAGCACCCTTAACACCATACTCAAAACACCAAAGAGAAAAGGTTTTACTGTGACATCTGTTAGGGTTCTTTATATGGAAGAACATGACAATATGACATGTTAATTGTCAATTTTTTTAGCATAGAATAGGTCCCCCCATTGCTGGATGCCAGGTAAGGTTAACTCACAAGGGTGTTTGGGGATTACCTTATAAGCCTGTCGGACTCCTCCATTATCTGCAATATTTTCTCCTAATGTGCTTATGCCACTGACCTGTAAAAAGAATCATTTAGTTACTATATTGTCAGTAAAATCAGCAACTCTAAGAACTCCAGGTCTATCATACAACAGCCTGACATGCCTGGAGCAGAGGGAAGCTCTGACTTTGTGCTGGGATAATAAAGGAGAGAATAAAATTAAACAAATCACAGGGTAAGAGTTGTCGATTGGAACAGAACACACACAAATATAACAGAGACAGAACCTGGGCTGCTGCAGGACAGAACATCACTGCACACAGACCCTGAGCTTTCTGGGCCACACCAGTGTCCCCAGTTCATCACAGCCCTGTAGCAGCTGGGGTTTGTGCTTATCCCCCATGGGGATCTCCTGTTAAAGTCATTATTTGTCCAAATCCAGAGCTGTGGCCGTGGTTGTTACTCACGTTCTGTCCCCCCGCCAGCTCCCAGGTGTAATTCCCGTACTGGTGCACCATACACAGGGACTGCTCCTTGAAGTGCAGCGCTGAGAAGTTGCTCCACCAGTCCAGCATGTTCCCATCCTTGTCAAAATTCCTACCTGCAGGAAAACCCAGGGATAAAAGGAAAGCTTTGAGCAAGATTTTAAAACTGCCACTCTTGTAGCTGGAGCTGCACTCCCTTCCTCTTTCCTCCTTGGATTTAGATGCTCAGGGATATCTTGGGCACAGTTAATTCTCTTTGTCACGAGGGAATGGAATGGTGGTCTCTGTTATTCCCTGATTTCCTGCTCAGTCTGCAGCCCTGACTTCAGGTATAGCTCCAAAGCCTGGTTTTATTTCCAAGTGGATTTTGTAGATATCGTGTAACAAAATCTTCCCTCGGCCCTGAGGTGTCTGAGGTGCTCATTCTGTGTAGCCACATGACAGAACTGAAGTTGATGGAGAATTAAAAGCTGGAATTGCAGTTCTGGAGTTTGTGTTCTTGGCTCTCTGGCTAGAAAGAGGCTTTTCTTTGCTCTAGAACTCAGTTTCTGAGTCTGTGTTGTGTGTTTATGTCATCTGCACAAACTTAATGAGCATAAAAAAAAAACACATGGAAGAAACTCCTGACTTACAGTGTCAAAAGTGAGCCTTCCCCCCAAATTCTTTTACATGGCATTTGAGAAACTTTAAAAAATAACTTATTTCAAACATTTGTGTTGAAAAACAAAGTATCCTGGGATTTCAAGACACTACTGACATTTGTTCTATCCCAAAAATGTTGTTCACAGATTTCACTGTATTCAGGAGACCGTGATCTGCTTGTTTTCTGTTTCTGATCTGATGATGCTGTAAAAATAACATTTTTTTGCCTAAGAAATGTCATTGCCTCAATTTTTTTTTAACATCTGCTTATGTCTTGTGTTCTGTTCAGGAAACACTCCCTGCAAAACTTTCCACAGAGTGTTCCCAGAGTGCTCCTATTGCTGCTGAGCTGGATGTGACTGTGCAGGGATCTTCAGTCCCACTGCACTTTAATTCCTGCCATGCCACGAGTTTTAGCTGAAATAAGAACATTTTTTTTCAATCATCTCACCGTTATCATCGAACCCGTGCGTGATCTCGTGCCCAATAACCATCCCAATCCCTCCAAAGTTCAGGGCCTGGGGCTGGTGTTTGCTGAAGAAGGGGGGCTGGAGAATCCCAGCAGGAAAAACTACAAAGAAAAGGAGAAAGAGGAAAATGCTGTAAGGTGGCTTTGTTTTTGCATCCTTGGCAGACAGATTGTTTGCTTGGTGTAAGGGTCAGGAAGGAACAGAAAATATAAAATGATTAGAAACAAGCTCATGCCTCATGTGAAATTGTTTCTCTTTTGATAAATGGAAAATGACAAATTAATAAAGGTTTAATTTAGCACATCTGCAGCTACAGTACATCTCTGTTTGAGACCCAAGCAGCATTTACATTAAGCTTAGCCTAATCTGGTCCATAATGCTTGCTGCAGTGAGTCAAGAACAGAATGTTTAGGAGCTGTCCTTTGGACACAGGCACAGTTTGTGTGTCAGAGCCATTTTATAGGGGAGCTAATGGAGGTCTTATTGCTTTATTTGGGTTAAGGAGAGGTTAGAAATCACCTGCTGATACCACCAACAATTGGAAGTGTAAAAGATACACAGGAGTGATTCCTATAGACCACTAAGGGCACTCGATGCCAGGTGAGGGGGGAAATATGAGATCTGTTCTGCCTCAGTCTGCTGGGAAAAAAACCTTATCCAGAACCATGGAATTTGCTTTTCACCCCTTCTAAACAAGTTGAAAAGTATAAATGCTTCTAGAGGAATTCAGACTGGCAGTAATTCACTCTAATGAGATATTTTCTATGAAGGGAGATACTGAAATTGTATTGCAAGTAATTAATTCAGAGACAAAACCCTTTTGGCTAACAGGTTTTATCCATGCAATTTTGTGGAGAAATGCATAATCCAGAGTGCAGTAAGACAGAGCAGTGTGGAAAACTGTTTTCTCAAGCTAGAGACATGAAGAAACAGAATTTAAGTGCCATACACACTATTGTAGGTGGTTGTGCTTGGATTTTTACACAGGCATATTCATCTCCAAGTTGCTTAAATGAGTTACTTTTGTATGATTTATGAGGACAAATCTGGAGATGAACCAGGTGGCTTCAGGACCTGAGTTCCCTGCCTGGAAAGGTGATTCCAGTCTGTGTAAAACCACTGGGGATAAACTGGGAGCTGAGGCTGGCCACCAGTAAAGCCCCCAGGGTGGCCCTGCTGTGGCTGAAGGTTCTGGTGCTGCTGTACCTGCAGGATGGAGGTGAGTGGAAGCTGCACAAAGCAAAACAGATTTGGGGTGCCTCTGAATGCAAACCTGCACTGTTGTGTGGAAAAAATCAGCTGGTTAAAAGTGTTTAAACCTACCTATCTGGTTCCTGTTGGGAGAATAGAATGCATTGACCACTGCAGCTCCAATTATCCATCTAAAAATAAATGTTGCACACAGTTAGTCATGATGTTATTTTTTTTTCTCCAGACATTTTTGAAATTTAATTACGGTTAAAAATGCAGGTATATAGGAAAAGATTGTAAGGATATAATCCTTTCAGGGATTATATATATATACAAACATATATACACACATGTATATATGTAATATATATGTATAGATATATGTATATACATATATACACACACACATATATGTAATATATATATTCTCAGGAATGTATATATGGATGCATAAAGAAATATAATTTCCTTCTTAGGAGAAGGAAGAACCTTGCAACAAGAAGGAAAGTCCTTATAAAGAGATTATATAAGGCAAGAATTAATGTAGGGAAAGGGTGCATTGATCACAGCTGTGAAGAATTCCTGATACCAGGAAATACCTGGTGGCTTGTTTATGGGCAGCTTTCATCCCAAACACACAACATTCAAGGGGAAAAGCATTTTTCACTTTACCTTAGAATGGTTTAATTCCTTGATTATCTCAGCCACAGGCATTCCCAGGTACCCACAGCATGAGCTGGACACCCCCACCATTAACCCAGAATTTAGGCTGTGTCTGTGGCTCTGTCTGGAAACTCACACATCTTGGTCAACTCTCTCTCGAAGCTTTTTCAGGCTCTTTTGGGCTCCAGCTCGCAGGTTTTCCAGGATGTTTTCAAAGTAGTTGTGTTCACTGAAGTTTAACTACACAAACAGGGATCCAAGTACATTGGTCAGCTGAGCAGGAAGAGGAACTCCTCGTCCCACTGAACGTCCTCTAAAGAATGTTTTGGTTGCATGGTTTCACTGAATAGTTGGTTCTTTGCACCAATTATTTATTAGTATGTTCATTTTAATGTCCTAGGAAAGGGCAGTTGCACAGGTACAAATATTCCAGTGGCAAGAAAGCAAATGCCGGGGTTTATTTTGAGGTATTTAGTGAGATATGCACAAAATACTTACATTGGCATATTCCAGGTCCAGTTTCTCATTGTGATCTTCCAAAATGTAATCTGGGTAGCCAATTTGTTCTTTGATTGCCATTGCCTGGAAGAAAAGAATTGAATATTTCCTCTTAATTGTGTTTTTTGTTTGTGTCCTGCTGTTGGGTTGTTTTTACTAAAGTTTCAATACAAAAAATAGTTAAATGTTTGGGGATTTTTCTTGGCTTTGGAATGGTGCTGATGGTCCTGAGGTCAATTAAAAGTTGGAAATGTTTTTTTTTGGGGGAATTGCGTCATATCCAATTGGAATTTTTATTGATGTGGGCTAACAAAGGATTGAAAGGAAAGGACAAGGTAACAGGATCATAATGTCCTCTTTTCCTCTTGTTTGTGGAGAAACTGGATATGGTGATACTACAAAATTCCAAATATTTAGTGTTCATAAGGGAAAACTGAAGTTCTTTGTTTTGTCTGACCTTCTCACGAGCTTTCTCCTTGGATGCCTCATCCATCCACTGTAACTCATCCAAGGTCTCCACGAACACTTCACGGATCTTCTCTATTAAATCTCGGACCTGAAAGAGAGCCAGGGAGACACTCATCATTCGCATGCCCTACTCCCAGGCACAGCTGAGGAGGGATGAAAAGCTTCCTGCTGGAAGGCAATGTCTCCAAATTCTGTCCTCTAAACCACAGTACTGAGTATCTAAAAGTGTGGATGTGACAGTTTGGTCAGGGAGTGAAACAGAGAACTTTCCCAGGCATCGTTCTGGGAAAAGCTGTGAGAAGCTCAGAGAAAAGAATTAAAACAATTCTTATCTTGATCTGTGCACCTCGTATTTATGAACATGTGGAATGTTGTACGTGATGTTTATAGAGAGAGATGTACAAGAAAGTGTTGTTCCTAACTATCCAATGGTATGAGAAATGCTGTTTGAGAACCAGTCAGGGTCTGGCTGAACAATCCCAACTATAAATATGGGGATTTTGGTAATAAAGTTTTGCTTTATGCTGTCTGAGCTTTTGGAGTCAAATGTTGTTTGCTTCTTGCTGTTTGTAATACAACAACGACATAAAAGAGCATCACAAACAAAAGTTCTTGCACCTTCTTGACTGGTGGATAAGTCTTCCAGGCAAAAACCAGAGAGCTGACACCAGAGGGAATGGGCACTGTGGGCATTGTGGATGTGTTGCTGTTGAGTCATGAGCGACACAGACACCCAAGGCATTCAGAAGGCTAACTCACCTTATTAGAAACCACATTCCCTTTTATATTCTAGTTCACTACAGGTGGGACTGGCTGGTCCTTTAATCAAAACACCATCACCATTGGCTAATTAAGAAGACACCCATTTGTAAACAACCTTAGGGGCCAAACAGCTTATTACAAATCACCAGGTGCAGATTGTTTAAAATTCTTTCTCTCCAGCTCCCTAAAGCTTCCCAGGCCGACTCAACGGGAAAGCTTATCTAACTTTCTCTCTCTCTGACCAGAGAGCTGCCACCACAGTGGATGTACAGTAGTATGAAGGGTAAACTACATACCATCCTCTTGCTCTCACCAGCAAAAGTCTCCCGGACATACATGGCTCCCACCGCGTTCTCCATGTTGTTGTTGACGTAACTCACGCACTCCCTCCAGCGCGCCTCCTCCAGCGTCGTCCCGTACAGGGCCTGCAGCACAGAGCCCAGCATCAACCCTGCCCCTGCAGCTCTTCACTGCCCAAATTAACCCAAAGCTTTCAAACCGCTGCCCAAATTAACCCAAAGCTTTCAAACCGCTGCCCCAAATTAACCCAAAGCTTTCCACTGCTGGGATTGGGGCTTGTTTGAGGATTCCGTGATGTGGTCACAGAATCTAGAATGGTTTGGGCTGGGAGGGAGCTTAAAGTTCATCTCTTTCCAGTCCTCTGGCAGGGTTGTTGTGTTGAGCAGGCTGGGTTTGGTGGCAGTTGTGCTCTCCTCTTTATGGAGAGAGGAAATACCTTCCTGTAGCTGGCCCGAGCGTCCTTGAAGCGCCGGCTCAAGCTGCTGACCCGGTCGATCACCAGCCGCCAGATGAGGTAGTTCTGGATGGTGCTGTGTGGGAAAGCAAAACTGAGCTTAACCCCCTGTAAAAACCAGCACTAGGGCAGGCAGACCGAGGGCAATCTCAATTTTGGATGGAGACAAGGAGGAAAATCATTGCTGCCAGTCCTGGGTTTCACAGCCTCTCATTTAACTGCAGAGTCATTCAGCCTGAGGACTGGGCTGTCATGTCTGTTCTGGGATAAATTTCTTATTTTTCTTCCTTCTAGAATGTAACAAGAGCTAAGCCTGTCATGTATTTTTTTTTTTCTCCCCATTTAACCTTTTCTAAGAAAGCAGCAAGTGAGACACCTTGTACTGTAGTATGTGGAATTGAAACCTCCAAAGGCATTTCCTGTATTTTACAGAGGTGTCATTTTTCCTCAGAAGCTCAGAACTAGCAAGGGGGTCCAATAATGGACATTCCAGCAATCCTTCTGGGACTTTTGTCCTACTTATCCTGCAGTTTCTTTACTTCTTTACCTGGCTGAGTACTTGGAGATAATTGCTTTCAGCTCTTGCAGGTAAGGCATCCCATACACAACCACCTCTTCCTCTGGGTCCACCTGGACACTCACTGAGGACATGACACGTTGGATGAAGAAGGTCCAGTTAAATTCCTAGGCAGACAGAGAGACATTCCAGTGTTGGATGATTAAATGCCTCAGTAACTGGACTTTTGACAATCTTATGACCTTGAATGCAGCTGTTCAGTAGGACAAAGCCTTTAAAGAGATTCTGAAGACAAAACTAGGAATGGGAATGATTTTATAAGTCTTTGTTGAAGCACATTCACAAAGCCATTTCCAACGGGCATGTAATTAAGAGACCTGAAGTATGAGACTCCTCCTGAAACACTTACATTGAATGCAAACTTCTCCTGCAGCTCTGCTAAGGTCATTTTGTTGTACAACAAGGTCACATCGTGTCTTTCCTCTGCTGGGGTGGTGGCCTGGAGACATTCACAAGGTTATTGCTGGAATCAACTGACAGAAATATCAATGGCTGAAATCACTTGCAGGTGCACATATACACACTCCAATAATATTCAGATTAACCAGTTTGTTTGGGGAAAGGAAAATCATTTGGTTGTGCCCAGTGCTGCTTCCAAAAATTCAGTACAGGAACCTGGATCCCCCCCTACTCAATAACATTTCAGGGATATGTTGAACCAAATGGTTCCTTCTGCCCTCTTTAGAATGGAAGCCTCCTCTGGGGGATTTTTAGGGTGCTGCAGGTTATTAAGGATGCAAGGGAGCCTGCCCTGGTGTTACTCCAATGCATGGTTAGCAGAAGGTGAATTATCCTGCTTTAGAAGAGTTCCAAATAGAAATAAGGCTGGAACGTGAGCAGCACAGCAGCAGTGTACAAAGCAGGCAGAATTAGAGACACAGAGGCTCTGATTTTTGGGCTGCTCATGGCACAAAAAGTCTTCTTCCCCCACTTGTTCTGGCCTGTGTGTTTTCTGGTGCATTGAAAACTGCTGCACAAACCAGCAAGAGACCCTTCCCCCTCACCCCTTGCCCCCCACAGCTTCCTGAGGAGCTCTGAATCTCTCTACTCACATTTGCAATCTCTGTTTCAAGCTCCATGACCTTTGCCATTTCCTCTTGGACAAAGGAATCATCTTTGGACACGTTCTGGTCTTCCCGGATCATTTTGGCGACGGTGATCATGAACTGCAGATAAGCTTCTCTCACCTGCACTCAGACACAGAATGGGTAGAAAAGGTTTGCTGTCCATCATTTCATAGAATCCCAGAATGCTTGGGGTTGGGAGGACCTTAAACCCCATCCAGTGCCACCCCTGCCATGGCAGGGACACCTTCCACTATCCCAGGGTGCTCCAAGCCCTGTCCAACCCAGCCTTGGACACTTCCAGGGATGAGGCAGCCACAGCTTCTCTGGGCACCCTGTGCCAAGACCCCACCACTCTCACAGGGAAGAATTTATAAACAATCTCTCTTCACTGTTTCTGTGGTTCATCTTCACATTTCTCATTCAGCAAAGCATTCTCTTTGTCATGGATACCTTACAGGGCACTTGCCAGCCTCAAAACACACGTTCTGCTTCTCTGTGCCATCCAAGCCTGGCATTGTGAGCTAGAATTACTGCTTGGGCAAAGAGGAGGCTCTGTGCTTTGAGTTACACTGTGGGAACAGTGATCCAAAATTCCAGGCTGAACAGGGAAGGTTTGAGTTCTCTGAAAGTAATACCATAAATCTGCTCAGGTCTGGTTTTAGTGTCTGAAAGAAAAGCTCTGTTTCAGACAGTTCCCAGTGACACCTTTGCTTTATTCCTTATGGGAGGTTCTGACTGGTTTATGCCTTAGAAAGGGCCTTGAAAAGACATTTGGCTGCTGAGTGCTGATCCCTGATACAGGAAAACTTGGTGCTACCTGTTCTTCTCACATACTTTTCTTCCTCTGTAGGCCCTGGAAGCCAGATAAACACAGTGACTGTGGTGAAATTGAGTCTGGGCACTTACAGATGATGATTTGTGGTTTTAGGCTGAATGCTGAGCCTTAATCAGGCCAGACTCCCCCAGGCCTCAGGAGGAATTTTGCCAAAAGATGCTGGACTAAGCACAGGGGGAGTTTGGGTCATCAGAGCTGTGCTCATTGTCTGGGGGCAGCGAGCTGGTAAATACAAATAAAAAGGGGTTGTGTCTCCTCCTTGGTCATTAGGATTAAAAGCACAGCCTCAGCCCCCCTGCTTTGTGCCTTCAAATTAAAGCTGTATTGAGCAGAACTGGTTTCTTTCGCTAATTCAGGATTGTCTCTGCACTGTACCTGATTTCCTACCTCTTCCAAGTCAATCTATGTCTGACCTTCATGCCCCAATGCATAAATATCCCTCTTTTCTGCTGTGAGTGCTGGGACACTTGCAGGGGGGATTCCCAGGTCAGCAGCTTGCAACATTTTTCCATTTCCAGGAGATTGTTTTGTCCCAGGACCTGGCAACTCCTAAAAGTGCCCAGAAGGTGTGAGGACAATCCCCTATAAACCTCACAGGGCTATATTTTAGCTGTATTCTATATAAAGTGTTGTGAAATACACTGAAGTGAGAAGAAAACTCTTCCCACTGATGTTTTCATCTACATTTACAACCACGAGACAAAAGAGTCTCAAATGCTGATTGTTGTCCCTCTGTATTCCCTTCCATTCTTGTTAGGAAAATTGGTTTGATGTTGGGCTGCAAATACTCTTTGTTAGCAAGGCATAATTGAGGAAAATAAAATGTACTAAAGCACTATTTTCATCTTGGAAACAGACAAATTATCTGTCTTTGTTTGCAAGAGCTTTCTGTGTATTTACAGAAACTGTTTTTGCATGATCAGTGTTTTTGCCCTGAGCATTGGCAGAGGAAAGCAACTAGAAAATAATCTCTCACGATTTCATGTAATTTTGGAGGAAGGGGGGAGTAAGTGGCAGCAGATTCCTACTTGCTGAGCATCAGGGATTCAGTGGAAGATACAAGCAAATCCCCTGCATGGAAAATGTGAAGCTCTCCTTCAAAATGAGAGGCTGTCTAAGCTATTAAACACGATTTTATTTCCTCATAACCTCCTTCATGAGCTGGCCAGTTCTGGGCAGGCTTGATATTTATACTGTTGTTCAGTCCTTTGGTAAACTTTACAAAATGTTGGCTAAATGAGGAAAAATTGTAGCAATGGATGTCACAGTCTGGTTCTGACTGGTGCAGAGTGTGAAGATTCATGTATTGGGGTTTTTGAAAGCACAGGGATGAGGAATAAAGTTGTTTTAGTGGCACAGAATAAATCAATACAAGGGATACTTACTCTCTGATAGTTGCCCCCATTAAAATAGTAGTCCCTGGATGGCATTCCCAAACTTGGCTGGTCAATCTGAAGGAAAATGCATTTCTCTGGTTAGTGGTGAACAGGAGCTGGGGGTGTCCAAAGGAGCCCTTGAAAGGCAGCAGGAGATGCTGTGTGTGCCACCCTGCCAGGGCTGGGGTGACAGCACTGCCACACACCCAGAGAATCTGGGCTCTCCTGGGTCTGGGGTGAGGTGGAAGGTCCAGCTCTTATCTCTGGGTTTCCAGGTAAGGACAGGGTGGATCTTAGCGTGGGTTGTAAAGCAAAATCTTTAATGGAGACCCAAGAAAAAATTTAAGTAACTTTTCTATGTTGCTTGACTTTAGGGCTGGACTTCTTGCACAACTATTCATGAAAAAACTCTGAAATTCTCTTTATATATTTTAAACCCATGGTTTCCTACTGTATGTTAAACCTCATCCTCGTTTTTGTAAGTCACAAGAATTTGCAGCCCTTAAATGCTGTAAATCAGCAAAAATTCCATTGATTCATATTTCTTTTACTGAAACAAAAATTATGTTGCCATAAAATAATATGGCAACATATTCCCAATATGGCTTTGAGAGAGATCTGACACTTGGGGTACAGAAAAATTGCCTACATTTTACTACTATTTTTCAATGGGAAGCTCATCTGTCTGCAGTGTAAATAATGACCCGTTGTGATTTCTGGCATATCAATAATTCCCTTGTCCTTTTTTTCTTACATAAATGATGTGTCTGCTGGAATCCCGGTCATCATTCCACACAAACATGTCAATGAGGACACGTTTGTTAAACCTGGAATTCATTATGGAAAGGTTTTCCTCCATGCTCCAGCTTGGCTCTGGGAGATAAAAGGGAAAATAGAGTTAATTTCTCAATGTGTGTCAGACTGATTGAAGTCAGACAGTTCACAAGGTGGCTGCTGAAATTTTGGAGATCTATTTAAATGGATCAATGAGTGTTGAATGTGTGATACCCTGACTGGTGTTTGGGAAGAGAAACTGAAAATGGAGGGTTTATTTTGGTGACAGTGGCCTCCCTGCTTCAGGAATTAATTCTGACTGAACCCTTCCAGGCCCAGCATTACCTTTGGTCTTACTCCAGTCTGCAGAAGCCACTGGCCAATCTCCAACCATCTTCAAGGCCTCCAGCAGAGGCAGGGAATCTCTTTGCTCTATAAGACCTGAGGGAGGAAAGACAAATTCTGTATTGGTTTCACACAAAAATAAAATTAGGAAAATAGTTAATGGGCATGACAGCTTAAATTTGCAACTGAATGTGTCATAGCAAAAAATAAGAGATATCCTGAAACCAGAAAAGAAATGAAAATACTTCTGTGGCTCCAGTGCTGATTTGGAGTGGGTTGGTTTGGGAAAGATGAGCTGGGCCAGGTTTGTGCCTTCTGAAGGAAAGGCTTTGCACCCACACCAGGGGTGGGTACCCAGCATCCATCCTTTCCACATCCCAAAGGGGTATTTTGAATGTATTTGAATATATTTAATGAAATACCAAGGCGTCTTCATCCATCTGAAGATGAATTTTCCAGGCACAGACACATGGATTAGACAGATTTTGATTGGATTTTGCTTAACAGGACTTTGGTTTTCCTGTATCCCTGGTTTTGAACAGGGGAGTAGATGGAAAAAGAAGACACTCACTCTCATTCATGCAGGACTTGTAAAGGATTTTAGCTTTCTGAAATGCTTCTCTGTCCCCTTGATCTGAAGTCTCCAGCACACCTGGGAAAGGAACCATTACCATGAGATTTTTACAGAAATCCCTGAGGATTCAGGGCTGTGAATTGTAGGCTGCAATTACTGTTAAACAAGAGAGCTCTTCATGCTCTGAATAAAAAAAGTGCCAGGAGGAAGGAGCTGTAGACACCTTGTCCTGCTCCTTTTGGAGTTAGCACCCAACCACCTCTGGCTAATTTTTAGTGGGAACAGGATGTTCCCACAAAATGGGTGTAGTGAGAGATGTAGAGATTAAAGGACCAGAGAGAAAAAAATCCCAATCAACCCTTCTGTGCAAGTTTATTTCTCTGTCTGATGGGCCGTGAGCAACCTCTGAGATAAACACAGGTCCCTGAGGGGAGGAGCAGCTCATCCCTACCTTTGAGGATGATCTCCAGCTCGTCCCTCAGGATGTCAAAGATGCTGTATCTGGAGCTGGTCTCTGGGATCACATGCCGGTTCAGCCAGCCCCCACAGGCATACTGGTAGAAATCCTGGCACGGGTCAGCTGTGGGGTCCATGTTCTGGATGATTCTGGCAGCTGGGCAGCAAGATTGGAGAGCTGAATTCTACAGACTGCCCAGGAACCTCTGGGTCTGCTGAAGACTCTCAAGGAGCTGCTTGGCAAGACTCATTCCCACATATTATGACTTGAGGAATCCTGTTTTCATTTAGAAATGGATCAGAATGCAGATCTGAGTGGCAGGAGAGTTGTCCCAGAGCACGAGGCCTTTGCAAGGGAGTGCCCAGTGCTCCTCTGGCTGCAGTTTAGGCACTGCCCAAGAAACCAGCGTTCCCAGGGGGCTATTGGGAATGTGTGTGCTGGAGTCTCACCCCTCTTGAGGTGTAGATACCACAAAAATGAAGGTGAATGCCCCATGAGAAAGAAAATTCAGTCTAAAGGGAATTTTCTTATGCTGATAGGTACAGATTGTGTTGGTCAGTCCATGGCCTTGTGGCTCAGAGCTCTTGGCAACACTGGCAATTTTCCTGTGCTACTTATGAATGATATTCCTTACCCAAGGGGAAATCTCATTCCTTTTCATCTACTGCAGCCCTAAACTATGAATTATCTCTTTTCCAGGTTTGGTAACAGCCCATAAAGCCTCCTCTCTGCAGCAGTAACTCCCAACACCCCATTACCTGCTGTCACACACCCAGGGGTGGTGCAGATGTTGCCCGAGTTGGTGCCATAGTGGGAGCCTGCAGGGAGAGGAGGAGAGCAGATGGAATTACTTGGTTTGGATGGGAATTGCTCCCAAAGTCACTCACCAGAGCCCAATCCCAGTGACAGCTCTGCTTGGCTTCAGAGTGAATGTTGGTGCCTGTCAAAGACATCAGATGACAACCGTGAAGAAATCTGGGGATTTTTGAGGAAAATTTATTGGCAGCAGCTCTACAACAGTCTTGACAGTGTGTTTTATCTCTCCTGGAAGGAGAATAAGACCATCTTTTCTACCTGCTAACTGCCTCCACAGTCTACTCAAAGTATGGGATCCTTTTTTAGACAATCTATTAAGATGCTCTGAGCATCTTCCAAGTCACTGAGACTGAGAGGTTTAAACAGAGGGCAAAAAGCCCAGAGCTGGGTTGGTGGTGCCACACTGCTCTGAGGCACCAGGATGCAATTTAAGAAAAGGAATTACTTCAATTTCTCCAGGTATTTGTGTTTTGAGGAGGGGCAGCCTGTCACAGGCTCATTTGGCCACAGTTTCATGTGGCCTTGCTGCTCATCTGAGAGATTCTCCCTAATCTGGAATTTTCAGGGTTGATGGAATAGTGTTGGAATAAGGAGACTGTGAACCCGTGTTCAAATTTGTTCTGCCTTGAGTTCAGCATGGAAAAAGCCACTGAAGTCCTGCTCTTGGCTATTCATTTTCTGTTTCTGAGTGTTTGCTTTGTGAAGTTCTCCCAGTGCAGAAGATGCCCAAAAAGCCATGCACACATTTTTGATGCTGAATATTCAAGTGAAGGTACTTGTGATGCTGGGCAGGTGTCAGGTCCCTGCACTGGGAGGGATCTGAGGGCCCTGGCCCTGGGAGAAGGAAATTCATTTTGCTGCTTTAATTTCCCATTTGAGAAACTGGATATCTTGCTTTGCTACCCAGTTATACCAAATAGGCAACCATGTGGTTCCACTCTGAAAAACAAGATCTTGGTCCTTTCCAGCAGATTTAGCCATTTTTAAGCTTTTTTTTTTTTTGATCCTTGTTTGCAGAAAAGAATTACGAAAAAAATCACTTTCAATGCAAGTAAGTGCTTTACATGAGGGCAAACAAGATTACAGTAATTCAGAGGGAAATCAAACAGTGGGGGAGAAAAGAGGGCTTTGAAGTTCATCAGTGGAAGCGACATAAAAAGCCCCCACTGTGCTGGGGAATGTTCAGGGTTCAGCTGAGCGTGGCCATGCTGGGTGGGAGCACATCTGCATGAGAAAAATTCTGTCTCCTGCCCTGAATTTGGGATGTCCTGCCCAAATTCTGTGTCTGGCAAGCTGAACAGGGAAGGAACAAAATATCTGGAACAATTGCAAGCTTCACAGAGATAGTTATCTTTTTTTTTTTTTTTGCATGCTAGATTTTTGGAGTCTCTTAAACTCTCTCATAATTAAACAATTGGCAAAAATCAAACATAAAAACTCAGAGAATCTCCAAGGGGGAAATCAAATACTTGGAGGAAAAGAAATGAGTAGTTCAAGGGCAAAATGAAAGGAGTAATAGCAAAGAGCAACGTGAGGAAGAAATAACTGTACTAAAAGAATTTTGTGTATCTCTCATTGTTTCCTGGGGACCTGGCAGGACTGAAATGGATCCTTTATTTATTTATTTATTTTAAAAATCAAAGCTTCTCTTTTTACTTTATAACCTGACAGTGTCTCACTTCAATTTCTGGAACCAGCTGCTTTGAGTGAGGTTTGAACTCCCCTCCCTTCCCCAAGGCCTCGTGGCTGTGATGCTGTAACTGAGCAGGGTGAGCAGGGGAGCCAGAGTTTGGAGTTCCAGGGCACACTCAGGGCTCTGAAACTCTGCCCCAAAACCAGATCATGGGAAATGGCTGGGGAAGAGATCTCAGTTTTCCTCGGAAAGTGTCTCCTTTGTTTCTCTATCAATTCTGTTCTTTTATTCCTCAGGACCTTTCCTGCCACACGCTCTGGGCATGACCAGCTCTGCCCTCTTTGGCTTTACAATCTCAGATCTTTGCTCACTCGACTGGAACTTTGTCACCTGCACCTCCCAAAAACTAGAAATGAACTTAAAATGCACCTTCTGAATTCTCAACAATTCTGCCTTTTGTTTTTTTCAATTGCTTTTCTAGAAGAACAGCCCGAGTTTTCAGCAGAAACACAGATATTTCTCTATCTCAATTGCTTTTCTAGAAGAACAGCCCAAGTTTTCAGTAGAAACACAGGTATTTCTCTATTTATCTCAATTGCTTTTCTAGAAGGACAGCCCAAGTTTTTCAGTAGAAACACAGGTATTTCTCTATTTATTTTCCTCCCTGGTTAAGCAGTGCTGACAGGTTGAGTTACAATGATAGAGAGGCTCCTGCTTTGGCATCCATTTCAGCCTGATACAGCAGCAGCAGAGAATTTATCAGGCACGAGAAGCTTTAATGGAGATAAATGAAATGACCTGAGCTGTGGGACTGCTCCAAATGGAAGAAAATGAGGGAAATTAAGCACTCCAGAGGTGAACTGCTCACCTGAGGGCTGGCAGAGGTGGGAACATGCTTCAGACCCCCTGGGGCCACTGTTGAGAATTTTCTCGTCTTAATTTGCCCTCACGAGGAGCCACTGAGCCCTGTCACATTTCCTGGCCAGCAGCAGGAGCAGAAAATCACTTGTGGCATCTCTGGCTGGCTGCAGCCCCTTCAGCAGCTCACCTTTGGAAGGATGGTGCTTTTCAAACCCAAATTGCTTTTCCAGAGCCTTATTTCAGCTCCTTTTTGAGAGAACAAAAGCCAAGCCAAGCCTTCTGCAGGGCTCTGGAGGACACAGCTTGTGTTTAGTGTCTCCCCACTGCGCCTTTGGAGCAGCACAGATGGTTGGGGATGGCACTCACGGAGACAATTAGAGCCACAGTTGTCACCAGGCACTCACGTGGGAGCTTTTACCTCTCAGCACCTTCCCTTTTCTCAGCTCTCCTCTGCACAAGAGCTGTTGGAACTGCAAACTGCCCTTGTTGCTGTCAAAACAGAAATTTGCAACAAACAGGGGAATCGCCAAATTCGGGTTTTCTGTGCCAGATGTCAGCGTCTTCAGAAGGAGTGCAGAGCACAAATATTTGCTTTTATTCCACCTTTCCAAGGATTTCTTACCTAGAACCCTGGCTGAGCCAGAATTCGGGGTGAGAAGCAGTAAATTGTGTGTTTATTTGCTCGTTTTGCAGCCCTGCACGGCCTGTCACTCCCCATTTACTGCTCTGCAATCACGGAGCTCCACCTGACCAGGACTGAGCAGAGCCTTGCCACCCAAATATCATCATGACTTGTGTGTCAGCTGCCACTTGTTGAATTTGTGCATCTCCCCTGAATAGCTGGCTCGTTAGTGAAGGCTCCTGACGTCAAAGGACATTGGAGCAGCAGTGAAGGAGAGGAGCCAGAGCTCAGCCACGGCCTTCCCTCAGCTTTCAGAGAGATACTGCTCCTGCTCAGCAGGCTCATGTCAATCTGTTATTTAAGTGCACAACAATCCCACTCAGCACAGGAGAAAAATGTGGGGTTTTTTGTTAAAAAGCACCCCCAGAAGAAGGTGCTGCTTGGTTTGTGTTTCTCTTTGCTTGGAGCCCGCCTAAGGAGAGAACTGAGGTGTGACCTTGGGCTTCCTGACAGTGACAACTGTGGGGATGCAGACACAAAAACATCAGTGAACCGTCCTCCTCAGAGCCAGAAAGTCAATGAAATCACCAGAATTACAGGGGCAGCAATTAGGTGAGGCTGGAAGGTGCTTGGAGGAGCTGCTGAGTGATTTGATGTGTCAGTGAGATGTTCCTCAGGCTGTGACCTTTCCAGCAAGGGTTTGGATTCAGGAGATGCTGAGAGGGAGCTGTGAAAAGGCTGCTGAGCTGGGGTTGGGGGTGTGAGGGAAGGATTGAGAGCTTGGTGTGGTCACATCCAAACCCAGCCCTGCTTCCCACGCTAGCATCACACAAATACTACTTTATTCTTCCTATGTTTTCTTTCAGCTTATTTAGATGAGGGTGCTTTTTGGGTCTCACAAGTTCCTTGGATGTCAAAAAAAATCCCCAAATTGTGTCCAGAATTCTGTAACTGCACTGCTGTGAGAGCTTGAGTGTTTTTGTTGGCTGGGAAGAGAGATAAAAATCCCAGTCAGCATTAACAGAACTCTAGGAATTATTGCTGTGCCCACAGGCCTATTTCATGCACCACAGTGCTCTTCTGCAAGATATATACAAGCAGAAAAATATTCTCCCTGAACCACAAAGCCTAA
This sequence comes from Chloebia gouldiae, assembly GCA_003676055.1. Lineage (NCBI taxonomy): Eukaryota > Metazoa > Chordata > Aves > Passeriformes > Passeridae > Chloebia > Chloebia gouldiae. The sequence goes on from QUSF01000079.1 coordinate 771,902, forward strand.
ACATGCCTTTATACATTAAAAAAAAGAAAAAGTGAATACAAAGCAGGACAAGCAATGCTTTGATTTTCTAATTTAATTCATAATTACAAGCTAAACAAAATTATTTTTACCAGCCTGGGTAGTGTCATTCTGATCAAGGGTGTATCAAGGTGAAGTGTGAAACCTGAATCTGCTCTTAGTGAGCAATCCAGTGTCCCATACACATTCCAAAATTAACATTTCAGGGAAATTAGCAAGAGAAGAATGCCAGGACAACACTGTTGGTTGTATCCCATGGAGGGTGCTCAGCCACATTGTTTTTTTCCCCGTTGTTCTGTGGGATTTATGGGGCACAGCTTTGAGCCAGAGGTGCTTTTCCCATGGGGAAAAGGGATTTGAGGCTTTTGGCTGAGCACTGGGACTGGGCTGAAGTGTGACAGCAAAACAGAGCTAAGGGGGGCATTGGGACAAAACTTTTCAAGACAAAAAAAAAATATTTCTTCTGCAGGAAGAGTCTGAGGAGCTCTTATTGTCTCAGTTCTTGACCCAGGCAGTGCATGGTGACACTGCTCGGTGAGGATGGAGCTCCTGCTGCTCATTTCCCACCTAGAATCTCATTTCCTTCCTGGAATTTAATTTCATTTCCCACCTGGAATCTCATTTCCCACCTGGAATTATCCAAAGCTCATGGCTGCTCCAGCTGTGAGCTCGGATGGGGGCAGAGGCACAAAGTGGCTCCAGGGCACAGCTGGACACACCTGGTGGGGTGTGAGGAGCACAGGGCAGCAGAGCATCAGCCCTGCACTCAGGGCTCAGTCTGGGGAACACTTCCAGGGAAAGCTGAATTGCAGATACGAGCCTGAGAAAAATATTTCGGTTTTCGACCTGTTTTCTCACAGATAAGCCTTCCTTAAACACACGCAGTGAGCACAGACTCTGCCTCTGGATTTGGATGAGACCAACACTTGGGCAAATATTATTAATACCTGAACTCTGGATTGTCTGGAGCCAGCAAAGGATGTAGGGCAGATTTCTCAAATCCTTTGTGCATGCAGGCAGCAAAACCCTGCCAAGCTCAGTGTTTGATACTCCTCCAGGACCTGGCTCTGGGGAATTTCTTTCCTCTCATCTCCTGAGCTAATAGAATAAACTTTCTGATGAACTTTATGAATACCAAATACTCAGATTTTGACTGGTGTTCAACTGATAGCAAACGTAGTGAACAATAACAAGGCATTTCCCATGAATTACTGCTCAGGATTGTGCAGTGTTTCACCCACAAGTGCTGAAAATGCAGCTCCCTGCAGCAAGGGAGGCAGAGACAGCAAAGCCTTGCTCCAGTTTTGCTGTTCCCACTTTAATTTTTTTCCCTAGTGTTTTAACAAAGCTCCCAATCCAAGAGACTTTAATGGAAGTGACAAACATGAGGTAGAGCTGCTCCCGAGCATTTGATGCTTCCCAGGGTTTTAAAGTGGGACTTTACACTTACTGTGCCAGTGGGAAAACTTTGGTTTTACCAAGTGTGCTCTGCAGTTAAAATATTTAGGCAAAACACTTCAAAATAACGTGCCTCAATGTCAGGTTTCTGGCAAGATATTTGCATTCAAGTCACTGAAAAAAATCACACTTAGAGATCCAACTGCCTGATGGAATATTTAAAAAGTCTCCTTTTCCTCAGCAGCAAGTGGCTTTTTTTTTTTTTTTTTAAGCTTTCACATTGTAATAAGCAATTTCCCGTTCAGGGAGATTGTTTTTAGAAGTGTTTTAAAGCAGCTGTTGCTTTAAAAACCCTGACAAGAATGAATCTTGGCTTGTGCTTGGATAAAATAAGGAAATGTCAGTCCTCACACACAGACACACACCTTCCCTCTAAAACAGCACATCAGCTTTGTCAAAACAGCTCTGAATCCAACAAATTGCATGGAATTAAATAAAAGCATAGACTCTTACAGAGCATAATTCAAAATGTAAGTAAAATCCAACATAAGCACAAGCTGGGAGCAAGGCAGAGAAAGCTCAGTCTCCTACAGAGGTGACCTCGTGGTCTCCCTGTATTTTTGTTTTCATTAGCTCTGAGAAAAAAGGACTTTTTCTGCTCTTTGCAGAAGGAAGGGGAAGATTATTCCCAGGTTCTTACCTCTGCTGCTGGCATAGAGGATCACCAGGGCGACGGCAGCACAAGTCATGAGGAGCAGCAGGACAGCCAGCCCGATGGCCACAAAGCTCCAGGGCTTCTTCCCGGATTTGGTCGATTTTTCCACAATATCCATTTGACTTTCTGATTTCCCCATTATTGTAACTCTAAATCGGGGAGGGGAGGGCGAGAAAGGGTTAACAGCACGGCTACATCAGGATAGGGAGAAGAAACGCATGAGGGGAAAAAAAAAAGCAGAATAAAAAGCAAAGAGAGAAAGAAAACTTCCAAATTATTACATGTATTTGTCCATTTGATTGTCCACAGATTTGCCAACCTCATTCTCCATCTCCCGTGCCTGCGTTTCTGCTCTCGGGGGGGGCTGTGCTGCCCCGGGCTCTCCGTGGAGCAGTGTCAGAACTTCAGGAGCCTCTTTGGGAAGTCTGGAAAAGTCTCATGACCAGGTCGGGCAACTCCTTTCTCCCAGGCAGGGAAGGAGGGGGGCAAACTGCCGCCTTCCACTGCCCGCTTCCAAACTATTCACGCTGCCTGAAGAATTCTCTCCGTGGCGCTGGGCAGGGCTCGGGAAGCAGCCCGGGAATCCGAGCCGGGATCCCGGCAGGTGCGAGCGCCCGGGAGCGGCTCCGGGGGCAGCGGGCAGCGCCGGGAGGCTGCGGCTCTGCGAGGCTTCTCCGAGCCATGCTCAGGCTTGGGAGCTCAGCCCCGAGCCCTTCCCAGCTCCAGGGAGATGCTCCGGGGGAGGAGGGGGTGGGATGGGCTGGAGGCGCTGCGCGCCGCTGCGGCTTCTCCCGAGCTCCCCGGGATTCGGTTAGCCCGGGATTCTGTTATCCCGAGATTCTGTTAGCCCGGGATTCTGTTAGCCCGGGATTCTGGTATCCCCGAAATTCTGTTATCCCGAGATTCTGTTAGCCCGGGATTCTGGTATCCCCGAAATTCTGTTATCCCGAGATTCTGTTAGCCCGGGATTCTGTTAGCCCGAGATTCTGGTATCCCCGAAATTCTGTTAGCCCCGAAATTCTGTTATCCCGAGATTCTGTTAGCCCGGGATTCTGCTAGCCCGGGATATCACCCGGGATTCTGTTATCCCCAAGATTCTGTTAGAACCGGGATTCTGTTATCCCCGGGATTCTGTTAGCCCTGAAATGCCACCCAGGATTCTGTTATCCCGGGATTCCACCCGGGATTCTGTTACCCCTAAATTCCGCCCGGGATTCTGTTATCCCAGGATGCCACCCGGGACTCTGTTACCCCTAAATTCCGCCCGGGATTCTGTTATCCCGGGATGCCAGCCGGGACTCTGTTACCCCTGATTTCCACCCGGGTTCTGTTATCCTGGGATTCTGTTATCCCGGGATGCCACCCGGGACTCTGTTAGCCCCGGCACCCCCCCGTTCTTCGGCCGCTGTCCCCGCAGGGAGGTGGGATCCCGCTGGAGCTCTCCGGCTTCCCAGCGCGCCGGCAGATTTGGGGTGGGATGATGCAGAAGTGCGTGCAGCCAGGCTGATTGATGGGCCGGTGCAGGCGATGCACACAATTCCTGCATGGAATTCTGGCTGGGACAGGCAGTAAAAGCAAGGGCAGGCTGGGTTTCCCTCGGGTTTGGTTTCACCCCGCTCCTGCCGGGCTCCGGGAGGAGGGAGGGCCGGGCTGGGGGTGTTTTCCCGAGCTGGGGTGAGATGTCACGCTGCACAAATGTCAGGTCTTTGTGGCTCTTTGCTGGCAGTGGGCACCCAGTGTTCCAAGAATGGGGAACAACCAACACCAGCTCCTTCAGCCGGCAGCCCGGCTCTCCTCTTCCAGTCAGCATTCTGCCTCAAAATCCCTGGGAGAATTTCCCTTTCATTTTTTTGCTCCAGAGTCATGTTAACTCAGGCTCCTGGCAAGTGTGAAGGCAGCAATTCTCATCCCACCAGCTGAGGAGGAGGAGGAGAACGCAGGGATGTGAAATGCACACGTGCCTGAGCAGATCCTGGGTGCCCATATGGCAAACAGAGCTGCAGAAGGCAGGGTCACTTCTAAGCACAAATCTATACATTTAATTAGGATTTAAGTGATCTCTCCTTTCTGTTTGCAGAAATTTCTACAGCTAACAAAGATTGGTTTCCTGTTTTTAGGGACTCTTCCTTGTTGTTGAGCAGTTTTACTCTTACTTTACAACTAAGCTGGCTCCGAGTAGTATCTACCTGGTTGATATCCATAAAACTGCAATAGGCAAGTGCCTCACAGGACTTAATGTGGCAATTTTTGTAGATTTATTGTAGTTATTTTTGTAGATATGTGGCTATTCTCATAGATTTAATGTGGCAATTGTTGTGGATTTAATATGGTTATTCTCATGGATTTAATGTAATTATTTTTGCAGTTTTAATGTAGCTATTCTCATAGGTTTAATGTGGTTCTTCTCATTGATGTAATGTATTTATTCTGACACCATGGCTGTAAGACACTGCAGGGTATTATTTTACCCATTTTGGAGGTGGAGAATCAAAGTGCCAAGAATCTAAGAAATTTATTCCTTCTGCTGTGCTAAGTGGAAAAAAAAAACAACCCAACCCAACTCAAACAAACAACCCAATAGAACTTAAAAAACCCTTTATTTTCTGTATGAGGATCACCAGCAACTCTCAAGGACTTATTTGCAGAGTCATTAATTTTGATTGTCTTGAGCAGCTTTGAGTGGTCACTGGAATGGAGCAATCCATCATGCTGGCAGTGCAGCAAGGTCCCTGTTCTGGTCATTGCTTCGAGGGGGACAGACCTGCTTTGATTTCTGCCAGTCTCACTCTCACCTTGGAGCCTCTGTGGCAAAGGCAACTCGATGCTGGGAAGTGCAATGGGGTTGCTCTGGTATTTCAATTCCCCTAAATCTCACATTCAATTAAGTTATTCATAATTTAATCACTGCTTGCAGAAATTCTCATCTGCTGGTCCACTCCACCATGCATTAGCCCTTCATTTTACAAAAGAACATTTAGAAGCTTAATCCCTCTTGGCAATCCTGAGAAGGTGAACACTTCTCTGAGGATTTCTTCTTCCAGAAACTGAGGAACTGTGAGGGTTTTCAGTTCTTGGAAAACATCCTCTCTCCCCAAAGCAATGTGGACACAAACCATATGAAGCAATGAAGCATTTGCTGTTTGGGTTGGGCCACTTTGAAAGGATTTTTCCCTTTTTGCTTGCTTTGTAACTTTGCAGAGGAGGTTCTCCCATTACTGGAATTTGGAAGTGTAAAGAGCTGGCAGTGGCAGGGTTACATCTGCAAAAAAGGCTCAAATCAGGGATTTTTACCCTTGGATCCTGCAGGGATGGGCCTTGAGCAGCCAAGCTTCTTTGTGGGGTGTGTTTAGTGGGAACTCAGAGACCCCACACGTGAATATTTACTCAGAAATGAGGCATCCAAACTGCACAGATCTCCTGAATACAGAGAGGGAGCAGCTCTGGGGCTTTATGCACTGCTTTTCTTCTTGGGAAAAATTCTCAAGTCTGGGGGGAATTTAAGTCAGAGATTCCATCTCTGGACAGTGAGTATTTGAGCTGGTGCTTCACCTGTCTGGGAGACAGCACTTGAATGCTTTTGTCTTCATATTTCCCTTGGAGAATCTGAATAACTACAGCTATACCTGGGACAAGACTATTCAAGGATATTTTTACCTTGCTCAGAAGTTTGGTTGCTGTGTCATAGTTGCCACAATGTCAAATTAACCTTCAGCTCCTCCTTTGGAAGGAATTGATTCTAAAGATATAAATTTTCAGGAGTTGTGAATTCTTTTTCCCCTTCTGCCTGTGTCTGTTTTGCACCGGTGATGTGAACCTCAAAAACTTTGTGCTTATAAGAATACATGAGAATATATAACTTAAAATTATATATGTATATATGCACCTGATATTATTACATGAGAATATAATAATTCCTACTTCAGTTCATTTTTGCACAATTTTTATTCTTAATATTGATGTGATTTAATTCTCTGGGTCACCTGAATAGATGATCCTATGGTTGCTGCTCCCAGACATCCAGGGACTGGATGTGCAGCAGAGCAGTGATTTCCCAGCTGGAGCTCTGGGGTTCTCCAGCAGGAATTAAACAGCTCCACCAAATGTGAAAACAACTCCATGTCCTAAAGCAATCTGAGCCAAGCAGGACGTGGCAGCATCTTTAGTAGGATTTATCTTAAGAGTTGTTGCCATGGAAACAAGGTCTTCATCTTTATGAGGTACATCCTTATAGATATCCATATAGATATCCATATCTATATCTCTATCTATCTATCTATCTCCACGTCTGCCTGAGATGTGAGGGAAATTCTCTTACCTCTGGGTGTCAGGGTTTGTAGCTTGCCCTGAATCCTTTGCCTACACATTAAAAAAATAAAAAAAAAAAGATTTGAGGCAGTTCTGTGTCAGTGGAAGTGCAATTCCAGACCTGGAATCACTTGTGTGTGAGCTGCAGCTCCTCTGTGTGAGGGGCACAGGTGTGGGGAGCAGCTCCAAAACTCCTCCAAGGCTGCTTAAAATCTCTTTTGTTTTTTACCTTTTTGGTTTTAGTACAAAAAAGAACCACGAATCTGGAAAGAGAGTTGTTACTTGGTGTCATCTGAGTTTCAATGTTCAGGTTACACAAAGATCTATTTCTTCTGTGTATATAAATTAATCTAAACAGGAAAACTGACCTGAACCAAGATTGCCTATGTAAAATGGTCAGTTTAGTAACCAGAACAGTGTCCATGATTCTAGTCCAAATGCCAGAAAATGAGATTATTATACACTTTTCACTTAAATAGAGAAGAAAACCTGAAGCTATAGGGTGACATTAAAACAAAAAAAAGCCCAACCCAGCAGCCTCTCAATGGTAAATCAGCAGATGCCTGGCTCCAGGACAATGGCTGGATGTAGCCTGTGATTTATTGTGGCAGGGATGCTGCCCACAGAGGAGAACTCATTGTGCTCAGAAATAATGGGTTTGTCTCTGAGAGCCAGCAGAACCCTGGCATCTGTCAGCCAGCAGAAAAGAAATAAAGCTCAGCATTGAAAGATCCTCTTGGAGCAGGTTGGCTGCCAGCTGTGTGTGGTGGAAATAAGTCCTGGTAGAGGCATCAGCTGAAACAGTTTGGAATTAGGGAAACCTCTGAGTTTAGGCGAGGTTTCAAAACTCTCCTCTTGCTCTCACTTTAGAGATGAGCATCTTTGGAGCACCCTCAGAATTAAAAACGACCAGACATCAGTTTTATTATGTAGGAAAGGTACAGCAGCTCCTGCCCCGAGTTTCTGGATGCATTCACTGCAGAGACAAGCAGGTAAAAAGGTGAAGGTGTCTTACCTGGCTCTTGTGGAGGAGGTTTTTCAGCTGCAGAGGAGCCTCGAGCAGTTTCCAGGGTGCAGCTGGGCTGTTTGTGCTTTCTGGCAGTCAGAAATAAATGTTTATTCATGTTCCCAGCACTGATCCCCTTCCAGGCTCTCCCCAGGAATGGTCTTTGCAAAGTGCTGTGCCCAAATCTCCCTCTCTCCCCCTCACTCACACTCAGGTGGCTCCCAATGCCCAATGAATTAAATGCTCTGAGACTTCTCAGGGATTTAACCCCTTCCAACATGTCTGAGTTCACTTGGTTTTATGTCTAGACTGGAAAATAGGTTGTGTAGCAGGGCTGCCTTTAAGAGGACAAGGTGATTTCCTGGCTCCTCAGCATCTGGAGAATTCTCTTCTATTACAGTAATTAATTCTTAGGAAAGTTCTTGTTTTCCATGCTTTACCTTTTTCCCAAAGAGGTTTTTCAAGACTTCTGGAATGCAGTGTCTCATTTTCACACCCAATTTCAGAATGGTAATTATTTCAGTATTGTAATTATATTCTTAATGAAAAAACCATTTCCAAATTACATGCACATGACTTGAAAGGTATAAAGGTGTATTTTTGCCTTGCTTTGATGTGTAGGAAGACAGATTCAGAACAAAATAAATCTCGGATATTTTACCTTAAATTATTTTCAGTTACAGAGCACAGACAAGTTTCAGCTATTCCATTAAATGTACTCCTTTTAAAAATGACAGGGAGATAATTCCTGTTTCCAAGGAAAGCTGTTCAGACCAGTTGAAAAGTTAGAGTATATGACCCTAGTCCTGTATTTAAACACCAGGCACATGTAGTTTAATGCAGCACAGAAGCCCAAGCCATAAAATCCTGTTGAATAAATAATTACACTTGATTTCAGCAAGACTGTGAAGTCCTGGATTATCAAAATCCTTATAAATATCAACAAATTCCAGCAAACTTCAGCAAATTTCCCATTTTCACCCAGCTCTTGCCTTTTCCTTGTGTTCCCACTGGCAGTTTGGATGCTGTGGGGGAAATCAGGGGCCCGAGGGCTGAATTTACCCCTGAATGGAAAATGAGTGTGAGGGGTGGCTGTGGCAGGAGCTGCAGGACAGGAGGAGGCAGAGTCTGGTCAGCTCTGCCATGTGACAGCTGCTGAAGGTGCCTCAAATCCCAAAATCCCAGGAGGGTTTGGGTTGGAAGGACCCTCTGGACATCACCAAGCCCAACCCCCTGCCAAGGCAGGGTCACCTGGAGCAGGTGGCACAGGAGAGCATCCAGGTGGGTTTGGAATTCTCCAGACAGGGAGACTCCAAACCCTCTGGAAGCTGTTCCAGGGCTCTGCCACCTCCATGGAAAAAAGTTCTTCCTCAGGCTGAGGTGGAACTTGTGTTTTATATGGCCAGCACTCCTTGGATTTAGGATTAGGAATGGGCCCTGGCTCTGAGGGTGCCCTCAGAGGGAGGGTTGGGTTCCAGGTGCACCTCTGGTTGGAATTTCCCATCAGGGACACTCAGTTCCCTTTGGAATGGCCAGCTTTGAGTAGTTCCTTGTGCACCAAAGCCTCTGGGGCTCAGTCAGGTTCCTCTGGTTGGAATTTCCTATCAGGGACACTCAGTTCCCTTTGGAATGGCCTGATTTGAGTAGTTCCTTGTGCACCAAAGCCTCTGGGGCTCAGTCAGGCAGGCTCAGGGGCACAGGGGGTCTGAATGTCTTCATTATTTCTCAAGGCTTGCCATTGCCAAAGGCAAACACAGAGCCTGCAGTGGGGCTGGATCCCACAGGATGCTCAGGAGATTTCCTTGTCCCTGCTGAGGGTCTGTGCCAGGGCAGCTGTGCCAAAACCCAGGCACAGAGCAGGGGGTGACCTCCAGCAACAGCCCTGGCTGGGGACAGGGGCTGGGGACAAGGACAGGGGCTGGGGACAACGTGCAGCTCTTTGACAAGAATGGAAAATGTACAAATAATGTCATCTTCAAAGCGCCGTGTACCCGGAACGAAGAGTTACTGACAAGCATCTGAAAGAGAGAATTATCCCCATTTTACAGATGAAAGGGAGTCACACAGAGAATCAAAGTCAAGATTAGATTAATAGACATTGATGCCAGAGGAGCTATTATGTCTTGTCTGGCATCTGGCAGAACAGAGCGGAGAATTTCACACATATTGCTCCATTAAATCCCTAATCTCTGTTTGGGCTGAGGAAAGACCTCCAGAGCTGACACAAAGACACTGCAGCATCTTCAAATGAGTTACTTGTGGGGCACTACTGGAAGTTCACATCCTATCCCAGTAGGAGTTTATTTAACTTCCCGCTGCCTCAGCTAATTTTGTTTGAATAATATTTTTAAAAGCACCCCCTCACCATATCACCTGGAATCTCCTTTGCATTTGTGATTATTGAGTTGATGCTTTTCATGTGGGAGATGAGGGCCAAAAGGATGTTGGAGTGGGAAAAGTTTAATCTTGATAAAAGAATTTTTTTTTCCAGTGAGAATAATCAATCACTGGAAGAGCCTCCCCAGGGACATGATAAGGTCCCCTCACTGGAAGTTTTTAAGATTTCCCAGGCTGGGCAGGGTCCTGGATAATCTTATCTAGGAGCCCTTTCCCACGGGAGGTTGGCTCACATGACCTTTTGGTGTTCCCCTTCCAACCTGGGCTGTTCTGTGACTCTGTGTAAGAGGTTTTGTGCATAGGAACTGATGTGTGTGCTTAAAAGTTGTGTTGGATCAGGTCCTGGGATCCAAACCCAGCACCAGGCAGAGTGAATGTTCCCAGTTTCCCTGCTGAGAATGGTTTGGATCTTTCCAAATGGCACAGTCTATTCTGAACTGTCAGTTCCGTGGCATTTTCCTCTACATCTGTGCTTGATGTGTGATTATCCTGCAGTTCATCAGGCAGGTTTATTAGGAGACTTAATTGGATTGCATTAGCTGGCATTTAAGCCATCCAAGCCATTTGAGAATGCAATCAATTAAAACATCCAAGCACATTAATGGTGTGGACACAGGGCAATTTATGTAGATGGCTAATTACCTGTTTACTTCAGGAAGCAGATCAAGAATGGCCAAATGATGCACGAGAAGAAAAGCAACAACACTGCAAAAAATCCTCTTGGCAAGGCTGCAAAAATTAGCACATGGCAAGGTATAATTGTTTCCATTGTTAAAGTCTACAGTGAGAGAACAAACCCTACACCGTGACAGGCACTCAGAGGTGTTCCCAATAATTTCAGATTTCAAATGTGACTTCCAGAGAACAGATGGAGCTTATTACCAGTGCTGGAATGTCTTCTAACAGCACATCTGAGGTTTCCAAGCAATCAAGAAGCTCTCTGAGGTGGTCATTTCAAGTGGGGAAATGCTAATTCCTGTCAGTTTTCCATTTCACCCACTGCTGATCTGGATCTGAGACTGGGGCTCTGTGGGGACCCCAGGTCCCTCACTCTGGGTCACCCCAAGGAAGTTTTTGGTGTGGCAGCACCCACCTGGAGATGAAGGCACAAATGAGGGGTATAACAAAATGCAAACCAGGGTGGAATGGAATCATTAACATCCTCCTGTGCTTCCTGCTCCCTCCTACAATCCCCGCCTGGCTTTGCAGCTAAATTTTCTCATTTACTGATGCAGTTCAGGAATGAGGCATGCAAAATGATTATGAGCTACTGCTCTTAATTTCCATTAGAGTCCAGGGGGAAATTCTTATTCTTGTTCATTCTCTGCAGCTCCTGACTCTCTGGGGCTGTGTAGGGAGCATACAAACACAAAAATGATCAGGTTGGGTGGTGACACACCTAAAGCCACAGCTGCTCTGGCATGGAACATGTCCCCAGTGGCTCTCAGGGACACAAGGGAAGCTGCCAAGGCTCCCAGGAGCTCTTGGCCATGCATGTAGTACCCAAGATAGACTTTGGAAAGTGAATTAATTGAAAATTACCGGGTTGCACACGTTAGGGGTGAAGGCTCCACACCTGTATTGAGGTGTGGGACCCAGAGGGTCAGTGGCACCAGGCTGTGACTTCAGGGAAGGCCAGGACAGAAGCTGTTTCCTCACTTTCCTCAATTGTTGGTTCATTAGTGAGGCACTAAAAACAGCATCACTGTGATCATGAGTGGTTTCTACTCTCTGCTGACATCTTTGGGACTGGCTCATGTTCTCCAGCCTCCCATTTGGGGTGGAAATTTGTTCCCTACCCATCCTCAAACATCCTCAGCTGCTGAGAGCTACAACCAGCAATATCAGCTGTGTTTGCTCTCTGCCCTCCAGTCTCTTCTGGGAGCCAATAAACCACTGCTCCTGTGCTCGGGGTTGGCTGGACACACCTGTGGGAAGGTGCAGCTCTGCAGCACTGACAGAATGAGTGGGCATGGAAAAGTCATTCCTGAAATGCACAGCAGAAAGGGAAGGAGCCTCCTGGATCCCACAGCTTTGGAATGCTGTGCCTCCTAAATAATGAACTACTTAAGGTGCCACTGAGTAATGGCTGAGTGAAGCAGCAGATCCCAGCACGGACCAGTGTGGCTGAAATCCAACAGAAGCAGCCAAGGCTCCACAGGCAGGCTCCAGTGCCAGTGATCATTTCGTGTACCACATTCAACTCCTCGGAGCCCTGGCAAATTGGAAACTGCTGGATGCAGCAGCAGCACAATGATAACAGTTAATCTTCTGCAGGGGCATGATGGGGAAAGAAATGGCTTTTAGATTAGCTGTCATTAGAGTGAAACATCTGCCCCTGCAAGCCAAGGAGACTGCTCCTCACTTGGGCACAAGGAGCTCATTAAATTCCTGGGTTTGCATGGCTCTGCTCCAGAGCCACACTTCCACCACGCTCTGGAGCTGGGAAGCACAATGACTCTGGCTGAAAGGCAGGAAGAAGAATTCCCTGGAGATGTGGCAGCTTCCAAAACAGCTGCAGAAGTTGGTTCCTGTGTTTAGGTTCCCTCAGTACCTGGGAGCACACAGCAAAGTGAAATAGGAAAAATTAATGGGAGTGATGGGGTTTAAAAGGAAATTAAACCTTCTGAGATCACAAAAGCTCAAAGTTTAGCTCTGCCTGAACTCTGAGGAAAACCTTCCAGTGGAATATTTAATTCCAAACACTTTGCCATCATTTCTAAGCATTTCTAAGTTCTTTGCCTGCTGGACTGCAGAGCATGAGGTCAGGAAACTTCCCTTGTCTAACTCCATTTGTGATGCAAATATTCTCACATCTGATTTTCCTTTCACATGCTTAGAAGGAATGTTGAATACTTCAGAGGGGCAAGCCTGGCGGGGCACTGTTTGTGCAGGAACATTCTCAACCAGGATTTCACAGTTTTCTTTCACCATTCATTACCTGGTGATGATGTGCAACCACGGTTATTGAGAGTGCAGAATATCTTAAAGGAACAAAATTTATGGAGAGCAAGGAAATAGTTGGTAGTGTCTGTACAGAGCTGAGAGCCAAATAAACTACAGATATTTAAGCTGTAATTAATGAATGACTGCAGCTTCAAGCTGGATTACAAACAGGTATCCAGTTTCATCTATTATTATTATTGTATTTTCATCTTGATTATATTAATCTTGATTAATACATTTGAATTCTTCATAATTGTGTGACATTTCCAGCAGAATTCCTTGAAGATATGTCCTCCAGCATACTGTGCAAGGAGCAATAAAGTTCCTTTTCTAAGTGTTCAGCCTTGGGCTGCTTGCACAGGGTGAGGGAAGGGTCTCAAAGCAGCATGAAAGAGCTCCACAATCCCCATGAATTGCAGCTTAATATTACAGAAAGGTACAGAAATGATCACTGCAGGTTTTTCTGCCAGATTCTTCAATCTGGAAGAAGCAGAACCAGATATTTTTCTTTAATATTTTTTTTTGTGGTGTTTTGTTTTGTTTTTGTGGTTTTTGTTTTTGGTTGTGTTGTTGTTGTTGTTTTTTTTTTCTTTTAGAAAATGGCTTTTATCTAATCACAGAATTATAAACTGCTTTGGGTTGGGAGGGACCTTAAAGCTCACCTGGTTCCAGCCCTGCCATGGGCAGGGACACCTCCCACTATCCCAGGTGGCTCCAAGACCTCTCCTAGAAATTGTCTGGAAGAGTAAAAACACGACAGAGAATTAAAGAATAAATCAGGAGCTTGAGCACAGGCAAAGGACTTTAGTGGGCACAGACAGAGGACAAGGACAATAAAAGAAACCAATGAAAATGCTGATGAGAAGAGTCAGAAGCTGCTGGGAGAAGCAGCCATTCCTCAAGGCCAGGACTTTTCAGGCAGTCACCTGAAAAGGAATTTTTCCTAGCAGGAACTCTCTAGCAGTCTTGCAGGGATGCCTGTTGTTCTTACTTTTAAAGAAAAAAAAATCTTTAGGAGCAATAAATGCATTCTATCCAGGAGAATACATTGCTTAACAAAAAGAACAGGCCAAAATGCAACAAATTTCCAGACTAATGGAGGGACTATCACTATATTGTCTTCCCAATGCTTTCCATGGTCTGAAAAAAGTGGGATATCCTGTTTTTACATAATGGAAAGACTTTAAAAAAAATTAAATAGCCCTAAACAACCACTTCTCAAAAAAAATTTCTTGAGACACAGAGAATTTCCTGTCTGTTGGTTACTACTTGAAGGAAAACATGATCCATTTTTTTTTTTTCAGCTTGCAAATGGAGCCAACAGTTGTTTAAGGATATAATTTCATGCTTGGAAAGAAGCTCTTCCATCTTGATGCCCATTGTGGGGAAAAAGCCTCATCAGTATCACTAGAATTAAAATGGAATTTGAAGGGCAAGAAGCCCAGTCTTACCTGTGCCCTTGGGCAGAAAAAAGGAGCATGCAGAGAAGAGGAAAAGGTGGAAGGTTCCAGGTGGTGTCATTGCTATGGGTTGATCCCATGGCTGCTGAATGAAGTTCCAGCCTGGAATGTTGCCTTTGAGACAACAGCACAACAAAAAAGAGAATGTTCCCTCTTCCCTTTCATCCTAATCAAAGCAGCAGAGCACTCCTCAGCATTGCTTTAATCTTTGTTTTCAGCAGTAGTTTCTGTTTTTCTCCACGGTTATATTACCACACTCCAAAAACATTGGGACAACTCCTTTGGAGCAGCCAAAACAAAGGAAGGAGCTGCTGCTCTGGGCCCCACCTCAGGTCCTTTCTGCTTCTGGGCTGAGCTGAGGGCTCCAGGATGTCCCAGGATGTCCCAGCACTGCCTCTGGGGTGTCCCAAATCCACCTGAAAGCTGCAAAACAGGCACAGGACAGCAGGACAAGCCCTCCTGGGCCTGCCAGGGGCTGATTCTGTGCTGGCCAGCAGGGAGGAGGAGGAGGAGGAGGAGGAGGAGGAAGGAATGCTGCAGTTCTGGGAGCAATCCCATCCTGGATGCTGCCTCCTGCTTGTGCATCACCACTTCTGGATGAGCTGCAGGGCTGGCTCTGGGGCTTGAACACCCAGGAGTGGGAGGGATGGGATTCAGCAGCTCTGGCAGACACCAGACATGGTCTGTCTGTGGAGAGATGATCCCTGGTGGCTGCCCTGGCCAAGGGAGGCACGGCATCTCAGAGTCCAAGGTGAGGCCTGGAGTGGAGCTGACCATGTGGATATCAGGGCAGGAGTTCCTGGAGTGGATGTTTGATCTCTGTTGAGTCTCACTTTTTACCTTACCTGTCATTTCACCATCCCCTGGGGCAGTAGAACATTTTATCTCTTATTCCTTGGGGCAGTAGAACAGTTTTATCTGTCATTTCACTGTCCCCTGGGGCAGTAGAACATTTTATTTGGGGTTTGTGCTGCCCCATCCCTGATATTGGTGCTGATCCTGGCAAATCCACTGCATTCCCATCAGGGCAGTGGTGGGAATTCCCACTCCTTCATCCAGGAGTGGGTCAGGAGAGGGGTGTAACACATTAGATTTTAATCTTAGCAACACTGATGAGGCTTTTTTCCCATAGTGGGTATCGAGATGCTGTGGGAGAGCTTCTTTCCAAGCATGAAATGATATCCTTAAACACCTGTTGGCTCCATCTGCAAGCTGGAAAAAAAAAAAAATTGGATCATGTTTTCCTTCAGGTAGTAACCAACAGACAGGGCCTTCACAAACACCTCACAGGAGTTAGTTTTGACTGATCCTTTTGACTGGCCTATAAAAATAAGGCCAATTGATTGAACAATTGAACATGTTAAAGCTCATCAAGTACTAACTAGGAAATACATGATTATTATTCATGAGCTGCAAGAGATTTCAATGTTTTCCTTCAGTAGGACTGGAACCCCTGTGTTAGAATTTGTTGTTTAGCCAGAAAAAAAGGCTTTTTTCACATTGGGGAGTTTACATAATCCACAATATTTTTAAGGAAACCTGAATGCTGCAATTTGCTTTTTTTCCTCATTGCTCTCTTGGTCAGTTTTGTTTTGCTGCCTTAAACATTCTACTCCATGTTCAGTGTCAAGTCAGTTGCATATTTATCATGAGCTTCTCATCTTTCTTATCTTTCTCATCTTTCCTTCATTCTTGCAGCCACCCAGAAAGCAATCAGACTGGAAAATCCCCAGACAGAGAAATCAATGTATGCTACAGCTCAATGCCTCTCTTTTGAGTCTTGCTCTCAGCTTCTGGAGCTCAGAACTTTTATCAATTTTAAGCCCATAGTCCGTGATTTTCCAGGCCTCTTCATAACGCTGCTTTTCAAAGTTATATTGTGCAATTCTGTGGAATGTTTTGGTTAAAGATTCCCTGCCAGGGCAGTCAGTGATGGTGCCCAGGGCCAGGGGCTCGTCCAGCTGCAGGGCCTGCATGTAGTGCTGCACTGCTGCCTCCTCCTGCGCCAGGGCCAGCAGCAGGAAGCCCTGGCAGCAGTGATCCCCAGCCTGTGTTTTTGGGCTGTTACAGCCGTGCCCCTGGATCACTTTCTCCATGTCTTTCAGAGCTTTTTCGTATTTTTTCAGGTGCACCAGGCAGGCAGCTCTGCGCCGCAGGTACCTGGGGCTGTCCCTGCTGGCCAGCACAGCCAGGCTGTGATAGCCCAGGGCCTGCTGGTGGTCGTGGCCTTTCATCAGCACCTTCCCTTCCTGGGCTGCTGCCTGTGGGGACAGAGTAATCCACGTTAGTTAAAAAAGGGGGAAAAAATAGGGGAATGTCTCGTCTGGACTGGTCGTACACACAGACACTAAGAAATCTCAGTTATTTTGGCAAATGTTGGAATTGCGTCTAGCTGGAGGAATAATAATTGGTTACAGATATAATATTTGCTTACAGATAAGATGTAAAACTCTTGGCTTGCTGGGCACTTGCTGTTATCTCAGCAGCTCCTGAAGTCCTTTGTTTCTGCACAGAATTTCTTCTGAATTTGTTTAAATTCCTTAGGAATGATGAACAAAATCTGCCTGGACCAACATCCCCAGCTGCTGCCCCACAAATGCAAGCGTTAAAAGTGAATTTTTTGTCTCTACTGGAGCTTACCTAAGCTGTAGGAAAAAAAAAATCCAACTAGTGGCTTTGCTAATTGTTAATCTTGAGTGCAATTTGAACTCTCTGGCCTCATCTGAAGGGAAAAACAAGAAAATAGAGAAGGCCAAAAGAGCCACATAATTTTTAGGTTTATGGAGGTTAATAAAGAAAACTCCATTAGAAGTATTTGCCTCAAATGGATTTCTCATTATTTCCCTTTATTGGTAGTAAATAAAGCTTTTAACGTGCTGCAGCAGAATGAATATTCAAGTTGTAAACAAGGCTGCCATCAGCAGCTGAGGGGTTACAAAAGGCTTTAAGCAAAGGATAAATATTTCCATCCTCCTCATTCCAGGGGGTAACTCCTGTTTTATATATATATATATATATATATATATATATATATATATATATATAATATATATTGCTATAAAAATATATATATATTGCTATTTTTCTTGACATAATCATATTTATTAAGGAGTCTCTCAGCTTCCACACAGAGAAATAGCAATAGGACTTCTCCTCAAATTTTGTTAACTCCTGGCTTTAACAATTCTGGCCATGAATTTTCAGGCAGCCTGTCCAAACCCATCTCAGATGTCTTGTGTACGTTTAAAGAGCAGCACATTTGCTTTGTCCTTCAATGCAAGTGTCCCTTCAGTGGCAGGAATTTAACAAGGGATCAAGGTGTGATTGCAGCTGCCTGAGGAGCATCCTGGCAAGAGAAGGTGTTTTTTTTTTCCCCTAGAAATTCCAGAGTTCTGGATCACATTGTTCCAAGGAACACAGTGCAGTTCCTCAAGACAGCTTGTGTTTGTGTAGTTAAATTGTCATTTTCAGCCTCTAAGGTGTATTTGTTGTCTCAGAGGCAGGAGAAAACACAATTGTTGTTGTTGTGCTGAATCTGATGCTGGAGGTTTCAGTGCTCTAACCTGAGGCACTTGGGGCTATTGCACCACAATATTGCATTTATTCGTTGAGCAATATTGCAATATTGCATTTATTCACTGAGCCACTGCTTTGACTCCTTCACATTTCCCTGAGAGTCCCCAAATCAAGCAGTGAGATTCCACCTTTCCTGCCACACTTGGAAGAAAAATCTGAAAAAAAAGGATTCCCTTTCACCCTTGCTGATGGAGCAAGGTTGGGCAGCTGGATTCTGGATTCTCTTTTGGCTCTGCCTGACTTCAGGGACATGAGCTGGGACATTTTTGGGGTGTAACAGGGAAGGACTAATCAGCAGCTTGCACATCATTCTCCTAACAGAGATAAAGATAAAAACCAGGCTCAGGGAGAGAAGGCAAGGGAAGCCAGAAGGACATGGCACAGCTGAGTTCTCCTGCACGTAGCCTTGGAGAAGCATTTTTGTCATCAGCCTCACTGCAGGTGACCTGGAAGGGCAGGAAAATCTGTGGAGTGCATTCCAGGGGAACTCGAGTCCAACTTGTCACTAAAAATTTGATTTTGGCTTCCAGACTGAAATAATTCAGGTGCCACCTGGAAAGGGCCATGAGTGGATCTCTGGATTCCTGGATTAGGTCTCTGTGTTCCATTTTTCCAACTATTCACCTCACTGGGTGTAAAGGACTGAACATACACATATTTTTGTGGCATTTTTGGTTGCAGTCCCTAGGGACCAATCTTATGACATGACCAAGGCTTAATTCCTTAGAAAGAAAAAGAGTGAGGAGTTTACTGGGCATGGAATGATGGCCCAGGGTTAGTTCCTGAGCAGTAAATGCCAGCAGATGGAATGATAAACTCTGAGCTTTGGGAGGAGGTTGGGTCTTTCCAAAAGAGTTTGGAGCAAGTCTTTCCTTCTCCACCTGCACATGCCATGAAGGACATGTGGAATAGCAGCTTCACCTAATTCTAGCCCAGACCATGTAGTTTTGGAGACCCTTTTTGTAGGAATCTGGATCTCCACAGAAGCTGCAGCCCCGAGGATCTGTGTGAGGGGTGGGGAATCAGTCGTGCATTTACCCCTGACCTAAGAAAGCCAAGGGTCAAAGCTGCACGAGCAGCAAGCAAACTCCCTTCCTCTGACCTTTTGCAGCTTAATAAATCTTTCAGATTCCTATTCCCATGGGGCTTTCCCAGTTGTTTACAAATTTCTCAGCATGGGACCCCTTTCACTATAAATAACGGGAGAATTTTATGGCTTTGTTTTCCATGAAAATAAAAAAAGAGTACATCAAGGAGCTCTCTCCTTCCTCCACCCTTTCCTTTTCAGCATATGGAGAACTATTTTTAGCTCTTCAGACCTGGTTACAGGATAATGATGACACGTTTTTAAAATGCCTGTAATTCCAAATACTCAAAAAACAATGTGGCAGAAATGCTTTTGTGCTGGAGTGCTGAGACTGGCTGTGAACTCTGAACTCTCCTTTTCTTACCTGGGAAATTCAGGAACAGAGCAAACTCCCTCTCCCAGGGTAAGAACCCTGATAAAGTCAGGCCATTATTGGGAATTTTAGCATTAATTCTGTCTGTAAGCTTTTAAAACTTTGCTTTTACTGAGATCTTCCTTTCAGAAACCAGAATAACCTTGCAGGCAAAAGGAAGTGCTGCTGGGAAATCCTTTGAGATGGTGGGCAGGTGGATGAAACAATTCCTTCCCCACCCCAGAGAGCACACACTCCTCCCCTGGTCACAAAATACATCTAAAAACCCCCAGGTGCTTGAGTTCAAACATTTACTAGTTGAACAAAAGCACGAGATGAAAGGGAGCAATGTTTTCTTTTTAAACTTCCAGCCCTGGTATTGGGCTCCAGTTTTGAAATCAGCCTGGTCACACCTCTTGTCTCAGGCCGAGGAATCTCTCATGATAAATAAGCCACAGTGAGGGGTTTCATTTCAGACACAGCTGCCAAAAAGAGACAGAAATAAGTTTCTCTCCCATTTTTAAGGCTTCACACACCTGTGGCACCAGTGGGTTCTCACATGTGAGTGCAGTGTAAGAGACACAAATGTTAATTTTGTTTTTTTTCTGTTTTTTTTTTTTTTTCTTCTCATTTTTCTTTTCTTATTGACAGCAAAGAACATCCCTCCTGTGCTGCCTCGGAAGGGAAGCAGCATGGATGGACTGGGCTGTGAGACCCCCACAGAACAAGTGATGTGGCAGCAGGGGAAATTCAGCTGTTAAATGTGTCTTCAGTTACAGACACCTCCTTAGGGCCTCCCTGGTCACAGTCTCAATTGTTCCTTTATCAACTTTCTAAAGTGGAAGATTGCAAATTGCCTCTGAAATCTTCCAACTCTTCCCCCTAAGACTGAACTTTTTGCATTATTTCGAAGAGAGGGGCTCTTTTCTCTGTAATGGGTCATGTCTGGGGAGTGGTAAATTAATACTTGTTTACTTATATCCTCCTGCTGTTCTGTTCAAATACATTCCAAGGGCTCCTCTTGCTGCATTAAGGATATCAGCATGTTGTTTGTTTTATAACCTGGGAGAGAGCATAACAATATAGCTTCTCACCAGGGTGCACACCAGCAACAAATTGAATAAAAGAAAGCAAACTGATTCTCAGAACTCAGAGCTTCTGGGTAATGAGAATTGCAGATGCTTGGCTGAGTGTTAAAAGTCTTCACCATCAATCTGACCTTCTCTTGTCTTATTATTGGAGATAGTTTTGGGGTGTACTTTGGGGGAGAAACAAGAAAAAATGCTGAATAATAAATAATTGGGGGGGGGACAACAGAGTTTTGTGACATTGTTGTGTCAGTTTTAGCTAAGACAACCAGCCTCAAAACCTTTAATTCTGTAAAAATGCAAACATATGAGAAATCATCAATGTTGCACAAAAGAAGGATGGATGCATTTCATGTCACTGAATTGAAATATTTGGCTTCTTTTCACCAAGAAAATGAACAAAATGAATCCTCCTTCACCAGGAGCCATCCCTGAGCCCCAAGTATCCCCCAGAGTACAATTAGCAATGATCTCTTAAATCCCTCCCCACCTGCTGCCCCTCACACCCCCTGAATTTCAGTGTGGCCATCACCAGCTCTTGTGCCAGGGAGACCAAAAAGGAATCCCAAGTGCTCAAATATGGCAGTAATGGATCATTAGAGACTGATCAAGGTCACTGCAGTGGAAGAAATTTGGCTCCAACTCCCTGACCTGCCTGGAGGAAAAGCCAATTTGTGCCCTGCTAAAATTCTTCCCACACACTTCTCAAGGCAGGGAGAAATCCCTGAAATCCCGGTTTTACTTCTCAATTCTTTCCCCACGGAGTCCACAGATGTGGGATCAAAAAAAAAAAAAAAAAAAAAAAAAGGCTGTACCTGAGCAAGATGCTGCTGTTTCTTGGTGTCTACAAAGTTCAGGAGAAAGGCCAAGTCCTTCTCATCTCTCCTGGCCAGGACACTGAGGGGGGCAGCTGCCCCTGCCACGTTCCTGCTCTGCAGCTGCAGCACAGCCAAGCGAGCCCTGGCAAAGTCCTCAGCAGGAGAGTGGCCAAAAGCTTCCTGCAGGTGCTTGAGGGCCTCTTGGTGCTTTCCTGTTGGGGAGCACAAGCACAAACTCCATAACCCATCCCATGGAGAGAAAGGTACCGAGAAACCACAGCAAGGCAGGGGTCAGGCAGGCAGTCTGTGTCTAAAGGTGTTAATTACATCATACCCCGTCCCAAAATGTTTTCAAACTTCTCTTGAGAAGCACCATCCAGCACCACCCAGCAACACTCCTGACATTTAACATTCACTTCTATCCATTTTCTGCTCCTTCACCAGGCCTGACCAGCTGTGCTGAAGGACTGGAACTCACCATTAGCCATCAAAACATCAGTGTAAAAAATGTGATGTTGTGCAGCCCTGCAGATTTTGGTCAGTGCTTTTGCCATTGTGAGAAGGTCCCCGAGGGTTTCTTCTCCTGGGAGGTCTTTGGTGGCCACCAGCTCGCTGAGAGTGGCCCTGCCATGTTGGAGGAGCCACCCAGTGACCAACCCTTGGGCTTCAGGCTTCAAGGACAGGATTGCTGGGATCACTGCTCCTGCCTCCACCTTCAGTGCTGAGATCAAGTCTTGCACTGCCTCCTGTGGAAAAACAACACCAAGGAAAGAAAGGGAAGCAATAATTAAGTATTGATCATTTGTTCTTTCAGCTGCTTTCTCTTCTCTGCTGAACTATGGAAAAAAAAAACATGGAAAAAGTTTTGCTCTTCCCTGTCCTTGTGCTGCAACTTTTCCATTTGCAAAGCTGATAGGAGGTCATAAAGGCAGGTTTGAATGAGTGTTTGCAAAGTGCTTTAAACTCCTTGGGTTATCACAGAAAATCATGACCAAGGTTTAGTCCTCCTCTCCCTAGGCTTGGGAAAGAAAATCAGGAAAGTCAGATGGGCTGTTGATACACCCAGACAAACCCAGAGCCTTTCACTGCCCAAATTCTGTGAGGAACTCCTGTTTCCAGTGATTCCACAACCAATTCTGTGATACTTTACACTCGTATTGTTCAATACCCTCAGAAAAACCAGCAAAGCCTCACATGGACAGTACCTTCTGCTGCCTCAGAGCGAGGTGAACCAACCCTCGGCCACTCAGAGCTTGCACATTCCTGGGATCCTCCTTCAGGACAGCATTAAAATCAAAAATTGCAGTTTTCATCTGCCCAAGGCGCCCATAGCATCGGGCCCTGGTGAGGAGGCAATCCTCAGCATAACCACCTGCAGGACAGGGATGCAGCCATGGTTACTGCAAGGATAACCACAAGGAAGATACAAAAAGCCCCACTTGGCCTGAGGATACCTCAGGATGAAGTACAATGAGAGTTTGCTTAAGTGGAAGTTTCCTCTATTTTTGTTGCTAGTGGAATTCCTGCCGGGTGTTATCAGCCATGAGTTGAAAGGAAAGAAGAATCTCTGTCAGGCTGGAGTGGGAGCAGCATGAATGAGAGGAGCAAGCCCTCAGAGGGAGATCTGTGGCCATGTGAGAGTGGAGGCACGAAGCCATTTGGCTCTTTTAGTAAAGTGAGATCAGAATCACAGAATAGTTTGGGTTGGAAGGGACCTTAAAGAGTCCCCAACCCCCTCCCAAGGGCAGGAAAGGTACACATTGTTTTGGATAAATGAATTATCCAGATGGGACTGACTAATTCCCTGCCAGAATTAATATATACTGGGATTTGTGATACTGAGCTGCATTCTTTTCTTCCTCTGCTTTCACACAAGTGCTGCCCAAATAAACACATAGAGTTGTCAGTGAAAATCCTGGTCCCTCCATTCCCTGCCTGCAGAGCATTTCTCTGCCTGCCATCCACATATCCCTTCCTTCCAAGGCAATTTCGATAAGGATCTTAACATGCCCAGGGTTGCAATCAATAACTGTGGCATCCAATATTGGATGATAAATCATCAGTGCCACTGGAAATATGTTTTTGTAGGGAGGTCAGCAAATGCAGCTGCCTGCAGGGATCAGCCAGCAGAAAGGCTCCAAGCAATTCCTCTGCAGTAATGAGGATTTTTCTCCCTCCTGATTTGCTCCAGAACTTCTGTACCAAAGGTTATTATCACTCTGGAGCTCTACCAGTTGGCTCCTCTAAAGACAATATCTATTTCTTAACAAGCATCTGTTCTAGCAGGTGGGGAGCTGATAAGCTGGAATGCATGGGCTGTGAAATGGAACCATCTCCAAGCAATTAACAGGGTTTTTATTCCATTTCCACCAGCCAGTCTCTCTTCTTCTCAGTGCTGCTGTCATAACATTTGCTCAGAGTGAGAGGCAGATTTCCATACAAACATGGTTTTACTTGGAAGAATTTCCATGTCAGCCTGGTCTCTCTCCTGAGGGAAAGCTGGGATAGTGAAATGTGTGAGGGGCTGAATTCACTTCTTTGCACTGGCTGAAGAAAAGTGGGTGATGTCCCTGTAGAACTGAGCCGAACCCACCTCAAGGAATTAAAAATTCCTTTTTGTTTAGCTCCACCCCTTCATGGCCCAGGTGAACGTGCTGTGTCAGCCCTCAGCGGGGAGGTGACAGAGGAGATCTGCACATCCTGTCCCACCCACGCGCTCTCCCTTAGGAGCAAATCCCCATGGGCAGCCTGGTGTCCTCCTACCTGCAGCAAGGATGGCAAAGGGCAGGTGTGTCCTACCTGCA